>JAOTOM010005015.1:315000-729550 GCA_034440615.1 Ashinkailepas kermadecensis | reverse complement strand
TTTAAATTTTCCAGTATTTTCTGAAATATTTTCAACTTAAAAAACCTAACCTAAGAGCCTGAACCGTTTATTATTTTTTGTATAAAAATAATTAACCAAAAATATTTACCAACAAATGATTCTATTTATAACTTACAACAAAAGCCTAAACTAACCTGACAAACATAACCCCTTTGTATGCTTCATGGAGGTAAAATGTGTGTAAAACTTGTCTAGTGGTTACCTTAAACTGTGATAATACCTGGCTTTTGGGGTAATTTTTCAGCTCATGGTACTCTCTAACTTCTTTGAATTTCTTTTTTAATGCAGTGTTTGTTAATGTGCTGAACATGATGTAACCGCTCATTTCCTCTACAGATGCACACTTTTCAATTGTGAGGAAAAATAACATGGAAAATGGGGCTTGGATTTGAGTAATATAGGATGGAAAATAATGTTCAGATAAAAAAACATGTAACATAACGTAACCTAACCTAGCCTAAACGTCCATGCAAGAAATGATTATTTTGATGCCCAATTTCCCCCCCCCCCAAAAAAAAAAATTTGTTCTCAAACATTTTCAACTTAAAAAGTCTAACATAACCTAATCTAGCTTGAACCGTTTTTGAAGCCTTTTTTATTTACTAACTTACAACAAAAGCCTAGCCTAACGCAACTAGGCAAAACCTAGCTCCTTTGAATGATTCGTGGAGGTAAAATGGGTGTAAAACCTTTCTTGTGGTTACCTTAGACTGCAATAATATATATTTTTGTGCTACCTGGTGCACGTGATGAACCTCCATCTGCATGCTGCATGAGAGCATTGCACTTATTGCTTCACAAAGAACAATAACATGTTGAAAGTACTATATTTTCAGGAATGGAATCCTGTGCTGATAACATTTTCTGAGTTATAAATTTGCAGATCAGATCTACATCCTTTGTGTTAATAAATATGAGAAATTCATAGAAATGCATACACCGGTTTGTGGACAAGAAGTTATTCTGATGATCTCTGATGTATTGGAAAATGACAAATTTTCATGATGGAAGCAGGCAAAGTTAAAGTACTTATATCTCAATAAGTGGTCAGTTCACTAACAAGACAGCAATTTCACTCAAATAGCACTCAAAATGTCAGGCGGCCCACTCTTTTTGCAAGTTTAAAATCGATGAGAGTGCTTTCTTGAATCATGTTTAAAGCACATGAGGGAAATGTATTGCTGACACTTGTTAGGAACTGATGTGTGTAACGTTAATTAACATTTCTAATGTCCTGATGTTTGTACACAAAATATAGCTGACTATTCTAAATAGCATGGGAAGTATCATGCCATATATCATGGCCAATTTATGGTCCAACTGTTATGCAGCAGATTCCCTGCATTGTTACTTAGTTATTTGGGCTTTAGGGCACAGACCATGTAGATCACATAGCTCCCTGCATTGTTGTTAACTGATATATCAGTATGTTTGGAAATTCACTAATGAGTGAATCCATACCATTCTCACTGGGGTATAAAAGCTACATTATAACATTGCTTCTACAATGCATATAACAGAAACCCATCTCGATTGTCCTACTTACTCAGGACACCATAGAAGTCAATGAAGCCAATGAAAACCATAGAAGTCAATGAAAATGTTACTTCATCCCCTGTATTGTTAATGGAAACAGGTCTCTTGAACCATATGTTATGTCCTTCACAGTGTTGCTCCATCCACCTCCAACTCCAACCCTGACCAAACTTCAGGAACTCATCCATCTCCAAAGCAGTCTGTTGAAGAAGGTATGTATTGCAGCATAACTACTGTGACCGGAATTCCATGGTATCCATGTTGTCTTACAATCCATCCTTGCTGATCCATGTAGCAGATGTTTGACTTTCCTCAAACTGTCTGGATAACTGGGGAGTTGAAATCACATGTGAGTGATGAAACAGATGAACTATTCCTGGATTCTTATGTTGCATCATTGCATGGCACAGTGACATACCGAATGGGGAGGGGGAATTGTGGGCAGTTGCCCCCCCCCCCTCCTGATAGGTTGTGGGCCCCCAAGAATCCGCCGAGCTTAGGAAAAAAATTCGCTATGCTCCCTAAAAATTTCACTCGGTGCACCGAAAATCGCACCGGGGCTCAGAAAAATCACTTTGGGGGCCCCCAAACGTAGCGCAGGGGCCCCGATAATGACGCTGGGGCCTCCCTCCTGAAAATCACGCCGAGACTGGGGTACTAAGAATTATCACCCGGGCCCCTGAAAATCACGCCAGAGGCCTGACATGTCCCACCGGGGCTCTAAAAGTATCGTTGAGATCACCCAACAAATGAAGCCGGGTAAATGAAAAACAGTCCGGACACGGAAAATCAATCTGGGATCTCAACAATAGCTCCAAAAGCCCACAAAACTTGTTGGGCCCCCACAAACGTGTCGTAGCCACCGCAAAGGATCCCAACAAGTGACGACGGGGCCCCCAAAAATCGCACTTAGACAACAAAAAATTCACGCCGCTTCTCTTGAAAATCTCACTGGGGCCAAAACGTCGTGCCGGAGCCCCACAAGTTGCAGCTGGCTTCCCAAGTACCAATATATACCCGGAATGTCACCTTGCGGACGGAAAAGTTGCGTCAAAGATCCACAAAATAAGAAGTCGTCGGACGCCGGAAAAGAAACCTGTTTGGGCACCGGAAAAAGCGCACCGAGAGCCAGAAGAATCGTACTGGGTTCCAAAAATAGCCTGCAGGGGGCTTATAAAAATAGACTTCACCACAAAAACCACAAGGAGACTCCATCGAATCGACCAGAGCACCGGAAAATTAAGAATGGGTCCCGAAAGAAAATTATCCGAAGGGCCTTTCTACTCTCGATCGTGCAATCTGCGGAAAAAAACACGTTGAGCAGCCGCAGTGGCGTACTAAAGGGAAAAATTCCCCTCCCTAACGTTAGGCGCCAAGGAAATACTTTCACCCATCGTCATCACCGTTCAGGTCTGCTGTGCTCTGATGCTTCATCAATGCCGGTGTGTTTTAGCCTGCATCTGATCGCTGAAGTATTTTTATTTAAGCCGGTGTGTGTTTGTTGGTGTGTGGAGTGAGGAGGAGGGTAACAGTGACGGTGGTGGTGACGGTGACGATAGATCCGAGCCCACAATATGGCACTGCAGTCGCATGCTATTACTCAGAGTTGTTATGTTGGTGAGTTCGAGTCTCACCTGTCGCTACTCTTCGCCCGCGACCAATCGGCGTGAGAGATTGGCGACGCTATATGACACAACGGTCGACGTGTCGTAGAACCAATAACCAACCAAGAGTTGTTATGTTGACATGTACTGAACACTGCTCTTTTAATTATGTGACTTCACCAGTTATTGGACGATTTTCCCCGTTGGTGAGGATGCTTAATAAACATAAACATACACATCGTCGAATAAAAAATCAGAATTTCTGAGATCTGAAAATATGGTGGGCTGAATCCGATGAGTTTTTGTGTGGGGGGGGGGGGGGGGGGGGGTCTAGTGCGTTGGCACTTCGGCCCCCCAATGTTTTTCAAAAATCGACACCCCTGCAGACACATAAGACCGCACAGATACACTTATTAGGATAAACAGCACACACACTGTTTTCACATTTCAAAGGATCTTGCCGTTGGTGACCATCAGGCCACGGTCCTCGGTGTACACGATGAACATGTATGGACACACATTGTCCTCGGTATTCACGATAAGCATGTATGTGGACACACATTGTCCTCGGAAATCACGATAAACGTGCATGGACACACATTGTCCTCGGTATTCACGATAAACATGTATGGACACACACTGTCCTCGGTTTTGCCGATGTCCTCGGTAATTCAATCCACACTGGGAGCCAACAATTGGATGCTTCTTCCCAAATTGACCCTCCATCTTACTCAGCAGTTCTTGCTCTATCACCGATACAAAATCGATGCTTGTCCGGTGGTAACTAAAGGGTGTCCTCGTTAGTGACCGCCAGGACATAGTCCTCGGTAGTCACGGTAAACACGTATGTGTATGTGTGTGTGTGTGTGTGTGTGTGTGGATCTGTGTGTGTATGTGCGTGTGCGCGTGTGCGCGTGTGTGCGTGCGCGTGTGTGTGTGTGTGTGTGTGTGTGAACTTATGTTGTAGCTTCCTTCCGTCTGTTGTACCTACCTTCCTTCCTACCGTCGCTTTTAGCATCTCAACTTTCTTCACCGTGGTGACAGTGACACCAAAGTTTGCCGCAGTCTTGTCGATTGTAAAGGGCGACAGCGTTATGATGCATTGGGTACATATGATACATATGAAGTTGTGGATGATCACCTTTTTGAAAGAGCAAAGCCATCATTGTTTCGTGCAGTTCGATATCGGAGGCGATGAATCGCCGTCAGCTGTCAGCTTCCAGTTCAACACTAGGATGCTGACAGGCGCCTTGTCACTGCTGCTTTCACCGATGCTATTTTGCTAAGGCGTTTTTTTTCTTCACCAAACCTAACCAACCTCCGGTTCTCATAGGAATCGCTAAACTTTACCTTGAGTATTTCGCGAACAGCCCTATGTCGGGTCAGCGTTCAACATTACTGGCAGCCGACGGTGGCGGCCGGCGGGATGTTGCGCCGGCGGGGGGGGGGGGATCGCTCCTTCCAGCGGAAATCGTTGTTTGTGACATAGATTGTATAATTAATTGTATTTTTGGGACCATAAACTTGCCCCCCCACCCCCCCCCCACCCCAAAATTATATATATATATATATATATATATATATATATATATATATATATATATATATATATTTTTTTTTTATATTTCGACGTGCGTAATAAAGGGCGGGAACAAGCTTCAAATCGCTAAATTCACCTTTTAAATATTGCATCAGGTTCCAGAGATCTAGGCCTTTAATACAATGCAAATGCGCTGTGACATCATACTTTAACGTCAAGGTTGAGGACAAGCCACGGTTGAGGACATCGTAGAGGTATATAAATCTCAAAATCGTACTCGACTTATTGAGTTGGACTGGAATGGCCCATATACTAATTACACAAAAACGTATGATTGCACAGATTGCACGTTTAATGCCAATTTACGCAACAATCCTGCTTGCATCCAAGCAAAGAACATTGATCAAAACCAATGGATGCCGTGCCAGCAATCGTGTTTGTGCCAAACGTGCCTAAATTGTAACTATAACGTAACTAAATATCGGGTCGGCTCGGGCTTCTTCAGAAGTGATATTCTGATGTCACAGGTTTGCAGGAAAATATCCTCTCCATATTCGATTGTTCAAAAATTGTGTTATCCACATCCATGATTACAAAGCAAAAATCCAACGGAATGTGGACGACAGGTCGTTGTTTCTGTCCGAGGGCCGGCGCTCCTCGCCTCCCATTCCAGTCACCGGAGAGCATCACGTGTGCGGCCCAGCGCGGTCGGCGCGCAGGTCCGGCCATCTCGCTGGCCGCGTCAACACTGCTATTGTACCGACTTGTTATTGTCGTTTTTGTTCCTGTCGACCTGTTTGGCAGTTGTAAATAGAGTAAACAACATCATTACATCTTGGCGCGGCGGGCGACGTTATGTTCGTCTAGTGGGAAGTACTGAGTTATGCGTAAACACACTGCTCTGCAATGAGAGTCGGCCGGTGGCCGGCGGCGGTGCGTACCGAACACACAGCTCGGGTTCAACTGAGGTCATTCATTGGCCACCACAGCCGGCCGGCCAGCAATGTGAGGCAGAGCGAGGAGCACACACAGCGCGCACAACAAACATGATGTGACGATACAGATACGCACCGCTGCCGACCTTGGAAACGCTGATGACGTGTGCGTAGTATGACGTAGCGAGGCGAGGTATCCGGTGACAGACCCTGCCGAGAACACTGCACTGTTTCGGTTCGGCCGGCCGCGTCGGGCTGCGCTTGTTTGTCGTGCGTGTGCGTGTATGCATTATGTGCAGCTACTGGTCTGCGTGAAAAGTGCGTGTTTTTTTTCGTTCGTGCGAAGGAAGAGGGAGGAAGAAGCAAGAAAGTAAATCAAGACGCACTAACGCGCCTGAAGGAAGAAAGGGTAGATATAACTTAATGTAGCGACACAAAATTCATTAGGCAGGGGCGGTTTCAAGGGTGACCGGGGCAGTGGTGTAGTTAGTAGCCAAGGGGAAGGGGCTGCCCGCCCCCTGCAGGGTCCCAGAGGCCCTCCAGGCGACCGCCTTGTGGGGCCCGCAAAAGCCCCTTAATGTGTCGATGCAGGGGGCCGGCAAGGGCCCCCTGAGCGGACGAGAAGGGCCCATGGACCAACGAAATGTGCCCTGGCTGACGGGAAGAGTTCCGGGTCGACGGAGAGGACCCAGAGTCAACGGAGGATGCCCTCGAGAAGATGTTGAAGGCTGTGAATGGCCTATAAGATCGTCGGAGGGGGCCCCGGATGGTTGTAATGTAAGGGCCCTCGGGCTGACGGAGAGAGCCCCGAGCAAATGTGAAGGGCCCCTGGGCTGACGGCGAGGCCATCGCCGAAGAAAGGGTTCCTGACCTGATAGAGCCTAAGCGTTTGAAAAGGGGACTGCGGCTTGCCGGAAGAGGCCCTGTGTCATCAAAGAGGGCCCCTGAGACGTCGAAGGGAGGGGCCTAGTTGCCGGAGGACCTCGGGCTATCAGGAAGGGCCCTTTGGTCGACGGATGGGGCGAAGCCGTACAAAGGCTCCTGGCCTGATGAAGGAGCCCCACGCTGTTCATAGGTCTTCCGGCCTGACAGAAGAGGCCCTGTATCGCTAAGAATGGTCCCTGAGCCGACGGAGAAGTCCCCTAGCTGCGGGAGGACTCTGAACCGTCGGTGAGTGTCAAGAGCCGGTATGAAGGGCCCCTAGGTCGACGAAGGGGATCGAAACCGCACAGGAGGCCCTTTGCGTATTAGAGAAGGCTCAAGCTTTTGAAAGAGGGGACTCCAGCCTGGTGGAGTGTCCTGAGCCGTGAAGGAGGGTCCCTGAAGAGGGGGTGGGGGGACGTGCAGGGCCACTGGGTCTGCGTTGGCTCACGCTGATGGAGAGGGGCTCAGAGCTGACAGCCGGCCTCGGGCCGGTAAAGAGGTCCCGAGTTACGGAGACGATCCGGGCCGAACCAGAGGGTTCCTGGTGCTACGTAAAGGTCCTCCAATCCCACGGAGGGGCCCGGGCTTTTAAAAAAAATGTGTTTCCAAACGGCGAAGGGCCACCCGCCTTCCTAGCGAGTCCGATGGCGCCCCCCCCACCCCTAGCGAGTCCGATGGCGCCCCCCATCCCCACCCCTAGCGAGTCCGATGGCGCGCCCCCCCATCCCCACCCCTAGCGAGTCCGATGGCGCCCCCCCCCCACCCCTAGCGAGTCCGATGGCGCCCCCCCCCCACCCCTAGCGAGTCCGATGGCGCCCCCCATCCCCACCCCCTAGCGAGTCCGATGGCGCCCCCCCCACCCCTAGCGAGTCCGATGGCGCCCCCCCCACCCCTAGCGAGTCCGATGGCGCGCCCCCCCCATCCCCACCCCTAGCGAGTCCGATGGCGCCCCCCCATCCCCACCCCTAGCGAGTCCGATGGCGCCCTTCAAGCAACCGCCCTGAGGGGCAATGATATAACCGAGTAAAAATGTAAACGCAGGTAACAGCTTGTGTGGAAAGGGCCATTGGGACCTGAAGACGTCCACCCTGAAGGCTAGCAATTGAACCCGTCTGCACGGGCATCATCATCATCATCACCACCAGTACCACCATCGGTGGGTCGCTCTGACGGTCGGAGCGCACACTTTCAAACGGCGCCAAAACTCCCGTCGGTCAGTCAGCAGGACACCACGCAGGAACTCACGGCGGACTCGGATACGTTTACTTTTCCGGCGATTTCGGCTCTGTTGGTAGCTCTGCCGTGTTTCCGGTGTTTTGGATGTGTCCCACTCTCTTCTCGCTGCGTCCCGATGACGTGAGCTCGGCGTTATCTCGCAGCCACGGTCAGTGCGGATGACGCCGTGTCACGGCGATGAGCGGACAGTGCTCATCTATGGCCGCGTTCCAAACCATCATAAAGGGCCGCCAGCTTCCCATCAACCCCGGTAGCCTCGTAGAGCCGTCCCCAGTCAGCGGTCAGTAGGCTCAGACATAGTGTTCCAGTCGACGCGCCTCCACGGCCTGGTGGTGACGGGGGCGCTGCCGGCGGATCTGGGCGTTGAGGAGAATGGGTGTGCAATCGGATCCGGGAGTACAACGGCAGGTGCGGAGAGGTCTGTGGTGTTCGATATAACGAGGTCCAGCAGCGTGGGTGTAGGGGGGTCAGGTGAGGATGAGGTTGCGACATGGATCTGAACGGGGCTCAACCTACCCTATTTTTTTTTAAGTCACCGGATTTCCGCCACTATTTTTTTAATGGACCTTTTTATCAAAATAATTATTTTGGACTGGATTTGTGTCCGGTCCGAACGCGTTTTGGGGCTTTTGAAGCAATTCCAACGGCTGTAGGAACTACCCGGGTCGGGATTTTTTTTCGGGTACAAATGTGACTTATGGGGCCCCGGTGCGACCTTTTGGCGCCCCAGCATGATTTACATGCCAGCGAGGCCGCAGCAGTGCACGGATCTCCAAATTGGCATGCCAACCGCGAACAACTTGAAAACTGCCACTGCACATCCCCGTGTACATGTTGGACGATGTTTCAATCGCAGGAGGGTTCATAGCATACAATAGCGCAACTAAACCTGTCCACAGCATACATGATCGTCTGATAGAAATTCTCATCTCCTGTGTGCCTCGTGGCCACTGGGGCATCAATTTCTGAAAATGATGGCAGTGGGGGCCCAATATATGGCAGAAATTAGCGGACCCCAAATGAATTCGAGGGCCTACCCATAGCTTCGCATGCTAAAAACTGAAAATGATAGGGAGGGGAAGGCAACATTACGAGGGGCAAGGTCCCCTCGAAAGTATACAAATCGACACCAATGGCGACCACCGAACGGTCTACGCCACAGAGCCACCACATTCCACCCACTGAAACGCCTGCTATACGATCTATGTACAATTGTATATTACAGAGACAGTCGGTCGAACAGGGACCGGTCAAGGTCGTCGTCGGACATGTGACTGACTCCACGACCGACGCAGCACCAGCGTGCCGGCGAGAAGTGGCCCCGCCCACGCAGGTAACGCGCGCCACCTCCGCCGCGCGCAAAACTCGCGCCGCACACGCGCAACGATCGCCAGCCCGTCCCAACGTGCTCCGGGTTAAAGCCAGTTCTCCTCAGGATGGCGGCTCTTCAAATGGCAACTATCGAACCACCACGGTCAAGTGATATCATTCGTCATCAACAAAAGCTTCACATCCTAAAACAACTCCTATATAAACGTCGTTGTTGTCGTATGGGTAAAAGTGCTCTCGCGTCCGCCTACAATATGTTGCAACATTGATAATGAGCGTATATATGGCAACATCAGCACACGCCACTCGACCTACCTTCGTTCGGAGCCAACGTCCGTCCCCCTCTCTATTGAGATCATCGTGGGCGCGGTCAGAACGGGCCAACCTCAGTCGCTCAGAGTTGGCCGTATGACATGCACGCTCGCCCGCCTGCCCGGCCAGGTCCCGCGCCGTCCTACGTGCCGTCGTCGACAGCCGGGCCCGCGCGGTCCGAGGTGCCGTGTCGACAGCGGACCCAGCCGGACCCGCGCGGCCCAGGGTGCCGTGTAGACAGCGGACACAGCCGGACCCGCGCGGTCCAGGGTGCCGTGTCGACAGCGGACCCAGCCGGACCCGCGCGGTCCGGGGTGCCGTGCAGACAGCTCCGCCCACCTAGCCGGGTATACCGTAGCGACAGTCGCGAGCACGCGCACGCACACCGTCGCCGGCTGCCAGCTAGCAGAAACATTGGCGCACACGGTTTGTGGTCGCGGCGCCCCGGCAGCCCTCACCAGTACCTATCACAGCAGAGTCGTGCACAGAGCGCGGCCGCCGGCGCCGCCTACGGCGCCCCGCCATGCTCGGACAGCGGGTACGACTGGCGGTACGGCTTGGGCGGCAGCTGCGGACCGGCCGTCGGCGCGGACACCGACGGCGGCACGTCAAAGTTGAAGTTGAAGTGGTTGCGGTAGCGGTAGTGGTCGCGCGCCGACAGACTGCTGACGCCGGGACTGGCCGACCGGAGAGCGCCACCTGCCGGCCAACAGCCGTCAGCGTGTCTGCTGGTGCGACCGTCATCGAGCGGGGGCGGGGGGAGGGAGGAATGGCTATTTTCGGCACGGGGAGCGTGGGAAAGCGACGGATTGGACAAACGGAGCGATTGCATTGCATTGGAGTGAAGCGAACCGAGTAACTTGTCTAACATAATGTTTTATTAGGCGTGTGTGTGCCAGAAGGGAGCACTGGACTCCACTTCCATGACAGCACTGGGCATGTGCTCCCATGGAACGGTCACACCCCTCCAGCAGGCAGAGGCCACCTCTCAGGAAGGCTCGAGTGCACATCCGCACCCTCCTCGCTCAACGAATTTTTCGCTAAAACGCCCCTCCGAGGAAATGTGCCCATCATGAATATTCCTAGATCCGCCCTGGTGTGTGCGTTTGTGTCAGTTAGTCTGTCATACAGCTCCCAGACCACACATTCCTAGATCCGCCCTGGTGTGTGCGTTTGTGTCAGTCAGTCTGTCATACAGCTCCCAGACCACACATTCCTAGATCCGCCCTGGTGTGTGCGTTTGTGTCAGTCAGTCTGTCATACAGCTCCCAGACCACACATTCCTAGATCCGCCCTGCTGTGTGCGTTAGCTGTTAGCTGTTAGTCAGTCACAACACAACTTCCAGACCACACATTCCTAGATCCGCCCTGCTGTGTGCGCGTGTGTCAGTCAGTCACAACACAACTCCCAGACCACACATTCCTAGATCCGCCCTGCTGTGCGCGTGTGTCAGTCAGTCACAACACAACTCCCAGACCACACATTCCTAGATCCGCCCTGCTGTGTGCGTTAGCTGTTAGCTGTTAGTCAGTCACAACACAACTTCCAGACCACACATTCCTAGATCCGCCCTGCTGTGTGCGCGTGTGTCAGTCAGTCACAACACAACTCCCAGACCACACATTCCTGGATCCACCTTGGGTGTAGTCAGTCACAACAAACACAATTCCTGGATCCGCCCTGCTGTGTGCGCGTGTGTCAGTCAGTCACAACACAACTCCCAGACCACACATTCCTGGATCCGCCCTGCTGTGTGCGCGTGTGTCAGTCAGTCACAACACAACTCCCAGACCACACATTCCTGGATCCACCCTGCTGTGTGCGCGTGTGTCAGCCAGTCCGTCATATAGCTCCCAGACCACTAGACCATACATCAAACCCCAATGAAACTGTGCACACATACACGGGATGGGCTAAAATCGTGAAGAACAAAGTTTCAACTCGATTGACATTGTATCAGGAGGCACTTTGTGGTCAAAGGTGAGTGTGTGTGTGTGTGTGTGATTAGGGTTTTAGGGCGCATCGACCATGGTAGATCATTTAGCGCTGTGGTCAAAGGTGCGCCATTGTAAACACATAACGAAAGCAGCAGAAACAAGATTACAAATCTGTACATCCGCAGATCTGCAGATTATGAGATCTGCAGAAACAGCAGAAGCTTTACAAAAACACAGGCAAACAATCTTAATCTTTGTCTGCATAGTGGAACATTTCCTGATGATTTAAAGAAAGCAGTTGTACCTATATTCAAGGCAAAACATCATACATTCACAAATATTTACCTATATCTTTACTCCCAATGTTCTCCAAAATTTTTGACAATCATATTACACTCCTATATGTCAACATATTTGGAACTAAATAATGTACTAAGCCCTTTTCAATTTGGCTTCAGAAAAAAATCATAGCACATACATGCCCATTATGCATTTATGTAATACAATTACTAAGTCCATTGCAAACAGAGATATTCTGTGTGGATTGTATATTGATTTGAAAAAGGTATTCGAGACAGTACATATATACTAGTTAGAAAATTACAGTGCATTGGAGTTGAAGGTATCCTCGTTAGAATACTAGAATCGTACCTTAAAAATAGACATCAGCAAGCTAAAGTATGAGACAATATCCGAACCAGAGTTAATTTATATGAGTCTTCCTCAAGGCTCCATTCTAGGAGCATTATTGTTTATCATATATATCAATGACTTAGCCAGAATTTCTGAACAAGCAAATATGTACTTCTTTGCTGATGACACAGCTATTTAGCGGGCAGTAGCCCAGAAGTAGAACGGTCACAGCTCTTTAGCTTCCCTTGGTGAGCTTCCCATAGATCAGGACAGCCAACACATGGGTGCCTCGGGATACAAATAAGAGATAGAAAGGAATATAAAGGAATGTGATTACAACAATGCAATTTCCATCCAATCTGCATTTTCTTTTTGCGGAGCTAGTAACGCCCGCAGAAATCCCAGGGTCACAAAATGAAAGTGTAAGGGGAGCATAGAAATGATGAAAACAGATTCATACACAGCTAACTCATGCAGAAAATACATAGCAGGTGTATACAAACCTACCAATATCCTCCATCACAAAAAGAAAAGTAAATGGTACAGATAAATTTTTCATGATTCTTCTATTAGTAGGTTTTGCATATTGAAAAAGTCAGCCATAGCATGTAGCAATGTATGATGGACACATTTGTGCGGTATTAATATGTTTTGTTCCTGCACCTTATCAGTGAACTTCAAAATGTTGAAATTGATAAACAACTCATTTGCAGGATACACATAATGTCTATAATCATAATTCGTAACGCACGTTTCTGTGATTTTATAATTTGGTCTAATCTAGTGGGATAATTATTGCCCCAAATTACAGCAAGGATACTTGATTTGCTGTTTTCTGGTTACTTTTGCAGAATTGATCATTATATCTATTCCATTCCTGGGAGTTTCAGAATATATTTTGTCATTTTTATTTGATAGATTAAGTGACAGCCTATTTGCTTCAAGCCATGTTGTTAGCTTTGGCACAATGCCATTCATTTTATTCCATCATTCATCCATATTTCTAGCCTTGACAAGGCTAGAACGGTCTATAGTAGCTATGGAGCAAGTGTGAAACTTTACATACTTCTGGTGTTGACAATGCAACACCAATAATGTCTCAATCGGATACTAGGCCTATGGTGATGCATGACAAGAATGAATTAGAAATTAAGTTTAGAAACAACAATGATTTTGGCAGTCTCCAGCTGTGATAATAACGTTTTTTTACAATCCGATCATACCACGGGATATTATTGGTAGATTGGGTTGGAAACTAATAATTTCCCATTATGAACATTGATGTTTTGATGGTTCCTCAGGTGAAAGGAACGATTCTTGTTCATCGTTGATTTGTTATCACAGCAATATACTTATCCAACCGAAGTTGGAATACATTTAAAGCACTAAAAATAGATCATGATTAAATGCATTCCTTGTTGCCGTTTATTTACCACTGGCGCACCACTAGAGACGATTGCAAAATGTATGTGAAGCTTGCTTTGACAGTTAATTAAGCGTTTCCTGTGATTCAGCATCAGTAGGCATACCTAGGCTTAGTGTAATAAAACATCCGCAGGTGTAGGTTTTACGTGTCCAACATTCGTAGGTGTAGGCTTTGTGCCATTGGACATCTGTAGGTGAAATTGCTATGCCATCAAGAATTGCTAGAGAATAGGCTAGCTTTATAGTAAAATACCATGTGACCTGCATCCACAATCCATGAGAATATGTCGTATGTATGCTTTCCAGCATCTGTGATTATATGTGTAGGCATTATCCCATTCTGGGGTTGGCTTAGGTTTGCTTCTGTGAAACTATAGTAAGTCTTATACCGTCCAACAGCCATAGGCATATATTTGATACCATCCAATATCTATAACCGTAGGCTTCAAGCCATACAAATCATGGGCATAGGTTGGCTTATTGTATATTACCCTGGTTTTAAACCATCCAATACCTGAGCTGGACTGGTTTAATTTAGACTTCCTGGTCACTAAACATAAAAAACATGACTTAGAGTTGTATACTCCCTTGCCCAATGCGAGTTTTCAACAAGAGGTGTGGCCAGCAACTATAGTTGTATTTGATCATGATGTATTTAAACTTTAAAAAGGTGTATCAACAACATATAATGACATAAACCTACTTGCAATGAAAAAGAAGGCTGGCTTTCATCTCAGAAGCCCCAAAATTATTAACATTCCTGATAGAAAATAGCTAGTTTCCCAGTCTTTAGTAACCATTAACATACCATGCAACACACATACATATAATGTTGAACTGAACACATACGACTCACAAAGCAATGTACCATTGCACATACTATGCACAATATATGAGCATTATGGCCAGCCTGCAGTGTAACAAACTGTTAACAGAGTCCACCAGAATGCTTCATATTGCACACCGAAATGCACTGATCAAGCTTTTGGTGCCAAAGTTTGATCAAATGTTTACCAAATCAAACTACGGGCGAAATTATATGGCCCTGGCATATAAAAAAGCCTCTTTGTTCCCCAGTCTTGGTAGACTGCATGACCTCGTCACTTGCGCCTGTACACTGCTACACTGCATGCTTGCGTGAACTTCAAATTCAAGACTGAGCAGTGAAAATCCAACACTGCTTATGGTGGCCTGCAAAGGAAGTGTCGTGACGGACCCTACATCGGCTTCGGCCACAGCGACCGACACGGCTGTGCAGCAGGGTGATCAAACAGACCCGCAAGGTATGCGGACCGTGATTATCACACAGGCAAAATAATTGTGCAACACACATACATCTATGTGTGTATCTATAAACTAGGAAAATACAACTTAGATTTGGACGGAATGTTGCACACGTACCTGATTCGGGTGGGTTAAAACATGCAAACTAAACTGAAGTTCAATTGATGTAATTGTGAGGAGAAATGGACTCACTGCGCACTATGCTTGAAGTAACATAAGATAAAACATGTTGGCCACATTGGCAAGAAATACTGTATTCTTGGGCAAATATGAATCGTATTAGAAACAAAACGAAACGCTTCATTTTATTTCACTTTCGGTCATGAAATTCAATTGAAAGATTCCGAGGATTGATCCGAGGGACAAATCCGCCCCACCCCGCCATATTGTTCCAATACATTAGCGCTCTCGCTGCAGGAGCGAGCTGGTCATGCCGAAAACATGTCAGCCCTTCGCAGGAGCGAGCTGCATATAGGCGAAGCGGTCTGAGTAGCCTGTAGTCATCTATGTACCTGGCTGGCTAGTTAATTAATGACTAATTTGCTAAGTAACTGGCTATCTTTTCAGAACCTATGTTTATGCTAAGTAGCTGACTACCGCCTATCACCTACTAACAACTATAACTACCTCAAAATTCCCTACAGATGTCGCTCACACCCACCTCTGTCTGCGCCGATGCCCAGCCGGGAGAAGGGGTCGCCGATGCCGTCAATGCCCACGGGCATACGTCGCGGGAGCGTGGCCGGCGGTGGCGGCGGCGGCGGCGGCGAGTCGACCGACGAGTTGCGGCGGGGCGGCGGCACGTCCGGCGCGCAGCCGCCAGAGTGCAGCAGCAGGCTGGCGCTGTGCATGCGCGGCAGCGTCTGGTCGCGCCGCGGCGGCCGCGGCGGCGGCGACGTGTTGCGCGGCGGCAGTTGCGGCGCGTCGGGCGCCTGCTGCACGCGCGTCAGGCCGTCGCCCAGCGACAGTTCGCGACTGCGCCGGGGCGGCAGCGGCGGCGGCGGCGACCGTGACACAGCAGGTGGTACACCGTACCCTGACGACAGGTGTAACACGTCACAACACGTCCAGCCGTACCCTGACGACAGTTGTAACGCGTCACAACACGTCCAGCCGTACCCTGATGACAGCTAAAGTAGTCACAGCATGCCGAGTCATGCTCTGGGGCCGGCGACAGTTGCCACACATCCAGCCGCTCTGACTCCGTATCTATCACCACTCGCCGTGCCCTTTGCTCAGCTCTCTCCCGCCTCGTCCGACCAGCGCCGACATCAACTCACGGGTGCCGTTGCTGGTGGCGCCGACGATGACGTTGGCGAACACGCTGTTGTCGCTGCTGGTCGTGTGCGGCGGCGAGGACGGCGTGCCGGGCGTGGGCGGCGTCATGACGCGCGGCGTGTCGCAGTCGGCCTCCTCGGCGATGCTGCGGCCCGACAGCGGCGCCGGCCGCATCGGCGGCAGGTTGGGTCGGCGCGGCTTGGCGCCCGGCGGCTTGATGCCCGGAGAGCGCAACGAGATTCCGTCCCACTGGCGCGGCTGCGGCCGACACCGAGCACCGGTTAGCTGCAGGGCAGTGGCTGGTGGCGGCGACAACGGCCGGCTCGGCTCGGGGCATGTTGGTGGTGAAGAGGAGCATCCATTGGCGACCATATGGGTCGGAGTGTGTTTTGTCGTGCTAGATAGAGAGAAGTGTCAGATTGCATGAGAGCAAGTCTGGCACGGACGGACGGACGGACGGACGGACGGACGGACGGACGGACGGACGGACGGACGGACGGACGGACGGACGGACGGACGACGGACGGACGAACGGACGAGACAGACGAACAGGACGGACGGACGGACGAACGAACGGACAGAACGACGGACGGACGGACGGACGGACAGAGGACGGACGAGGACGGACGGACACGGACGGACGGACAGACGGACGGAGGACGGACGGAGGACGACGGACGGACGGACGGACGGACGGACGGACGGACGGACGGACGGACGGACGGACGGACGGACGGACGGACGGACGGACGGACGGACGGACGGACGGACGGACGGACGGACGGACGGACGGACGGACGGACGGACGGACGGTTCTGCGGTGGTATGCAATGGCGATCATTGAAGTCGAGGTTTCGCTGAAATAGGGCCGAGCAAGGGCTGGAATACATTAAATGTGCATGTTCAAATTGCCTGGTGGACAATATGACATGCCAGTACAGACAAGTGCAAATGTTCTCAATCACCCACCAATATCTACTGCATGTGACGGGTCGGAGATTCATCCTCCGCGGCACCCAGCTGAACACGTGACCCCGTCCAGCTTACAATGCAGCGTGACCCAGCATGGTGGTGTCTGACCCGGCTGATACTGGCGGTGTCTGACCCGGCTGATACTGGTGGTGTCTGACCCGGCTGATACTGGTGGTGTCTGACCCGGCTGATACTGGTGGTGTCTGACCCGGCTGATACTGGTGGTGTCTGACCCGGCTGATACTGGCGGTGTCTGACCCGGCTGATACTGCTGGTGTCTGACCCGGCTGATACTGGTGGTGTCTGACCCGGCTGATACTGGTGGTGTCTGACCCGGCTGATACTGGTGGTGTCTGACCCGGCTGATACTCACAAACTTGGGGGGCACGCGACAGCCGCGCGGTTCGATCGTCAGTGAGCGTGTGTACAGGTAGTTGTTGATCTCCTCGGTGCCCTTGCCCTCCTCGAACGGCCGCAGGCCCTCCAGGAAGCTCTGCAACAGCGGCGCCGGCGTGACATACCCAGCTGGCCGACTGCACACCATCTCCAGCACACCGCACAGCAGCAGCACCGCAGACACAAACCTGCACCACACCCGGCCGACTGCACACCATCTCCAGCACACCGGCAGCATCCTCCTGGAAGGACGTCACCAGGGCAACAACTCCCAAACTGGACTGCAGTGCCGGGCCGGCACAATTACACCGGCACAACCAGCCGGGACAGGGTCATCGCCATGCACAGTATGCCGCCGTGTGGCCACAGGCACCAGGGCCACCGCTCGGCCGCCCACACCAGCAGCCAGCCGGCCGTCACGACCAGCCGCCTCGCCCAGCCGGCCGTCACGCAGCCAGCCGGCCAGTCACGCAGCCAGCCGGCTCAGTCACGCAGCCGCGGATACCAGCAGCCAGTCAACTCAGTCACGCAGCCAGCCGGCTCAGTCACGCAGCCGCGGATACCAGCAGCCAGTCAACTCAGTCACGCAGCCAGCCGGCTCAGTCACGCAGCCGCGGATACCAGCAGCCAGTCAACTCAGTCACGCAGCCGGCCGGCTCAGTCACGCAGCCGCGGATACCAGCAGCCAGTCAACTCAGTCACGCAGCCAGCCGGCTCAGTCACGCAGCCAGCCGGCTCAGTCACGCAGCCAGCCGGCTCAGTCACGCAGCCGCGGATACCAGCAGCCAGTCAACTCAGTCACGCAGCCAGTAAGCTCAATCACGTAGCCAGCCGGCTCAGTCACGCAGCCAGCCCTGCGCGCGTCAGTCACTGCCACGTGGGGACTCCATCAGTCCACACAGGACCATCAGTCCACACAGGACCATCAGTTCACCCAGGTCAGACACCTCATTCGGGACCATCAGTCCACACAGGACCCTCAGTTCACCCAGGTCCGACACTTCATTCGGGACCATCAATGCATTCAGGTGCAGTAATTCACTTAAGTCCATCAGTTTCCTGAGACCACCATGTCATCACATGGAGCGCGTCCAGGCTATTCCATTCACTTACTCAGGTCCATAAGGTTACGCAGACACACAGTTCACCTAGATCCATCGAACACATCGGTCCACAGTTCACCCGGATCCACAGTTCACCTGGGCCCAAGTTCACGCGGGCCCACAGGTTACACGGTTTCACACCTCGCCCGGAGCGACAATTCACCTAGTCCACATTTCACCTGGTCCACATTTCACCGAATATACAGCTCACTTGAGCTCAGGATTCACTTTGGCCCAAAGTTTACTCGGGTACACAGTTCACTTTGGCCCAAAGTTCACTCGGGTACACAGTTCACTTTGGCCCAAAGTTCACCCAGGTCCACAGCTGACTTTGGCCTACAGTTGACCTGGGTCCGTCCGACCAGCCAGCGCGGCGGCGTATCAGCCGGTTCGGTGCGGACTCGGCCGCTCGGATTTACCTGGACTGTGTGAGCCCGGCGCCGAGGTGGGCGGGATGCGGTCAGAGCCGCCGTGTCAGGCTAAGTCCGGAGACATGCCGTGTCGGGAGGTTGACAGTCACCAGGCCGTCAGACGCCGTGCCAGGCTAAGTCCGGAGACATGCCGTGTCGGGAGGCTGCCAGTCACCGTCAGACGTCGTGCTCACGACCCAGCCGTGTCAGCGGATACTCACAGTGTCGGCGGTGAGTGTGGTAGCGCCACTGTCAGCTCGTCTGCGGCGCCGCTGCCAGCACAGCTCGACCGCCGGCAGACAGGCGCTGACGCCGGACCGGCGCCGACCCATGTCCGGGGCCGCCGCCGGCCGACTGTCGGCCAGCACCGCCGGCCGGCGGCGGCCGCCCACACGGTGCGCAGCCGCCGACACCGTCCCGCTGTCGACCAGCACTGCCGGCCGACACCGTCCCACTGTCGACCAGCACTGTCGACCAGCACTGCCGGCCGACACCGTCCCACTGTCGACCAGCACTGCCGGCCGACACCGTCCCACTGCCGGCCGACACCGTCCCACTGCCGACCAGCACTGCCGGCCGACACCGTCCCAATGTCGACCAGTACTGCCGGCCGACACCGTCCCACTGTCGACCGACACCGTCCCACTGCCGACCAGCACTGCCGGCCGACAACGTCCCATTGCCGGCCGACACCGTCCCAATGTCGACCAGCACTGCAGGCCGACACCGTCCCACTGTCGACCGACACCGTCCCACTGCCGACCAGCACTGCCGCCGACACCGTACCACTGTCTACCGACACCGTCCCAATGTCGACCAGCACTGCAGGCCGACACCGTCCCACTGCCGGCCGACACCGTCCCACTGCCGACCAGCACTGCCGGCCGACAACGTCCCATTGCCGGCCGACACCGTCCCAATGTCGACCAGCACTGCAGGCCGACACCGTCCCACTGCCGACCAGCACTGCCGCCGACACCGTACCACTGTCTACCGACACCGTCCCAATGTCGACCAGCACTGCCGGCCGACGCCGTCCCACTGTCGACCAGCGCTGTCGACCAGCGCTGTCGACCAGCGCTGTCGACCAGCACTGTCGGCCGACACCGTCCCAATGTCGACCAGTGCTGCCGACCGACACCGTCCCACTGTCGACCAGCGCTGCCGACCGACACCGTCCCACTGTCGACCAGCGCTGCCGACCGACAACGTCCCACTGTCGACCAGCGCTGTCGACCGACACCGTCCCACTGTCGACCAGCGCTGTCCACCAGCACTGTCGGTCGACACTGTCCCACTTCTCAAGTTAAGAAGGGAAAGGAGGGGAGGTTTTCGATTGCGTTAGTCACTACCATTAGGGTACATATATTTGTTATACCTTCAAATGGGCACCGAAGACATCTTGTCGCAAAAAGGAAGACAGGTTCATGTGGCCTTCAGTTCAACTTATGCAACACTGTCAAAAATATAATTCTACATACATGCATGATGTTCGATTTTAGCATGCAATCCTATTCCTGGACGTGACTCAGATAACATGTGTGTGTGTGTGTGTGTGTGCGTGTGAGCTCCAATATATATATTTAAGTATAAAGTAAATCCAACTTTAACAAGAGCCGATTCGCGCGCAAACTTCCACCATATAGCATTCAAATTTCCAAGGCTCTCTCAGATCTAAACTTCGCAATGCCATCCACTGCAACTCGACCACCCACTAGGCCATTCTGGACTTTCAGTCAACCAAAGGTTCGAGTACTTGCTCTCGGAGAAGAAATCCACTATCACATCGGCGGAAATTATTGGCCTCTTCCACAAGTTCGCCGATGACAACAAACACAAATCACTCGTATTCACGGATGGGTCGAACCACGAGGCAAAGGTAGGCATCGGCATCACTGGACCAGGTCTCAGACTTTCCAAGCGTCTACCGGATAACTTCTCCATCTACTCCGCTGAAGCAATGGCCATTCTGGCCGCTATCACCATTCTCATGAGACGTAAAGCTAGAAACGTAGTTATTTGCTAAGACAAATCTGTCCTCCAGTCAATTAGCAACACCCACGACTGTCCACATCACTTCATTGATATAATCCAACAACTCGTAGCCCATAACGTAAATATGAACTTTTCCTCCCTCTGGATTCCGGGCCACGCCAACATCCCAGGTAACGAAGAAGCAGACCGGCTCGCAAAGCAAGCCTTAGCATTGAACACTTACCCTAGCGTGGAATATTCGGTAGACGATTGCAAAGCACTCCTACAACGCCACATTCGCCAACATCAACAGAACAAATGGACACAACACAACACAAATCCAACCATACGCACGAAATCAAACCAACAATAGGTACACTCGGTATCGGTAGGATGTTCGGGGGTACCCTTAACTATGGCTGGCCCCTAGGAACGTAGGCTGTGCTGCTCCACACAAATAATTACTGGTAGACTGCGCCGCTTCACAGTTATGCGTTGCGTGACAGTCCGCAAGTTTCACCACCGGTCAGCCGTAGGTATTCGCTTGTGCGGTCGTCGGGTGGTCATTTGCCCTGCAGCCATGCAGTGAGAAACACAACGCTGTTCCCGCCTTGCATTCCTCAGTCGGCCAAACAACATTGGCAGTTCAGCGATCGGTCCACCACTCGACCTCTGTAGACAAGCAGAGTTTGATCGCTGTGGATTTCGGACTTCGGCAACACAGAATGAGCTGGAAGTGTTGGAAGGAGCTCGGTTGGAAAGGATGTAGCGAAAGGAGAGGGGAATTTTATGATGTCAACGGAGGATTCTCCTACCCTACAATAATAACATAATTTCTAACTTTTACACTTTTTAGAACTTTAGTTCGAATTCTTGCTGGGGTGGCTTTATAAACCAGGATCCAATTGCTAAACAGACCTTGCTTGAGCCCTAGCCGCATCACCCGATCCATTGATTGCAGTTCTACAGTAGATATTTGGCAAAATGCTTCACGTGCCGCTAATACATTCACACGGCCACCCCGGAAGCTCGCTTTTCCACATTATCGTGTCAGTTGCCAATTGACCCTCCTAGCCAGTGGCTAAAATCAAGCGCGTGAAGCGGCTCGAACCCAGCCTTTCAAGGACAGGAGAGACCAGCGCAGGCCAATGCCCAAGCCAACTGAGCTACCGGGGCGGCGGATCCCAAGGCGGCACTTGTTTGCTTAATTCAGATTCATTGATGAATCGATTAACTACTTGCTTACATTACATCTGTTTCATTGATATTTACGCGTTGTTGAGCATGTGGCATATGTTGTATGATATGAATTATGTATTGTATATATTGTACGCTATATTTCAAGCGACATATTCAGATTATCTATGCGCAAATAAAATATTTCTTCAAACGGATACCATCGAATTAGTTTACCATAATACATTTTTAGTTTATATTGCTTCAGCACGAAATGTAACCGGGTCGCCCGTTCTTCTTATTTATCCAATAAGATAAATTATTTCTCTCCGTTCTTATATATTCTTATAATTATATGTCTCCGTTCTTCTTATTCTTATTTATTTATAGGTCAGGATTCACACAACAAGCTCTGCTTAGCAATTGGATCCTGGTCCATAAAGCCACCCCAGCAAGAGTTCGAGAAGAGTGCCAGAAATATTGCTTCATAAAAAGTACAATTTTGCATGGTAAAATAGTTGGATGATGTCTGAGTGAAGAAATACATTATCCCCACGGAATTCTGAATATGTCGCTTGCAGTACAGTGCACAACATATGCAATAAATAATATGATATCATGCAACACATTCCTTGCGCTCTAAAACATGTGATTTTCAATGAAGTAGATGCAATCTAATCAAGTAACTAATTGACTTGTCAATGAATCTGAATTAAGCAAGCAAGTGCCTCCCTGTGACTTGCCGTCTCGGTAGCTTAGTTGGCTAGAGCGCTGTCGTGTCGACAGCGGAGACGGGTGTCTCCGCTGTCCTGGCAATGCTGGGTTCGAGTCGCTTCGCGTGCTCTCCTTTAGTCCCCGGCTGGGAGGGTCAGTTGGCAATTGGCACGATGAGGTCGAGAGCGAGCTGCCGGGTTCGCCGTGTCGGTGTATCGACGGCACGTGAAGCGCTTTGCCAAATTTAGACTGTAAAACTGTAAGTCATGGAATCATGGCCAGGGTTCACGAAACCAGCTCTTCTTAGCAATTGGATCCTGGTTCATAACGCCACCCCAGCAAGAGTTCGAACTACATTTCTAAAACGTATAAATGTTGGACATTCTATTACTATTTTGGGGCCAGAGAATACTTCATTGACATCATAAACCTCCCATCTCCTTTCGCTACATCTTTGCAACTGAGCTTTTTCCAACCTTTCCTGCTCATTCTGTGTTGCTGGAGTAAAAAATCCGCAGCTATCAATTGTTGCTTATCGACAGAACTCCAGTAACCTGCTCGTTTAACTGCCAATGTTGTTTCGCCAACAGAGGAATGCAAGGCGGCAACAAGGAAGACCCGTGTTTACCACTGCATGGCTGCAGGGCAAATGGTCGCGTGACGACCACAAACGCGAATTCCTATGGCTCGGACGCTGGCCGGTGGCGAAGCTGGCAGACTGTCACGCAACGCATAACTGTGAAACGGCGCAGCCTACCAGTAATTTTTGGTGTGCAGCGTCACAGCCTACGTTCCTAGTGAGCCACCCATGCTTAGGGTAGGGTGGAAGATCTCAACGAGACCGAGTGTACATGGAACACATCAAATCAATCTCACCGACAAAAAGAGGTCATCCTCACTAGACTTAGAACCGGTTGCACAAAACTAACACAGCCTCAATTAGAAGGTGACCAATATACAACACCGCACTGCGGCACCTGCAACACCACGCTAAGCGTAGGCCACATCCTGCTAGACTGTAGTAGCTTTAGCTCTCAAAGACAACCACTTAAGGCATTCTGCCAAAAAGAGGGCAACACCCTATCGCTTCCATCGCTTCTCGGTGACAAGCACCCAGAACTCCTTCAATTGCTATTTGAATATCTGTATGCCACAACACTAGCAGGAGCACTGTAGGCACCACAACACCAACACTCAGATCAACTCGCAATGCATGACCGCGAAACACTCGTAGGAAACACGTAAATAGCCATCCCCGCATGGCTTCGGACGTACATGAGCCGATTTGCTTCTCAATTACAAATAAATGGCTACCTAGCGGTGCAGTGTCTTAAAATTACTTTTTCAATACCTGTGCGGATGAAAAACAAAATCACTCTGAGATAGTGAAAGATGAAAAACGCTGAATAGATGCATCATGATGAAAACCCAGATTGCGCCATCATACTAATAGAGTAAACACATGGCCAGAGTGGCAAACATAATCATACAAATTTGGACAAATTGTATGTTGCGTCCACTCTTCCTGAACCACATTTTTGGGGCAGTACCTTCACATGCTTCTCATTTTGCTTCTTCCTTTCTTTATTGAATTCATGAATGTAGTGCGGTGCTTGAAATGAAACAGGCAATTCCATTCTTCGGTACTTCTTCACATTAATCTGGCCACACATGGCGGAAGGACACCTGTGCACCGCCCTATCAAAGACCTACATTGCATGTTATACTTGGACGCGTTTGTTTCAGCTGTGCATGCCGGGTGCTTGATGACTGTGATTTTCCTCAATGTGTATGATGGCAGACCGTGATGCGTGCAAAGGTACAAAGGTAAATGCGAAGTAATTAACTGTTCCGTCCCTTGGAGAAGACAAATGTCGCACATCTAGCACCTGCCACTTAAACCTGCATGTACAATGTGCATGATGGCCTCACCCAAATGCTATGAGCTGCATGTGGGTGTATTTGATTGGTTGGTATTGTGTTACAGGTACCATCCACCTTGGCCACTGCCTCGCTGACCAGTCCTCATCATGCAGACCTGATCACGAAGCCTACATCCCTGGGTGGCGGTGCTGACCTATGCAATCCAGATAACTGTCATCATACCTGTGACCTGCCACGTCCTCAAATGCTGAACCAGTGCCCGCAGAACGACCGTATCACCAGTTCGGTGTCGGTGTCTGACAGCACTTTCGAATCATCTGCCTGCATATTTCTACGTCTGCTTTTCGGCTGTAACTGGAGCGTAACTACGGCAATGTTACTAATACTGACACTGCTTTTGTTTTGCTTTTTGTGATGTGTTTATGTCCTTAGTCATTTGGTCTCAAGGGAGCATCATCTCTGGTGAAGGCCATGCCGCAACTCGATCAAACAGCTGGGCTTTGTAAATAAATAATACAGCACACCATCAACATTTAATATAAAAGTGAAATGAGGCATCTGAACAGTCAGCACCGACGCCATCAACAGAAGCACTAACCAAGCCAATAACAACTTTTAATTGTGCATGGCTGAACTTCGAATCGATATGATCGCGAGTGTGACTGGAAATGTGGATAGTTTCTACGAATACCAGCCAATAGCGAAACCAAAATCGTACTATCTCACGGACATAATTATTTTGCATATCCCCAACGCGACTTGGATTCGTTGAACTGAAGCAACAGCTTCTCTTGTCTTTGTCCATCGTTCCACGTTCTTTCAACGCCAATGATGTAGTACACACTCGGAACATAAAATATGAGTTGTATTGCATCAACAACCATAACCGTTCAAGTCTGAGTAATATAATCGCATCGTCTGTGCCCATGACCGCTGTCCTTGTCGGTCTCGTCTCGTCCATGGGGTCACTGTTGGGCTCGTCATTCATTTCCGGCTCGACAGCAGCTGGGCTGGGATCGTCTACATCACTGTCAGAGTCGAGAGGGAGGCAGTCGGTGGTTGCTGCTGGTGCAGTTGGCGTGGCATCGTCTCCAGACGTCCCCACAGCAGTGCTACATCCGATCGGGTCTGGACGGACAACTCGATCCCGCCTCTTCCGTCGCATTGTCTCTCTCTCACATGCCTTGCTAAAGTCCTGAAGTTTTTTCCCCCACCCTGTGCACGTTTTGCGCATGTCGCTTAGCATTACTTTTTCTGATATTTCTAAGACATATATGGCATACGACAGCTTCATCAGATTTAATTTTCACCATGCCTGATACCCACGGATCCAAGCAGCAAGTCAACGACGTAAGAACACAGGACAGGATGTAGGTGAAAAAACCAACCTCAGAAGGATGGCAGGAAGGTCTGATGTAGGTGATGGACGGACGATGCGGCCAGACCAAACTAGGATAGCAGGATCCCGGCACACAGGATTGAGGCAGCAGCGGCGTTACTGTCAAAGAACGGATACAGATTAGTGTGGGTCAGTGGTAGAGGTGCGACAATTGTTTTGCAGTTAATACCGCGGGCAAGGCGCCGCGATCTCTACTAGATTACGGCGTGATTGAGGCAGCGTCTAGTCGGGACAATGCGGGGACCACACCATTTTGAATGAAGTTATGTAAATGCAGGACCAACATCCTTAGGATATACGCTGCTTAAACCAATTATTACGGATATAATGGTTGTTTTCTGGAAGGGAACATATTGATTCGAGACACCTAGCATGTGTTTAGAAAAGGTTGATCTCGCTGACAAATATCTTGAACTTTTTGGATTTTGCTACAGACAAGTGTGATAAGACATCATATTGATTTAATCCTGATATGAAAATCAGTTTGAGCTATGCCTTTCAGATGGACAGTAGAGAGTGGTGCTAGGTGGCGGTGGTGGTTGTGGTTATTGGTTTTACGACACGGCGACCGTCGAGTCATATAGCGTCGCCAATCTCTCACGCCGATTGGTCGCGGGCGAAGAGTAGCGACAGGTGAGATTCGAACCCACAATCTTTCGATTGTGAGACGAGCATCTTACCCCTAGACCACTCGTCCCCGGTGCTAGGTGGCATGAAGATTTCATGACAAGATGCTCTTAGTGAAGTACTGCAATGGTCAGTACTGGAACCACTATTGGTCACAATATTCGTAAATAGTATTGAAAAGGTATAAAAAGTGCCAAATTAAATTTAGCCTAGATAAGTGTCAAATAATGCATGTAGGTAGACATCATATCAGGAATCCATACTTGATGGGTAGCCAAGTACTAGCTGTGACTCAACAGAAGGACTTAGGTGTTATTGTGAACACAAAATTGTGTACATCATATTGTGTCCACAAATTATGGACAACATACAAAAGAAGCAATAACAAAATTTCAGGGCACATTTTAAATAATGGAGCTTGATCCCCTATAGCTATGGAAAAAGTTTGTAATATTTAGAGAGAGTGCAAACAAGGATTAGTAATTAGAGCAACCTACCATATGAGACAAGATTAAAAAAGATATGAGTGTGTGTACACTTAGATACAGAAAAATAAGGGGAGAAGGTCTCATCAAGGTATTTAAATTTATTCATGGTCAGCAACAGATCCATCTCTAGGATAATACAAATTATACAATTAGTTATTAAAGACCATCAATTCAAAATCAAAGTTAACCATATCAGGATAAAGACAAGACAGTCTTTCTTTACCAGCAGGGTAGTTAACATTGGAACCAGCTATCACGCACAATTGGCATTGTCAGTATGTATAGCAGTCTATAAAAATAGCATAGACTGGTATTAAAAGGAGAAAAGAATTTTCTTTCATTATTTCATGGATAACTAATCGACAAATGTTGTGGACAACTAGTTCTTAGTGTCCACAAAGTGTAACCAAGATGGCCCCTGTCAGGGCCATAAGGAACATTTTTGTATGTGGGGGGGGGGTGAGGCGGCAGGATGTGCTATGAGACTGAAATGTTTTCTACTGGGGGGGGAGAGAGATCTGGGTGCTCAGACCATGAAAAGATGGCAGGTAATGCCCACCAGTTTCAAAGCTGGAGGGGGGGGAACTGCCCTGTTCATATGCCATTGGCCCCTGTGGCTCATAGTTTCATTATCTTTCACGTTTCTTTAGCTACTTCTTTTAGCTACTTCTTTTGTAAATTCATAATTTCTTTTAAACTTGTCCTCATGCCAATATAATTGGGTGCTGGATCCATAATTCCTGCCCTGCCCACACCTTGCAACATTTTAAGGCTCCTCCCCTGTAGGAATATTCAGCATCACATAATTCAGTCTCAAATAGGGTCGGATACAGGAATTTAAGCTGTGGGGCTGGTGGAAGCTAAAGATGTGCTGGGGTGGCACTAACTTGCCTTCCTAGGAAGCAGGGACCAGAGGGGGGAGGGGGTGAACACCGACCTCCCGGATGGATGGCACTTCAACAGTAGGGGATGAAAAGGAGGCTAGAGGGGTAGCATTCTAGCAGATGAGGTGGCGTTCCCCTTTGGGCATGGGGGGCGGCCCATTCGGCCTCCTTAGATCCAATACTGTCTCTCCCCCTACAATATCTATTTCAGCCTCATTCAGCTCTGAATCTGCCCCCTCCCAACAAAGCAGAACAACCTTAGAATCCACTCGCCCTACCTCGATCATATGCTTTCCTCCCAACAGCACACGCAGATATGCCACTAATATATCACCAATCTAGATTGAGATATTCATCATCTACATTGTACCACACATCTGTGCAATGTAGGATGAGGTGGTTTAAGGTTAACAACGCTCAAGGCGGTACACACAGAACTTACGCCGCACTGTATGCACGTATATGCCAAATGCAAGGCTATGAAAACAATGGAATGTAAACAAAATTCAGCGCAGCGATGTTTTGCGCTTTCGTGACAAATTATAGTGCCACAGGACACAATGCACAATTCGCAATTTATTTTTTTATATTTAACCTGCACGGCTGGGAGGCTATTATATTGGAAAGGACTTGGAACAATATAAAGAATGCCATGAAAAAAAACTAGGATCAAATATTTCCACTACAAGGGAGAATTATGGCATTCAGGTTGTTACCTGTGACGAAGGAAAAAGCCAGTGAGCTATCGACAAATGGCGATTGAAAAACACCATAATTTTCACTTAAATGTGCACATGTCGAGTATTTTGTGTGCTCAAATCAGAAAATGAACTTGAAATAATTATATTTTTGTCCACTTATAGTATTCACTTGCCATATCACCAAGGAACTGGTCTCCATTTGCAGCATACTTTCCAAGCATCCACACGTCAGGAGCTCTTGCGTTGTAAAAAATATGGCACGTAAGGAAGACCTTCGAAAGTGTTTTTGTACTAATTTTCACGCACTAAAATGAACGGAGAGTTGGAAAATGCCAGTTGTTGTGCGATTTATTCGTAGCACTTCCGTATATCAAACCCCGCGTTTACCTGGATTTTTCATCCTTCAGACTGGCCGAAAAAGCCCACAGATGAACATATGAATAATTCCTTGTACCGCGCGCGGCAGAGCGTTATTGTCCTTTTATAACGTGTAGAAAATGATGAGACGTTCAAATATTTGCTTTAATCTTTGATTTATCCATCATGCTCGCCAGTATTCATCCACAAATTCACCTGTATTTTCATGTGTTTTTCATCCTCCTGGAATGTGCCAGCCTAAGGATGAAATTTGTCATCCCATGTTCTTGATAAACAATGTTTGCTAATATTTGCAGTATTTGTGAAATTTATTAGTGTAAGGTTAAGATAAATGAAGAAACAATTCTAACTTTATTTCTCTGTTTACATCTGAAGAGAATCATATATTAATATCGGAACATTTTATCAATTCTATTTTTCTTCAAAATACATGCCTACAAATGTGACGCACACAAGACTTCGAAAAACAAAGCTGAGCCCTCGTAAGTCGCCGAATAGGATCTAGGTTTGGGAATTTCTGTATTTATTAATGTAGATTTGTATACCTGCATTCTTTGTCTGTAATCAGTGCTGAGATACTACTCAGTCATGAGATTTAACGCTGTTAAGGGTTCAGCTCATGGGTGGATCCAGCCAGCCCGTTGTCAGTCAGCTTGGGTTGTGTAAGATTTAATAAATCGCTGACGAAAAATACCTGATTTGTATGGTTTAGGTGCAAGCTCTAGTTTAAAACAATACTTTTCTTCACATAAAATGTTCCCTGTTTTTCTGAAGAGCATGAATAAAGGATAATTTTAGTTCAAATCAGGCTATCTAGGCTGGTGATGCCCCCACCCCCTTGCTCCAAATCCCCCTGCATTAGCTGACAATTACTTGGGTTTGGCCAATGTCATGATTCAGCCCTTAAGTGTGTCAGCTCGGCCGAATTTCTGGTTATGCTACAGCTTCACATGTTTTTTTTTAAAGACGCATGGTATGAGTGTATTTCATGGATTCATGCATATTCATAGATTGCTGCACTTATGTTCATCATGCTATATAATCCTCTGATTGTGAGGATACACTGTGAACTTCATGCCTAGCTTCATGAAGATAGACACATCTAGTTCATTATACAATAATTTTCAGCCTGCCAGGAACATCTTCACTACAGGTCCCTTAGGTTTTGTGATTATATGTATTTGTCTCAAAGCTCATTCTATATTCACCTGAGAGTGAGACTATTGATACCTTCTGGAAAAACAAAAGACAAGGATGAAAACATTGCAAACATGCACTTTATTTCCATCACAACAATGACCATCTGTGTTTGTAATATGTTTATGAAAAGATGAAAGTCATCACCAAGGATGAAAACCTAAAACTTTAATTAACTGTGATTTTCCATGCAAAATGGTTAATTTTGTTTCACTGTAGCGGTGCCGTCGGAAGTAGATGAGCCGACTTGCTTTAGGAAAACATAAACCAAAATAATAATACAAATTAGCATAACGTAAAACGACTACCCAGAGGAGCCATCGGACGTAGATGAGCCGATTTGCCAAGCAACTCATAACGTAAACAGCTACCCAGAGGTACAGCGGACGTAGAAGAGCCGAATTGCAAAACACCGTACTAACCCAACTGACAACCCGGCATGGCATGCTTCGACTAACCCGCTACTAACAACTAACACGCGGCGGCCGGCGTGATAGGCGGTGTGAACAATTACCTCCTTGTTCGCACGGTAAAGATCCCTCGGTGCTCTTCGATAAGAGTAGGCTAAAGCCGGAACCCTGGCAAAATCAACTTCTCGCCACTCTCAAAACACCCCCACCCCCACCGAAACTACGAATTATTTTGTGGAGGAGTAAAGTAAAACTAAACCATTTAGACATCAGGGAGCTGTCCCCAACCCAGACCCTCGCCTTCAGCACCTAAAATATCACGCAAACTGACGTAAAATTGCTTAACGTAAATGTCCACTTGCCTGCACCTTGATCACAAACGCTCGCTTTATAGACAGACATGTAACGTACTCGCTTTAAAGGCGGCGCAAATGACCTTCATGGTCCGGCACGCCTAAGAAATCACTCTCCCCCCCCCCCCCCCAACTCCTTCATTGCATCATTCATCACTTTCCTCCACAGAGCGCCGCCTTGGCGTGGCGGGGGATTTCGTATCTTGATGTCCCATCCGCCAGATCTTGCGGCGGCCGGCGAGAGGTCAGACGAAGAGCGCTGCATCACCCATCTTTAACCGATCCAACCCTACTCTTCACCCGCATAATTGTTCACGGTTCTACATCCAACCTGGAGTCAGCCCTTCCGCCGTCACAAGCAGTAGGACAGCTTCCACTGGTCTTTGGTTGGTTGGTTGTTGGGGTTTAGGGGCGCATCGACTGCATCAGTCATGCTGCGGCGCTCCCCCTGGTCATTATCTGTAACGATTAAAGAAATGTATATGTGCCGACAGTTTGGCTGGCTATTCGGGCTATCAGGCGTACTGACCGTAACGATCGTTTAGCACCCATTTGTCAAGATTAGACACACGACATACATCGTCATTTTACAGCCTGAAACTCTTGGCATCGTTCGTCTCCACCTCCACTATACTGTGTATACATAGCGTGAGATACATAGCATATCCACACCCACTATACTGTCTATACATAGCGCGAAATAGATTGAGTCTCCACACCCACTATACTGTCCATACATAGCGTCTCAACACCCAATACATTGTGTATAAATAGCGTGAAATACACAGCGTCTCCACATCCAGTATATATATATGGCGTGAAATCACGTGACGAGCTCCTTAAATGTGCAATACAAGAGAACTTGGCTGGCCCAGAGCACTGCGACTCGAGCCGACTCAGCAGGCGTGGGTGGCTTCAGGCGGCCGCTATATAGGGACACTATATTCCGTCGACTGAAGCGTGACCTGGCGCAATGGGCCACCTCAGGAAACCGACCAGCCGACTACCGACCCAGAGCTGCACCAGAGCCGCTCACCTCAGACAGCCAACCACCGACCCAGAGCTGCACCAGAGCCGCTCACCTCAGACAGCCAACCACCGACCCAGAGCTGCACCAGAGCCGCTCACCTCAGACAGCCGAGCACCGAGCCAGAGCTACACCAGAGCCGTCCACCTCAGGCAGCCGACCACCCAGAGCTGCACCAGAGCCGCCCACCTCAGGCAGCCGAGCACCCAGAGCTGCACCAGAGCCGCCCACCTCAGACAGCCGACCACCGACCCAGAGCCTCCGACCACCGACCCAGAGTTACACCAGAGCCTTCCACCTCAAGCAGCCGACCACCGACCCAGAGTTACACCAGAGCCTCCCACCTCAAGCAGCCGACCACCGACCCAGAGTTACACCAGAGCCTCCCACCTCAAGCAGCCGACCACCGACCCAGAGCCACACCAGAGCCGTCCACCTCAGACAGCCGACCACCCAGAGCTACACCAGAGCCGCCCACCTCAGGCAGCCGCCCACCGACCCAGAGTTACACCAGAGCCTCCCACCTCAAGCAGCCGACCACCGACCCAGAGTTACACCAGAGCCTCCCACCTGCGGTCGGCGACCAGCTATAGCCGGCGGTTACGGCCGCCAGCGTGTCCGTGAGTGCTAACTTTGGCGGCGCAGCCTGGGCCGGTCGGCGTCCAGCTACCGGCGCCCACGTGTCAGCAGGGCAACGAGACTTCGGTGCCCTGGCCAACGGCCGTGACCACCAGAACATCCGGCAACGCCACACATGATGCAAACCGCTGGTGGCTTGCGCGCCGCCAGCCGGCCAATCTCCGGCCGATCAACTGAAGCTGCCAGCATTCGCTCAGCCCATCAACTGAAGCTGCCATCATTCGTCACTGTCTCCCAGAGTCGTGCGCAAGGTCCTGGCATGTGGGATGGCCAACAGTACGAACTGCGCATTAATTTCTCCTACTGGCAGGTACATCTTCCAAGGTGATTGGTAATACTTCTGACGCCGCATGTAGTTTTGCAGTAGATGCTTCTTAGATGTTTATGGATGCTTTTTTAATACATGCAACACATTTTTTTATAGATGACATAGGTAGTCTTGTGGATGTTTATCCGAATCAGACATAGATTCTCAGCCGAGAGAGTTTGAGGGTCATCGGAGGATGGAGTATTTAATATTGTTTAGATTAAAGCATGATGAAGTGTTCAGACTCGCTGAACCAAATAGTGGCGGACCTACCGATCATCATTTACAATCGTGCCATTCAACGACAAAACGGCAAAATTGGAACGCGTATTTTCTTCCCTTTTTCCTCAATGATGAGCGGTGGATGGTGAAAACACACTAGTTATACAGCAATCGGTGCTCTTATGGGAGTATGAGCACGTAAGCAATCGGTCTGCTTTTCTGGAGGTAAGCCATGCATTCTCATTCAATCATAATCAAGCAAGGAATTCAATTGTGGCGCAGATTCGATCTCGCACCAGGAATTTATGCTCCAGTTGGTCATCAGTGTTATGCCACGTCTCGTATGGAAATCAGACGCGAGATACAAACACCTCACATGGCTAAACTGGGGTTAGCAGGTCCGCAAACAATGACGTCACAACGGCGTCATGCCTGCCCAACTGTTGGCATGTGTCTGGCGCTTCTGCTAAGTGCCTGGCGATCCCGCCAGTTGGTGAGCTCGATACCAAATCACTACAATGACGTCACAATGACGTCATGCCTGCCCAACTGTTGGCATGTGCCTGGCGCTTCTGCTAAGTGCCTGGCGATCCCGCCAGTTGGTGAGCTCGATACCAAATCACTACTATGATGGCCAATGCTGGGAGTGAATGTTCCCATCAAAATAATCTAAGGTGAATATCTGAGACGCAAGGACGTCAACCTGGCCAATTCTGAGAGAGACAACTTCGCTTCCACTTTCGGACATGGCTGGCTTTGTGTTCCGCAATACGCTTTCACCAAATGCATGCCACTTCACAAACCCACAGCAGCTTCAGTAACATGTCAACACTTTGCACAAAGAGCACCATGTGGATGATTGTACTGTTGACATGGTGACATTTTAAAGGGGCAGTAAGCATTTGAATTGAACTATGGTGGATGTATAACGCTTAGCAGAATCCACGATGTACACTGATGATTTATCTGGTTCTGATTGGTTGCTTTTTTCTAGTTTTCCAGGCTCCAAGAAATTTGCGTTGCAAACATGAGCAGTCAGTCTTGGAAAACACATAATTGTGTACAAGGGTGGTGACACGAAGTGAAACATGACGAGGTCAGCATTTCAATGAGACCTATAAGCAGCCTGAACGGCACACGGTAGGGGGCCGCTACACAACCGATCCCCCATATAGAATCAGCCTGGACGGCACACGGTGGGGGCCGATACACAACCGATCCCCCACATAGAATCAGCCTGGACGGCACACGGTGGGGGCCGATACACAACCGATCCCCCATATAGAATCAGCCTGGACGGCACACGGTGGGGGCCGCTACACAACCGATCCCCGATATAGAATCAGCCTGGACGGCACACGGTGGGGGCCGCTACACAACCGATCCCCCATATAGAATCAGCCTGGACGGCACACGGTGGGGGCCGCTACACAACCGATCCCCCATATAGAATCAGCCTGGACGGCACACGGTGGGGGCCGCTACACAACCGATCCCCCATATAGAATCAGCCTGGACGGCACACGGTGGGGGCCGCTACACAACCGATCCCCCATATAGAATCAGCCTGGACGGCACACGGTAGGGGGCCGCTACACAACCGATCCCCCATATAGAATCAGCCTGGACGGCACACGGTAGGGGGCCGCTACACAACCGATCCCCCATATAGAATCAGCCTGGACGGCACACGGTAGGGGGCCGCTACACAACCGATCCCCCATATAGAATCAGCCTGGACGGCACACGGTGGGGGCCGCTACACAACCGATCCCCCATATAGAATCAGCCTGGACGGCACACGGTAGGGGGCCGCTACACAACCGATCCCCCATATAGAATCAGCCTGGACGGCACACGGTAGGGGGCCGCTACACAACCGATCCCCCATATAGAATCAGCCTGGACGGCACACGGTAGGGGGCCGCTACACAACCGATCCCCCATATAGAATCAGCCTGGACGGCACACGGTGGGGGCCGCTACACAACCGATCCCCCATATAGAATCAGCCTGGACGGCACACGGTGGGGGCCGCTACACAACCGATCCCCCATATAGAATCAGCCTGGACGGCACACGGTAGGGGGCCGCTACACAACCGATCCCCCATATAGAATCAGCCTGGACGGCACACGGTGGGGGCCGCTACATAACTGACCCTTCCACATAGCGTCAGCCTGGACGGCACACGATGGGGGCCGCTACATAACTGACCCTTCCACATAGCGTCAGCCTGGACGGCACACGGTGGGGGCCGCTACATAACTGACCCTTCCACATAGCGTCAGCCTGGACGGCACACGGTGGGGGCCAATACATAGCTGATCCCCAAACATAGCGTCATTTATTGCCGTTCATTGTCATAAGCTGTGGTATTCTGCTCTACTGGTGGGCTTAGAAACATAAGGAACATCGGACTGACCTCAGCCGACCTCTGCTGTCCCCATATAACTTTGGTCACAATGATCGTTAACATTCCGTTAATGTATGAGATTATGCCTTTATTCTGTACCGACCATTCATTAGAAAATGCTGAATTGCCTGAGAACCAAGAAGCTCAGTGAACTAACGTAAATGCGACCAGGTATTAAATCATCCAACGAATGGACCTGGTGTGTCCTCACCTCAATGCCAATGAGTTTCTCAACTTAATGGAGGGGTTTCACATCCTTGAAAGCGACATACTGCCAGGCTTTTATGAACCAATCTTGATGGTGAGACACTTTTTACAAGTGCTTTGCGACTAGGCCGACTGAAATTGTGCATCACTTTTTAAAAAAATTACCGATTTTCATTCACATATGAAATTGGTGTGCACCCAGTGGTTCCTCTCGATCTTGATAACATGAAAACATTGGTAGTTTTATTTAAATAAAGCTTCAACTTGTCCTGTCTTCAACTTGATCTAATTTTTCAAACCTACCTGTTGGGACGGGACACTCCAGATCCAATGGCACAGGACAGTTGGAAAAATCATAGAAGAAATGAAGTGTGAACTGCCCATACCATTCATTGACATGCATGCCTACTATAACAGATGGGGTTTCAACAAAACTATGGCGAGCAGCAATCAAATTTTAGGAATATTATGACGATTGGCTTGGTTAGAAATGTTGGTTTGTTGGAAATGGTTGATTCATTTCCAACAACATAGGGAAATCTGAAAAGATTGTACGACTGTAGTGGATATACAGTATGACAATACATAAAGTGTCATAAAGTGTTAAGGCGTAATAAGAGCCACGGGCCCATCTGGGTTAAGCCTATCTGGAAAAGGTACTAGAAATGTACATACTCTACCCCAATGAATCCCATATCTCAAGTTCCTAGGAAGCTATATATTCTAGCCTATCTAGCACCATTCACTTGCTATTGCATAACACACTCAACAATTTCAAACTCCTCCCATCATACCCATTGTGCTACCATAGACAATCTCATCAATATCACATCCCGAAGGAAGGTGCTGAATCCACTGCTAGGTACACCCTATATAAAGTTATAAAGCGTTTAGACTTAATAAGAGACCCAAGGGCCCATCCAGTTAAGTCTGTAAATGGAAGATAATACAAGCCTGGCAAAAAGACCCTCCCAACCATCCCACATCCTGAAGAAACCAGTCCTCCAACATCCCACACACCCAGCTCTCCCAACTCACGTGGATTGAAGGCCCTACCAATAACCCCCAAACCGCATCCATGCCCGCTTAAAGGGGTCCGTGCCGTGCACACTTACTTAACATAAATCTCACCCCATCTATCACAAATTAGAACTCAAAAACAAGATTTTCCTGCCTAAAAAATTTATCCACCCTACTTTTAAATACATTCAATGAGGATCTTCCCACAACATCAGCAGGCAGCCCATTCCACTTATCAACAACCCTTTGACAGAAGACCAGTTGTCGCTTAACTGTCCTCCACCTCAACTTGTCCGAATTGATGACCCCTATGGGATATTCTAAACTGAAGAGCGCCATTTAAATTGACCTGATCTAGTCCTTTAACAATTTTGTACATTTCAATCATGTCCCCCCTTAATCTCCTATACTTGAGTGAGTACATACATAATGCCACAAGCCTTTCTCCATATTCTGAGTTACCTATTCCACTGATGAGTTGGTTGCTTTGCGCTGCACTCTTTCTAACTTGTCCATATCTTTTTCTAGGTAGGGGCTCCAAGCTTGTACAGACTATTCCAAATGGGGTCACACGTATGCTAAGTACAGTTTTTTTTTCATAACTTACTTGCTCTTATATATCACACTTCTATTAATGAGTCCCAGCATTCTGAGTGCCCTGTTCCTAGCTGAGCTATATTGTTTTTGTGTCACATAGTGTCTATATAGCCACGATATATCATTTCCTTTGCAGCTTGTGTGTATGCGTCTTGAGTTCATTAATTTGCTTAACCTGCTCCGCCTCGGGGGGGGGTGGGGGGTTAATATGCGCCCCCACCCCCGTAAGGTTTTCCGCGGATAGGGAAAGAACGGCGCGCGGTAGCGCGCCTAAATTTGGCATTTTCCCACATCAATTTGGCATGTTGTGTGAAAATTTTGAGGTCGGGTCATCTAGGGTCAACGAGTTAGTCAAGATCAAGTGAGGTCACCACCAAAAAAGTTCAACCCGTCGTCACGCTTTAACGGAAAAACATATTTTTATGAAACTTTCAGCGTTTGCTTATCTTTAGGGAGGAAACAAAACGCACCAGATAAATTTTGGATTTTTTCCTTTTTAATGACATTAGTTTTGCATATTTGACCATTATGTATAAAATCGAAGATTCTGGCTAAAGTAAGCATTCTTATGAGAGCAAGTTGACTTCAAACAACGTTTTGCGGTCCGATACTGACCGCGACGGAGACCCGCCCGGCGGACCCGTGACGTCACCGATGGGTGAGTCCATCCATCCGATACTGACCGCGACGGAGACCCACCCGGCGGACCCGTGACGGCACCGTCGGGCGAGTCCATCCACCCGATACTGACCGCGACGGAGACCCGCCCGGCCGACCCGTGACGGCACCGTCGGGCGAGTCCATCCACCTGATTCAGATGTTACCTGATGCAGAAACTGGGAAACTTCAGGAGGATGCCATATTTTCCCGAGCTTACCAGTTTTCCAGGTGTGGTTTGGACTCTATGGACCCCAGTGGTAACGACGCCCATGTCTTCAAGTGTGGTAGCTATAAAACATTTTGGTCCATTGCAGATCTTGGTTGGTTCTGGGAAGGACCTGATGGTGATTATGGCTGGCTATTCACCATGTGTCGCATTGTTCTCCAGTTCCGTTTGAGTTAAGCGTGAGATGTAGGAAACATAAAAATTGTCGGCGGCGAGGAAGGCTTAGCAATTCGTGATAAAGGTATGGTTTAACAAATTATACAAGCAGCTCCTGCTCTTCTTTCAGAAAGACTATTCGCAGTCCTTTACTAACTAAGCGGCTTTCTCGTGAAAACAATTGGGGAATTTAGAGGGAGAAATTTGTAAAACACGTCACATAAGTTATCAATGTGGTGCAAATCATTGTGGCACGCTTCCTGAGATATATTCATCTAGTCTCCCGAAAAGACAGATCGTGGATTGATAGACTAAGCTTACATTGCCCACCCTTGAAAACCGACCTGATCGCGACCAATTAGTCGTACGCCTTGCAGCTGGTATTGTCAACGAACTTGAAAGTGGATACTCATGCTTCAACCTTTAACAGACGCTTTTCATTGGTGTTGTTGGGGTAGCCAAGTGGCAGTGAATGGCTCCCTGGCCCGCCGGCTGTCGGGGAGCAGGGACAGTGATGGGAAGCGGCTGCCTGGCCCGCCGGCCGTCGGGGAGCAGGGACAGTGATGAGAAGCGGCTGCCTGGCCCGCCGGCCGTCGGGGAGCAGGGACAGTGATGGGAAGCGGCTGCCTGGCCCGCCGGCCGTCGGGGAGTCGGGACCGTGATGGGAAGCGGCTGCCTGGCCCGCCGGCCGTCGGAGAGCATGGACAGTGATGGGGAGCGGCTCGAGCGGATGCAGCGTGCCGCTGGCAGCCGGGTCCTCTCGGCGACACTTGCCGCTGTCACAGCGGCAGGTCTGGTCGTCACGAAACTCTGAACGCCCGGGCTACACCGCACTTAACATGGCTACAGCCCACGCGGATTTTACATGGGAGAAAGTCGGACCCCACGTTGGCAATGTCCATGCATGCCACAGCTGCGCCCCGTTTAACGTGGGCAGAGCCCAGGTTCGCCCTTACCAAATCAGTGCCAGAAGTTGGTTGGATCTGGAACACGCTTTCAAGTGGAGCATATATATATATATATATATATATGTGTGTGTATATATATATATATACATATATATATATGTGTGTATATATATACATATATATATATATATATATATATATATATATATATATATATATATGTACATATACATATATATATATATATATATATATATATATATATATATATATATATATATATATATATATATATATATATAATGTGCCGTGATGGCACGCACCATGGTGCAGGATGCCGTGCGACGGACAACTGAGCAGGGCCTCTCGACACGACAGCCGCCGCCGCGGCTGGCCGGCAATTACACGGCCGGCGGCCGTACCGGGCCGGGCCGGGCCTCTGCTGCCGACCGGCCAGCACCGGAAGCGGGGGCGGTCGCCGGTCGATGGCGACCGCCGGCGGCGCACACACGACGCCCCCGCACTCCGGCCACTCCAACAGCTCTGCTGCACACCACCAGTCCACCGCCGCGCACCACCGGTAGACTCCACCACTCTACCGAGACTCGACCTCACTCCGGTATCCCATACGGACACCATGGCAGACAACAGACACTCAATATAGGCGGCGGCCAACATACACGTCAGTTGCGACCAACAGAGACATCGGCTGTGGCCAACAAACATGCCATCTGAGGTCCACAGAGACGCCACGCATCATCAGTCTGTCGGAACGTTCTGCGCTGGTGCCTGTCAGAGCACCAGCAAGTCAACCACGTCCGTCCGTCGGCCGGGCGGTCATCAAGAGCAGCGCCGCGTCTGATACGATCGTCACGCCGGCCACGATCGAGAGGCGGGCCAACTGTCGCGTCTCAGGCGATCGCCATGTCACATCAGACCAATTCTTTCGAGACAGTTGCATATTACGCTACAGATGATCTCCCGTTGGACAAAACAGCACCGCGGCTCAGTGTTTATGAGTACTTATGAAACTACACACCCCAGTCGTCAAGGGACCTCCGACGCCCACACACTACAGTTGTCAGTGGAGCTCTGACGCCCACAAACTGCACTACAGTCGCTGAGAAACGGTAGCACAATACATATAATACGTGTATGTTGTAGAATCGAGCAATATCCCAGTTGCCCATCAACTGCTTGTATCCATCTAGCACAGAATGCTTGGCAGATTATCTCCAAACGGCAAAAAAACTGCCCGCAATGTTCAAGGATTCTCTAAATGCGTGCACCAGACAGTCTCGCAGTGGACAGTGTGTAGCAGACAGTCTCGCAGTGGACAGCGGGCAGCAGAGTCTCGCAGTGGACAGTGTGCAGCAGACAGTCTCGCAGTGGACAGCGGGCAGCAGACAGTCTCGCAGTGGACACCGGGCAGCTGACAGTCTCGCAGTGGACAGCGAGCAGCAGACAGTCTTGCAGTGGACACCGGGCAGCAGACAGTCTCGCAGTGGACACCGGGCAGCTGACAGTCTCGCAGTGGACAGCGGGCAGCTGACAGTCTCGCAGTGGACACCGGGCAGCAGACAGTCTCGCAGTGGACAGCGGGCAGCAGACAGTCTCGCAGTGGACAGCGGGCAGCAGACAGTCTCGCAGTGGACAGCGGGCAGCAGAGTCTCGCAGTGGACAGCGGGCAGCAGAGTCTCGCAGTGGACAGTATGCAGCAGACAGTCTCGCAGTGGACAGTGTGCAGGCTGCCGTTTGAGCGGCGTTACGACTGCCTAAATGCGGACACAGTCGGACCGCGCCGCCCATGGGACAGTCGATCGCCCCCTCTCGCCGCCCAGCTCACACCGAGTCCGGCCGCACTGCGCAGCGCAGCGCCGCCGTGACGTCACAGTGACGTCACGGCGGGGCAACAATAGCCCGGCTCCTGCCGACGACGTGGACAAATGTCGCGCGCCGCCGGAAGTTGCCAACGGGCGGGGGCGGAGCAGCCATCACACGACAGACGGCGCACCGCTCCTGCCCGCCACTGGCCAGTGTGGGAGGGACGGGCTCGTGGGCGTCAAGTGTGGAATGGGGGGGGAGGCCGTGGCCCGTGGCGTCAAGTGTGGGTGGGGGAGGGGGCTCGTGGGCGTTAAGCGGGGGGGCCAACAACCAACAAAACAGAGCACCCCTCCTTCCCCCCCCGGCCAGTGTGGGTGGTGGGTGGGGAGGGGCTCGTGGGCGTTGTGTGGGTGGGGGAGGGGCTCGTGGGCGTTAAGCATATACTTGACACGAAAGGCCCGCCCTTGGCAAGTGTGTGTGGGTGGGGGAGGAGCTTGTGTGTGGTTTAGGGGCGCATCGACTGCAGGGGGAGGAGCTCATGGTCGTTAAGTATGGATGCGGGGACTGGTGGGCGTTAAGTGTGCGTGGGTGGGAGGGGTTCGTGGGCGTTAAGTGTCGGTGGTGAGGAGGCTCGTCGGCGTGTATATACTCGGCACGAAAGACCCGCCCTTGGCAAGTGTGTGTGGGTGGGGGAGGAGCTCATGCGAACGTTAAGTGTGGGTGGGTGGGGAGGGGTTCGTGGACGTTAAATGTGGGTGGGTGTGGCAGGGGCTCGTGGGCGTTAAGTGTGGGTGGGTGTGGCAGGGGCTCGTGGGCGTTAAGTGTGGGTGGATGGGGAGGGGCTCGTGGGCGTTAAATGTGTGTGGCTGGGGAGGGGTTTGTGGGTGCTAAGTGTGGGTGTGTACGGAGGGGTTCGTGGGCGTTGAGTGTGGGTGTGTGGAGAGGGGCTCGTGGGCGTTAAAGAAGTGGGTGTGTGGAGAGGGGCTCGTGGGCGTTAAGTGTGGGTGTGTGGAGAGGAGTTCGTGGGCGTTAAGTGTGGGTGTGTGGAGAGGGGGCTCGTGGGCGTTAAGTGTGGGGGGGGGGCGGTGTGTGGAGAGGGGCCTCGTGGGCGTTAATGTGTGGGTGTGGTGGAGAGGGTTCGTGGGCGTTAAGTGTGGGTGGTGTGGAGAGGGGCTCGTGGGCGTTAAGTGTGGGTGTGTGGAGAGGGGTTCGTGGGCGTTAAGTGTGGGTGTGTGGAGAGGGGCTCGTGGGCGTTAAGTGTGGGTGTGTGGAGAGGGGTTCGTGGGCGTTAAGTGTGGGTGTGTGGAGAGGGGTTCGTGGGCGTTAAGTGTGGGTGTGTGGAGGAGGGGCTCGTGGGCGTTAAGTGTGGGTGTGTGGAGAGGGGTTCGTGGGCGTTAAGTGTGGGTGTGTGGGAGAGGGGCTCGTGGGCGTTAAGTGTGGGTGTGTGGAGAGGGGCTCGTGGGCGTTAAGTGTGGGTGTGTGGAGAGGGGCTCGTGGGCGTTAAATGTGGGTATGTGGAGAGGGGTTCGTGGGCGTTAAGTGTGGGTGTGTGGAGAGGGGCTCGTGGGCGTTAAGTGTGGGTGTGTGGGAGAGGGGCTCGTGGGCGTTAAGTGTGGGTGTGTACGGAGGGGTTCGTGGGCGTTAAGTGTGGGTGTGTGGAGGGGCTCGTGGGCGTTAAGTGTGGGTGTGTACGGAGGGGTTCGTGGGCGTTGAGTGTGGGTGTGTGGAGAGGGGCTCGTGGGCGTTAAGTACGTACTTGTCACGTCAGCAACGGCCAATTTTATATTTGACGCATCCCAATCTTCCAAATTACGCGGGACGCTTATTGCATTACATTCCACAGTATACTCCGGGACAAAAATATGATAACATGTTTAGTAAACCGGATTATGCATGCAGATTCAGAAAAGTGAGACTGGCAAGTAGCATCCGCACCACCTACGGATGCGCGGAAGCATCGTGGGGGTTCATGTACAACAATGAAGTATCCTAACGAGCCTATTACACTGGCTCACCGTGCACGGAGCCAATATTGCACTGACTCACCGTGCACGGAGCCAATACTGCACTGACTCACCGAGCACGGAGCCAATACTGCACTGACTGACCGAGCACCGAGCCAATACTGCACTGACTCACCGAGCACCGAGCCAATACTGCACTGACTCACCGAGCACGGAGCCAATATTGCACTGACTCACCGAGCACGGAGCCAATACTGCACTGACTCACCGAGCACCGAGCCAATACTGCACTGACTCACCGAGCACCGAGCCAATACTGCACTGACTCACCGAGAACGGAGCCAATATTGCACTGACTCACCGAGCACGGAGCCAATATTGCACTGACTCCCGTGCACGGAGCCAATATTGCACTGACTCACCGTGCACGGAGCCAATATTGCACTGACTCACGAGCACCGAGCCAATACTGCACTGACTCACCGAGCACGGAGCCAATGTTGCACTGACTCACCGTGCACGGAGCCAATACGCACTGACGACCGAGCACCGAGCCAATACTGCACTGACTCACCGAGCACGGAGCCAATGTTGCACTGACTCACCGTGCACGGAGCCAATACTGCACTGACTGACCGAGCACCGAGCCAATACTGCACTGACTCACCGAGCACGGAGCCAATACTGCACTGACTCACCGAGCACCGAGCCAATATTGCACTGACTGACCGAGCACCGAGCCAATACTGCACTGACTCACCGAGCACCGAGCCAATACTGCACTGACTCACCGAGCACGGAGCCAATATTGCACTGACTCACCGAGCACGGAGCCAATACTGCACTGACTGACTGAGCACCGAGCCAATATTGCACTGACTCACCGAGCGCTTTTTGTGTCGCGAACCTCCGACTCCCATGATCAGACATCCAAGCATAACATTGCTTGGGTTCTTATATGATGCATCCAACTGCTAGGTCTTGTAGCGTCGCCGACCTCTCACGCTGATTGGTCGCGGGTGGACTCAGTAGCCCCGCCAGCTGTGTGATTCCAACCTACCACCCTACCATCAAGAATCTGACGCTCTATCGATTGCGCTACTGCGGCTCAAAAGCATAAAATGGCCTTGCACGCCTCGGTTTAGGCGCAACCCAGAGCGCCAGAATGCCACGCGACATACTAGGCCAAGAAATAAGACCTCGCTCTGAACAATTCATCGATCATTGCCAGTGATGCGAACCAGGGTTGGCTATGAACACGACGTACCGTGTCCGTCCACCGCCCACCGTGGACGGAGAGCGTCACGTCGCGTCACGTCACATCTCACGGGCCACCGCGTACAACCGCGAGTGGGAACCAGTGCGCGTGCACCAGCAACGGACAACACTCACCCTGATCTTGGGCACGAGTCGCAGGCAGTAGGGCTGGTTCTGGTACTGCTGAATCTCGCCAGTGATCTCGGCCACCTTGCGGCGTTTACTGAAGTTGATCAGCCGGTCCGACTTGGGCAGAAAGTCGGGGTTGCCTTCGTCGATGTGCAGTATGTTGGTGAGGTACATGCCTGAGGGCGCCAGACCGAAATGCTGTCACTTACCGACTTTCTGCGGGACGACGGAGAGGTACCCCCCCAAAACAGTGCGGGGCCAGGGACTCCGAAAAACCTAATCATGATTGAAGGCGGCACTGACTATGGCTACTACTTGTGATAAAGATGAGGGGATGACTTCTGCCACAGCAGCAATTAATATCACCGCCCGTATGCAAAAGGTTGGAACCTGTTTTCAGATCAGATAGAAATGCCACGGAATTATATACTACTAAACGAGGCGGCAAAATCCCTTCTTCAGCAAAAGCTTAGCAAGGTATTTCTGATACAGTCGTTTGTTTAGCTTCAATTGATGGAATATGTAATCGAATCATCACTGCACTGCTTTATGCTCTGAAGGAGAACAAAAATCATGAAATATACAAATAACATGCAGGAATGGGTGAGATATCGTGAAATATAATTAAATACATACGATAATTGAAACACCCTACTGGATGATGCCAAACTAGAGTGCAGAACAACAATTTATCCACTCTTATGCTGCATTCTAGAATAAGCCAGTTCAAACATATCTCAGTGATAAATATCGAGTACAAAAACCGTCCTGACATCATTCACAAACATATTTCCATGTTAAATAGAGAGGACAAACACCGTCCTGGCATCATTCACAAACATATTTCAGTGTTAAATATAGAGTACAAACATCGACCTGACATCATTCAGAAACATACCTCAGTGTTAAATATAGAGTACAAACACCGTCCTGACATAATTCATCAACTCATCTAAGTATTAAATATAGAGTACAAACACCGTCCTGGCACCATTCACAAGCTCATCTCAGGAGTTCGAGCATACTTCACAAACATACGGCCTGTTTAATGTATATGTTTTGCCATATACCACTACCAACACAACTACTAACTACAATTTTAAGTAAAACAACCATCGTTTTTGACGCCACTTGACAAGATCCGATTCCACGTCGCCGACTGATCATTTTCAAGTTGAAGATCAGTTTTAGACATGAGCAAGACATAAAAACGTATTGCAACCATTCCTGGATATTTGATCCCGATTCATGTGCGCCCAAAATTTTCCCCACCTCCTCCTATCCATATGATCATAAAATCTCCAAATGTCTTCGTGAAATAGCGAAAACATCATCCCGACACCACCTGAATGAAGTAATACTCGTGAAATAAATTCCAATCTCCGTTGTCAAAATTAAAAACAAATCACAAGGGTGGACTCAGTAACCAAATAGGGGAAGCATCAGGTCATGTCCTGTTGAATCCTGTATTATTTTGCTTCAAAGGCCAAGCAATCGATTGTGGAAATTGATCGATATCTAACCACAGGAAAGGCGGGACCATGCATGCAAAATGGAAGTTCCGTGACATTTCATTTCCCACTGAAATGGCAGCTTAATTTCACACATATATAGTGATGGTGTCACCCACTTTCGTCCCGGAATTTACGGACACCTGTACTTCAACGGTGTCCAACGGACCCATACACTTGGCATAGGCACCTGATACAACATACACATCTGACCTATACACTTGGCATAGACACCTGACAAATATCTGACCTATACACTTGGCATAAATACCTGATGCACACCTGACCTATACACTTGGCATAGACACCAGACACACATCTGACCTATACACTTGGCATAGACACCGAACACACATCTGGCCTATACACTTGACACAGACACCTGATACACACCTGACCTATACACTGGTTAGTTAGTTATTTGGGCTTTAGGGCGCTTCGACCAGAATTGATCATTCGCGCCCAGACCTATACACTGGGCACAGACACCTGACACACATCTGACCTATACACTTGGCACAAACACCAGTCACATATCTGACCTATATACTTTGCATAGACACCTGATACGCATCTGACCTACACACTTGGCACAGACGCCTGATACACATCTGACCTATATACTTGGCACAAACACCAGCCGCATATCTGACCTATATGCTTGGCATAGACACCGGACACACATCTGACCTATACACTTAGCATAGACACCGGACACACATCAGACCTATACACTTGGCACAGACACCGGACACACATCTGACCTATACACTTGGCATAGACACCGGACACACATCTGACCTATACACTTAGCACAGATACCAGACACACATCTGACCAATACACTTGGCACAGACGCCTAATGCACACCTGACCTATACACTTGGCAGACACCGGACACATATCTGACCTATATACTTGGTACAGACACCTGATACACATCTGACATATACACTTGACACAGACACCTGATACACACGTGGCTAGCCGGCGGCGGGCCGGCTCCTGACTCACCGAAAAATGGCACGCAGGGTGGGTTGATGGAGCGCAGCTTCTCTTGATAGCGTTTGTAGTGGTCATTACACAGCTCGCGGGCTTCCTCCAGGGCGCGATCCAGCTTTGGCACAATCTCCTGACAAGACATCATTCAATATCATTCGAAAGCATGACAAATTTGAGAAGCATGCAACACATCTATATCGAAATATGCAAGCAGTTCGGTCGTGATAAAAACTACTGTGAAAACAGGCTTACCTAACGGCAAAAAGACAACAAAAAAGTTTTGCAGTAAGGGCATGGTGGCATTGCTTCACGTGACATGATGTTCCCACGTACGGGAAGCATTAGCAGAGCATCAGAACGTTTTCTCGTAGCGGACGTGCACATGGTCCCATCGGCTGCCACGCAATCCATCTCCCACAAATAAGCCGCAGAGACACGCTGGCCAGACAGCAGGCGGCTCAGGTCCGGGCCCGACTTCAGGCAGCCGCGGCCGTCGGTGGCGGCGGCAGCGGCGCGTACCTCGAACGTCAGTACGAGCCGGTGGATGGCGGCGCTGTCGAGGGCGGCGATCACCTCCAGCACGCCGCTGAAGTTGTTGAGCTCCTGCAGCACCATCATCACCTCGATGATGCGCGACACGACCGCTCGCCGCTCGTCAATGTTGTCCGTGTCCAACACACACCGCTCCAGCCACCGGGTCACCTGGGAAGCAAACGCCACGTGACGTTACTAGTGATAAATTATTCGTGAAACAGGGTGGAATATACCACTTTCTGAACACTCAATCGACATCCTTCTCCAAAAGTATTGACATCCTGCCCTTGATGCATGCTTATGAAGTCTTTGTGTCTCCTTTCTAACAGTATCTCGTTTATAAGTAGCGTGTGCATGCTCTTGACAGGGAATGGTGATACACGAACATTTCAATGCAATTTTAGGTAAAGGGATTACCTATAATGTGATATAGCATACAATAGCAGTTTATAGCACGGTTATGGTTCTCCCTATCCCAAAAATAGCTCTTCTTAAATCATGAATCTCAAAACAAATGATAAAGGTACAGTCATAAGTACCAACACCACTGGCTCAAATTTGAGTCTGAAAGACATCAAAGGCATTTCAAAATGACACTAATTTCATGGGAAATTTCTACATCCTACTGTGCTCGTCTCGACATCTCACACCTAACGAAAAATCATTATTTTAACCCTGCGTTACTATGTTACTGGCCGTGTCCGCCACACACTTCGCCAACCATCGGGTCACCCGGGGACGCGGATGCCACGTGATGCACGTCACGTTACCTTCATATTGTACATGTCCACCGCGCGCTTCTTCAGCCACGGCCGCCAGGGTCACCTGGACAACACGTCAAGTGACCACCGCGACAACACTCACACAAACTCGTTAAATTCGGGACACTGCCGTCACTTGACTGTAACCGCCGCGGCCCAGTGACTGTAACCGCAGTAGGCCGGTGACTGTAACCGCCGCGGGCCGGTGACTGTAACCGCCGCGGCCCAGTGACTGTAACCGCAGTAGGCCGGTGACTGTAACCCAGAGCCGGTGAACGCCGCGGGCCGGTGACTGTAACCGCCGCGGCCCAGTGACTGTAACCGACTGTACCCGGGCCGGTGACTGTAACCGCCGCGGCCCAGCGACTGTAACCGCAGTAGGCCGGTGACTGTAACCGCCGCGGGCCGGTGACTGTAACCGCAGTAGGCCGGTGACTGTAACCGCCGCGGGCCGGTGACTGTAACCGCCGCGGCCCAGTGACTGTAACCGCAGTAGGCCGGTGACTGTAACCGCCGCGGGCCGGTGACTGTAACCGCCGCGGGCCGGTGACTGTAACCGCAGTAGGCCGGTGACTGTAACCGCCGCGGGCCGGTGACTGTAACCGCCGCGGCCCAGTGACTGTAACCGCAGTAGGCCGGTGACTGTAACCGCAGTAGGCCGGTGACTGTAACCGCAGTAGGCCGCGGGCCGGTGACTGCAACCGCCGCGGGCCAGTGACTGTAACCGCAGTAGGCCGGTGACTGTAACCGCAGTAGGCCGGTGACTGTAACCGCAGTAGGCCGGTGACTGTAACCGCCGCGGGCCGGTGACTGTAACCGCCGCGGGCCGGTGACTGTAACCGCCGCGGGCCGGTGACTGTAACCGCAGTAGGCCGGTGACTGTAACCGCAGTAGGCCGGTGACTGTAACCGCAGTAGGCCGGTGACTGTAACCGCCGCGGGCCGGTGACTGTAACCGCCGCGGGCCGGTGACTGAACCGCCGCGGCCCAGCCGGTGACTGTAACCGCAGTAGGCCGGTGACTGTAACCGCAGTAGGCCGGTGACTGTAACCGCAGTAGGCCGGTGACTGTAACCGCCGCGGGCCGGTGACTGTAACCGCAGCAGGCCGGACTGAACCGCGGGCTCGCGACCCGCATTAACCGCCGCGGGCTCGGACTGTAACCGCGTGGCCGACTAACCGCGTAGGCCGGTGACTGTAACCGCCGCGGGCCGGTGACTGAACCGCAGTAGGCCGGTGACTATAACCGCAGTAGGCCGGTGACTGTAACCGCAGTAGGCCGGTGACTGTAACCGCCGCGGGCCGGTGACTGTAACCGCCGCGGGCCGGTGACTAACTGCCGCGGGCCGGTGACTGTAACCGCCGCGGGCCGGTGACTGTAACCGCCGCGGGCCGGTGACTAACTGCCGCGGGCCAGTGACTGTAACCGCCGCGGGCCGGCGACTGTAACCGCAGTAGGCCGGTGACTGTAACCGCCGCGGGCCGGTGACTGTAACCGCCGCGGGCCGGTGACTGTAACCGCCGCGGGCCGGTGACTGTAACCGCCGCGGGCCAGTTCCTTACATAGGTGTTGTAGACCATCCGCAACAGGTTGGGCGAAGCCTGCTGTTTGTTCTTCTTGGTCTCTACTTACATTGGTGTTGTGGTGGATCATCCGTAACAAGTTGGGCGAAGCCTGCTGTTTGTTCTCCTTGGTCTCCACTTACATTGGTGTTGTGGTGGATCATCCGCAACAGGTTGGGCGAAGCCTGCTGTTTGTTCTCCTTGGTCCATACACTGCCCACCAGTTCCGCTGGCTTGACGGCCCGGTAAAGGTCGAGCTCGAGCAGCGTCAGCTGGCGCGCCACCTCCACCGGATGCAGCATCAGCAACGGTTTCACCAGGTCATCCTGAGGGGATCAGACGGTCAGCAACAGGCACCAGGTCATCCTGCGAGGGACACCAGGTCAGGAACCGGTGCCAGTTCATCCTGAGGGAATCAGACGGTCAGCAACCGGTACCAGATCACCCTGCGAGTGACACCAGGTTATCCTGCGAGGGACACCAGATCGGGAACCGATACCAGGCCATCCTGCGAGGGACACCAGGTCGGGAACCGATACCAGGTCATCCTGCGAGGGACACCAGGTCGGGAACCGACACCAGGTCATCCTGCGAGGGACACCAGGTCGGGAACCGATACCAGGTCATCCTGCGAGGGACACCAGGTCGGGAACCGATACCAGGTCATCCTGTGAGGGACATCGGGTCGAGAATCGGCATCACCCCGCAAGGAACACAGTGTCAAGATCTGGCACCAGGTCATCCTGAGAGGAACACAACACAAGGTCAGCATCAGTCATCAAATTATCATGAGAGAGCACACATCATTATAATGAGAAGTCACCTCCTGTCACCACCTCTTGGGACGACCGGTCAATAAGTTTTAGAGGGTTACTTTGGACGATCACACAGTCATCACGCTTCAGGGGGTCACTGCAAGAAATCTAGTGTATTCTTGAAGTGTTTAGCACTCATCAAATCTTGTCCACCAAACTTGAGTAACGACAAGTCGTTGAAAGACAAAGTGTTCGCACATAGTTGGAATGCACAACAAACCTTGAATTACTTTGCAACACATGGCCACACCTTTCACACTGAATGGTAGCGAAAAGCCAGAAGTCAGAACTGAAGAATACCATACATCGTGACCTGAACCCACAGAGTAAGAAGATGAGCAAGAGTAAAAACATGAGCAGTAAATACGATGAATGGAGCACACGTTCGGTTTAATTAGAACTATAAGCAAGCATCATATTCAATGCAAATCGAGCCGAAAACTTGGGAACCGAGATCACATTTTCACACTGAAGTGTGAAACAAACATGCTATATTGGATACTGGCGTCCGGCATCCTGGACGCCAGTACGAGAGGGAAGCGGCCATGGTCAACAGCAGTGGCGGTGTAGGTACCAAGTCGGCAGTAGGGCGCCAAGTGACGTACCGTGTTCTTCCAGTCATCCTCGCTCTTGTAGAGATGCCACTCGACCGGAGGTGGCGACCGATCCACGCCAAACACCACCTCTGGCTTAAGTTCCTCTCTATTGCACCGCTGCCACGGACAATCACACAGTGTCACCATGGACAAGACGGGACGGGCCATACTGGATCACACGGTCACTCGATTACACAGGGTCACACTGGGTTAGACAAGATCACATGGTGTTAAAGTCATATGAGGTCAGACACGGGCCATACTGGGCCAGACAGGGTCAGTCAGCCAGACTGGGCCGGTCAGGGTCGGTCACACAGGGTCACAGTGGACTAGACAATATCACACGGGGTCAAAGTCGTACGACGTCAGATGCAGGCACGAATGGGCCAGACAGGGTCAGACTTGGCCATAGGCTCGCACTAAGTTAGACCGGGTGACAACAACAGTCACATAGTGGCATACAAGATCTGCTGACCTGCTCCGGCGGCCACCCTTGCCAAGCCGTCAACTCGTCAGACTTGGCCATAGGCTCGCACTAAGTTAGACCGGGTGACAACAACAGTCACATAGTGGCATACAAGATCTGCTGACCTGTTCCGGCGGCCACCCTTGCCAAGCCGTCAACTCGTCAGACTTGGCCATAGGCTCGCACTAAGTTAGACCGGGTGACAACAACAGTCACATAGTGGCATACAAGATCTGCTGACCTGCTCCGGCGGCCACCCTTGCCAAGCCGTCAACTCGTCAGACTTGGCCATAGGCTCGCACTAAGTTAGACCGGGTGACAACAACAGTCACATAGTGGCATACAAGATCTGCTGACCTGCTCCGGCGGCCACCCTTGCCAAGCCGTCAACTCGTCAGACTTGGCCATAGGCTCGCACTAAGTTAGACCGGGTGACAAAAACAGTCACATAGTGGCATACAAGATCTGCTGACCTGTCCCGGCGGCCACCCTTGCCAAGTCGTCAACTCGTCAGACTTGGCCATAGGCTCGCACTAAGTTAGACCGGGTGACAACAACAGTCACATAGTGGCATACAAGATCCGCTGACCTGCTCCGGCGGCCACCCTTGCCAAGTCGTCAACTCGTCAGACTTGGCCATAGGCTCGCACTAAGTTAGACCGGGTGACAACAACAGTCACATAGTGGCATACAAGATCTGCTGACCTGCTCCGGCGGCCACCCTTGCCAAGTCGTCAACTCGTCAGCATAAAGGATCAGCTGACCTGTCCCGGCGGCCACACTTGCCAACAGAATGCTCCTCAACAGCGCAAACGTCTGGGTATCAGTACAGCAGCTGCAGCCTCACTTGCGTCCACCCCACGAGGGAAAAAATGGCCTCACCATTCACATTTACAGCAATGCTCCGTATTTCGTCTATAATGTGCTACCAGTAAAACGACTATACTTGTATATTTCATTATGTGCCAAAATATAGGCATATGCGTGTCACAGCATAGAGGGTCACACAGATCCTGAATAGATCAGGATGCCCAAGACAGTAATGACAACAATTTCCGCACAAGGTGCAATAAAGAACATGCATACGTTTTTAAATTGTAGATAAACAAAATGGTCCAATCCGTGCCCAAAAATGAACCATAATGACATGCTCAATAGTGCTGAGTTGCACCGTTAATACGGCCAGCGGTATGAGTCAGTTTCTCCGTGACCTACAGCACAGCAGAGCAGCACGATTCTGCCTCGGCTCCTGATCCGTGTGAAACGGCTCCATCGGCCTGCTTGGCGCAACCTCACCTTCCTCGATATGATCTTGAGTATGCTGTCCGCCCACTTGCGCATCACCTTGCCCTTGATCTCGGACAAGAAGTGCTCCAGGCGGCCGAGCAGCACCTGGTCCCGCTCGAAGTCGTAGAAGTGGTGGTCCACCCAGTGTCGCAGCACGTTCAGCACCCTGACGTCGAGCCGCCGACAGGTCAGAACGCAGTGGTGCGGCAGTCACCGGCAAATGGTCTCACCCGACCACCAGTGGGAGCAACGTCCGAGTCGCGGCACCAGGTGGGTACCGTCCCACCCCGCGTCTACCAGAATATTATCGGTAAACACACGCCACCGTTGGCTAGTTGGTTAGTTGGAGAACTGTACCTTACGACAAACCAGTCATGATAATTATTTGGCGCTAACCTACACAAGTATTTGGCGCTAGCCTAGACAAGGATTCGAATCTAACCTCAACAAGGATTTGACGCTAACCTAAAGAAGGATTTGGCGCTACCTGCACAAATATCTGGCGCTAACCCACGCACGGATTTGGCGCCAACCGACACAAGGATTCCGAGAGACATCGCGTTCGCAGCATTTTGTCGAATCACAATTTATCCTGTACTTTTAACCAGATTAGGTGCAAAAAGTGCGCATCGGGGAAAGCGACGGGCAATGCATGAAATGCCCCACCAGTCACATTTAACTTGTCACACGTGGCGGCACAACCAATACAAGTCACAGGCGTCGGAACAACGATCTCCTCCACGTCACATTGCAGTGGACGCGCGGTAGAGATATAACTAGGCACCTTGATATTGATGTGGGGGTAATAGGGACCTTGCTACTGATGCAAGGATAGTAGGCACCTTGATACTGAAGGATAGGGATAGTAGTTACTTTGATACTGATGTGAAGGCAGTAGGCATCTTAAGACTGATGTAAGGGTAGCTAATTTTTGTTGCAGAATTGTTCGTTGCCTGGAGCTTAATTTAGGTCCGCAGTTTTTTTTGCGTTGAGTTTTGTCAGGTGACAAGGTGCTTCACGACCTGAAATGTTTCACAATCAATATTCATTTTGATATAACATAAAATGTACAAAGTCAGAGGAAAACGGAATACCTTGCAAGCGGTGGAGTAGCTACTGAATCTCGTCAGACTAATCGGCTCATGGTGAACCCCAGCTCGCCCCACATGCATTCATCCTGTGACTGGCGTAAATCTGGTCTAAATACCAGGATATTTTCCAGAAAATTCGTCGCATAACATCCAAAATAGCCCACGTAAGGTGTGTAGACTGGAATTCACTAACAGTGGGTTCCAAATAGTTCACGTAAGAAGTGCAGACTGGGATCCACTGACAGTGGGTCCCAAATAGTTCACGTATGAGCCAACACCAGACACATGCCTGCTCGCAACAAGAGCCTCGACAAAAGCCAACGTCGGCGCTTCGGGCAGTCGCAGCAGGCGCCACCGCCGGGGGAAGACGACTGCACCACATGGCGGCCGCTCGAACACCCACCTGAACTTGACCGGCTGGCTGTACTCCTTGCGGAAGCGCTTGATGTCGTCGCGCAGCGTGGCCTTGACGGCCTTGCTGTCGTGTCCGGGCGGCGTGGGAGACTGGTCCGCCGGCGGAGCCGGCTCCGGGATGTCGTACCGCTCCAGCAGCAGCGTCAGCAGCTCCTGTGGCAATGGCAGCACACGCTCAACGGCAGCAAACGCCCGGCAATCACATCAAAATGCGCATCCACGTAATCGTTGCGATTTCCGACGCTTCACACTAATCAATGGAGAGTATTTGCCTTCGAAACTCAAAGTACGCAGCAAACTGTTTTTTTTTCTACACTGTTTTCGTGATAATGAATATGAGTTTGGATTTCTGAATATGGTAGTGGTATGGCATGATTATTAAATACATGGGACTGCATTTTACATATTAATGAATACTGAATAAATGAAAGGTTGGCAGTCATACTTTAGCTGCTTTCTTATATTCAGGATGCTAAGTAATATGTAATAAATAAACCATGCGTTTTATGAATTATGTATACAGCCATCATATCGCTGCTATCAATATCTGTCAATACAAAAAGAGCATCTGAAAAGGTCTATTTTAAATCCGTGTCCTTTGAGTAGCAGAGGCTTTCCAGGGTGATGTAGACTACTTACTCGACTTTAATTAACAGACAAAAAACAATGGTACTACTTTAAATGGCGGGAAAACATGCATTTAAAAAAACTTGACTTGATCAGTTCATTTTGGTCACGCCACAACTGGGCTTGCGCCCATCGGACTGGCCAATCCCCGACTTCGATCCCGAAATTCTTCGTGTTTGCCACCTCTAGCAATGAACGAACGAACCTAACATGTACCTGTGGGTTACTGAGTGACCGGACCTGACACGTCCTGTGCGGTACTGAGTGACCGGACCTGACACGTCCTGTGCCGTACTGAGTGACCGGACCCGACACGTCCTGTGCGGTACTGAGTGACCGGACCTGACACGTCCTGTGCCGTACTGAGTGACCGGACCTGACACGTCCTGTGCGGTACTGAGTGACCGGACCTGACACGTACCTGTGCGGTACTGAGTGACCGGACCCGACACGTCCTGTGCGGTACTGAGTGACCGGACCACACTCCTGTGCGTACTGAGTGACACCGTCCTGTGCGGTACTGAGTGACCGGACCCGACACGTCCTGTGCGGTACTGAGTGACCGGACCTGACACGTCCTGTGCCGTACTGAGTGACCGGACCTGACACGTCCTGTGCGGTACTGAGTGACCGGACCCGACACGTCCTGTGCCGTACTGAGTGACCGGACCTGACACGTCCTGTGCGGTACTGAGTGACCGGACCTGACACGTCCTGTGCCGTACTGAGTAATCGAATACATATATATATGCAAGCGGCTGAGTAGCCGACTCGACCTGACCCGTACCTGTGCGGTGCAGAAGCTGCGGAATGTAGTGAGGAAGGTGCGCACGAACATCGGGTCGGCGTACATGTGGTAGGTGAGCCGCTCAGTCAGCTTGGTCAGCGTCGCGCCCTGTCAAACACGACCACAGTCAACGTCGCGCCCTGTCAAACACGACCAGTCAACGTCGCGCCCTGTCAAACACGACCACAGTCAACGTCGCGCCCTGTCAAACACGACCACAGTCAACGTCGCGCCCTGTCAAACACGACCACAGTCAGCGTCGCGCCCTGTCAAACACGACCACAGTCAGCGTCGCGCCCTGCCAAACACGACCACAGTCAGCGTCGCGCCCTGTCAAACACGACCACAGTCAGCGTCGCGCCCTGTCAAACACGACCACAGTCAACGTCGCGCCCTGTCAAACACGACCACAGTCAACGTCGCGCCCTGTCAAACACGACCACATTCAACGTCGCGCCCTGTCAAACACGACCACAGTCAACGTCGCGCCCTCTCAAACACAACTACAGTCAACGTCGCGCCCTGTCAAACACGACCACAGTCAGCGTCGCGCCCTGTCAAACACGACCACAGTCAACGTCGCGCCCTGTCAAACACGACCACAGTCAACGTCGCGCTGTCAAACACGACCACAGTCAACGTCGCGCCCTCCAAACACGACCACAATCAACGTCGCGCCCTGTCAAACACGACCACAGTCAACGTCGCGCCCTGTCAAACACGACCACATTCAACGTCGCGCCCTGTCAAACACGACCACAGTCAACGTCGCGCCCTCTCAAACACAACTACAGTCAACGTCGCGCCCTGTCAAACACGACCACAGTCAGCGTCGCGCCCTGTCAAACACGACCACAGTCAACGTCGCGCCCTGTCAAACACGACCACAGTCAACGTCGCGCCCTGTCAAACACGACCACAGTCAACGTCGCGCCCTGTCAAACACGACCACAGTCAACGTCGCGCCCTCTCAAACACGACCACAATCAACGTCGCGCCCTGTCAAACACGACCACAGTCAACGTCGCGCCCTGTCAAACACGACCACATTCAACGTCGCGCCCTGTCAAACACGACCACAGTCAACGTCGCGCCCTCTCAAACACAACTACAGTCAACGTCGCGCCCTGTCAAACACGACCACAGTCAGCGTCGCGCCCTGTCAAACACGACCACAGTCAACGTCGCGCCCTGTCAAACACGACCACAGTCAACGTCGCGCCCTGTCAAACACGACCACAGTCAACGTCGCGCCCTGTCAAACACGACCACAGTCAACGTCGCGCCCTGTCAAACACGACCACAGTCAACGTCGCGCCCTGTCAAACACGACCACAGTCAACGTCGCGCCCTGTCAAACACGACCACAGTCAACGTCGCGCCCTGTCAAACACGACCACAGTCAACGTCGCGCCCTGTCAAACACGACCACAGTCAGCGTCGCGCCCTGCCAAACACGACCACATTCAACGCCGCTCCCAATTCTCAGTTCCACCTAGCCGCCACTGCATCATTGCCGATCGACATATTCGCCGAAGTGTTCTGAAATTGGCTTTGAAAAGTGGAGTCTAGAAATATCCACTCCAGGTGAAAACCGCTAACTTCTGAACTACAAAATCCAGTAACATGAAGCTGCTGTATCATATCATTTGGCACTCATTTAATAATATTCATTACTTCCAGATGGGAATCCTGTATCTTGTTCTGATCAGGACCGGCGCCCATATTGTGTAGCCCATGTTACAGGCAGTGGTTATCACCCGTTAATATTTACAATGAAAGGATCGTGGTGCATTGACTTCTGTATGTTGTTGTAAAATCATGTAAAATAAATACATTGCGGCTTAACTGCATGTTAATACCACCACGTATCACACACATATACCACGCGAGAATGAGATTACACACCACACATACCTGTCCTATAACGAGGGCGAACACAAAATAAACATACTTTGTGCGAAGCCGAAGTGACAATGCTTGTCAGCTTCAGTTTATCATATATTTGCAATATGGGTGACAATTCACATTTATCGCCCGGCTCTGTTGCATGCCATCGGCGAGGAGAGTCAAGTGGTCAGAGGTCACCAGTAATCAAGGTCACGCAAAATGGCTCCCTCTAAGCGACACAAGCTGTCCACCACACGCCACTTTCAGAACGGTGAAACTAAATTGTGTAACAGATCATATGCATTAAACGCCCACAATTGAGCACTATCCATTCGAGACCAAACCTGAGCCAAAGGTCACCGCGCTGCTGAATCCTTGACTTATATAATACTCATATTGGACACTTCCGATCCCATACTAACTCCGCCCCTCCCCTCAACCCTCGTCGGTGACCCCGCTCATTTCCCTCAGCCCTCACCGGTGACCCTGCTCATTCCCCAAAGCCCTCACCGGCGACCCCTCTCATTCCCTTCATTCCTAACCGGTGACCCCGCTCATCCCCTCAGTCCTTACCGGCGACCCAGCCAAACTCCCTCAGTCCCTTACCAGTGACCCCGCTCATGCTCCTCACTCCCTCACTGGTGACCCCGCCCATGCTCCTCATCCCCTCGCCGGTGACCCCGCTCAAACTCCTCACTCCATCACCGGTGACCCCGCCACCTCCCCTCAGCCCTCACCGCTGGTTTCGCCAGCCCACGGATCAGTGCGGCGCGTGCTCACCTTGATCAGCGGCACGCCGCCCGACTCCGGCTGCTCCAGCACGATGTTATCGCTGCTGTCCGGCTCGGCGAACCGGTACTTGTCGGGGTCAGGCAGCCGCAGCGGGTTCTTCTTCTCCTCGTCCAGCAGGATCATGTCCAGCGAACGGTCTAGCATGCTGCCGACACGAGGCGCCAGGTAACACACAGCACCGCAGACCGCCACACAGCACCGCAGACCGACACACAGCATCGCAGACAGACCCACAGCACCGCAGACCCACACACAGCACCACAGACCGACACATAGCACCGCAGACCGACACACAGCACCGCAAACCGACACACAGCACCAAAGACCGCCACACAAGACCGCAGAACGACACACAGCACCGCAGACCCACATACAGCATCGCAGACCCACTCACAGCACCACAGACCCACACACAGCACCGCAGACCCACCCACAGCACCGCAGACCCACACACAGCACCGCAGACCCACCCACAGCACCGCAGAACGACACACAGCACCGCAGACCGACATACAACACCGCAGACCCGCCCACAGCACCGCAGACCCGCCCACAGCACCGCAGACCGACACACAGCACCGCAGACCCACACACAGCATCGCAGACCGACACACAGCAGCGGAGACCCACACACAGCACCGCAGACACACACACAGCATCGCAGACCGACACACATCACCGGAGACCCACACACAGCACCGCAGACCGACACACAGCACGCAGACCTACATACATCACCGCAGACCCACACACACCACCGCAGACCCACATACAGCACCGCAGACCCACACACAGCACCGCTCACAGCCGTCCACGGCGACGCACACAGAGGGGGGCCGTCTCAGCTCGGCACGAGGCGTCAGGTGTGACACACAGCACCGCAGACCCGCTCACAGCACCACAGACCCACACACAGCACAGCAGACCCGCTCACAGCACCGCAGACCCACTCACAGCCCACGGCGACGCATAAAGAGGAGGCCGTCTAGGCTCGCCGATACCGCACGTGGCAGCGCGTCGTGATCGGTTGCGATCGGCAGTGATCGGTAGTGATCGGTAGTGATCGGTAGTGATCGGTAGTGATCGATAGTGATCGATAGTGATTGATAGTCATCGGTAGTCATCGGTAGTGACACGTTGCGGCGTCACGAAGTCGGCGCGCCTTTTCAGTCGTGTTCCCGTATCAGTTGGGTGCGTCCACAGGATTCACGGAGTCGTGCTCCACACGACCAATGAGTGCACGGAAAACGGCAGCCGACGTCAGATAATCACACGGCTGGTCAATACCAGCAGGACAACGACAGAAAACAGGCAGCATACGGCAGAAGCAGATCACGATAAGTCAAACAAACCGAGAAACAACAGTCGCACCAGGACAGGAACGATTGCCGACTGGCGAAAAGTCCGACAGTATTCACAACTCCCACCTTTTCGTATTGAGCATGATGAGACTGGCCATCCACTCGTTTTTGTCCTGTGCCGTCTTCGCGTACAGAATCACGCTCGACTGCTCACGCGGAGCGATCTCGAATGCGAACCGCACGTCTGTGGGTACAGCCGTACGCATTAGAGCATCGCCGTGTTGAAGTCCTCTGTCGGAGTGTGGCGTCATGTGGCAAGCCACAGATATTGTGATGGCCCTCCTGATAATGCGTCCTTACAACTCTCAGCCACTCGCTAAACATACCTCTGTAAATGTACCTCTCTATGTCTATGTCTATGTCTCCATGTCTATCTGTCTCTATATATATATCCCTCTCTCAGCAAAACCCTCGGCACCATAACCGTATTGTGTCCAACGACTCATATTAGCCAGCTGACTGATGCAGACAAACACAGACCAGAACCTCCGAGCGGTTTCCATCTGGCGAGAACGAAATGAAACAGGATGTAGATTGATAAATGTAAAAAAGACCAGCAAGGTGCTTTCGAAACCTAAATGACACCTAACCTTGAAGCTGAGTTATAGATGAAAGAAAACCCGAAATTTGAGCGAGGAAAATGAATTGAAACAGAATATTTGAATTATGCCGAAATCCATGGTGGTGAAGAGCAACACACTCGGAAAATATATCGCATTGGAGGTATGACAGTTGATGTACATATTGTAAAGAAAGTGTTATTAAAACCATTAGCTGAGCAGAATGAGAAATTTATGTTCTTTAATTTACTTTAATGGAATTAGTTCTACTGTCTTTCTTGTTGTACATTGAACTGCAATTTCATCACAAAATAGCCTCATCGCTGGTGATCCGCCAAGCACGACACCTAACAATCCAGGTGGTGTATGCAAATATGTAAACAGGATGCAAGTTGAGCCCAGCCGAGCATATTTAATTATTTCGTATTAACCTATCACAATATTGCATAACTCGGGAAGCTTTCATTCGGCGTTCATCAACCTCCCCTATAGCAGGATTTTCGTACCGAAACCACAGAATGTGCCCAATAAACCATTCTAAGTTAGTAGACGGAACCGCAGATATAACACAAGCACACACACATATTCAAAATCCCTGAATAATTTCACTGGCGGCACGGTGCGCCGGGAAGAAACGTAATGTGAATGTTTTGGTATTCGACTCAGTTTTAGTGCCGCTTTACTGGTCGGAAATAACACTTGGTTTCAGTGTTCATATAATCGTGCCTGTGTGAAAGGGAGAGTGATTGGATATGTAAGGCATCCTATTTGGTTCGGGACTTAAATCCATGATTGACTTAGGCACGTTCATGGGTGGGTCCGGCCGGCCGATATTTTTTTGCGGGGGGACTAACTTCCAACAAACTGTCAAATTTTCCCTCAAGGAAAGATTATCCAAATCCTGGTCGGTGCACACATCGAGATTGGAAAAAATGTTGTGGAGCGGGCGATGCCAGTGGAGCGAGGATGGGAGTGGAGCGAGCGATGGGAGTGGAGCGAGCGATGGGAGTGGAGCGAGCGATGGGAGTGGAGCGAGCGATGGGAGTGGAGCGAGCGATGTGAGTGGAGCGCGCGATGGGAGTGGAGCGGGCGATGGGAATGGAGCGGGAGATGGGAGTGGAGAGGGCGATGGGAGTGGAGCGGGGGATGGGAGTGGAGAGGGAGATGGGAGGGGAGCGGGGGATGTGAGTGGAGCGGGGATGGGAGTGGAGCGGGTGGTGGTGGTGGATTTGTGCTTTAGGGCGCGTCGACTGCATTGGTCATTTTGCGCCCATTGGAGTGGAGCGGGGATGGGAGTGGAGCGGGGGATGGGAGTGGAGCAGGGATGTGAGTGGAGAGGGCGATGGGAGTGGAGCGGGCGACGGGAGTGGAGCGGGCGACGGGAGTGGAGCGGGCGACGGGAGTGGAGCGGGCGACGGGAGTGCAGCGGGCGACGGGAGTGCAGCGAGTGATGGGAGTGGAGCGGGTGATGGGAGTCGAGCGGGTGATAGGAGTGGAGCGGGTGATAGGAGTGAAGCGGGCGATGGGAGTGGAGCGGGGGATGAGAGTGGAGAGGGCGATGGGAGTGAAACAGGAGATGGGAGTGGAGCGGGGGGTGGGATTGTGCGCTTCTCGATCATGTCGGTAAAAAACGTCTTCCTACGGATTGAGGGGAAGGCAAAAGACCGGCTTCCTTTCAGCCTGGGGATGCATGGCCGCCGTATGTCCCCCCCCCCTCCTGGACCGTCTGCGGGCTGGTTGCGGTCAAGTGCAGATGATATGAACCTATCCCTTTGAGGTTACCCAAAGACAGCTCTCCGCTCCCACGTTTTCATTGTTTCATCTATAAACGTGGAAGACTGTTGGACACTCAGCGAATCAATTACTTATCTCGTGGGCCCATTTCTTCGCTTGCTATAATCTCTCAAACGACATTCTTACCACTAAATTGATTATTTTTCCTCATCGCTGACAATTATTCCTACATCAGATACCTAAGAGAGCGCTGGGCTAACATCTGACCACCACCAGACTCACCGTCGCTGTCCTCGCGGTCTTTGACCTCGACTTTTCTGATCTGGAACTTCTCCTTGAGCCGGAACTCGGCGGTGGGCCCGGTGACGGAGCTGCGTCGGCTGTTGGGCTTGCACAGCACGATCAGGCCGTCGAACAGGAACACATGTCGCTCCGTCAGCTTACGGCCGCTGCCCACCTTACCCAGCTGACCCTCTGCCGGGTCACACGAGGTGTGATGGACACATCAACACACGCCGCTGCCCACCAGCTGACCCTCTGCGGGGTCACACGAGTTGTGATGGACACACCAACATACGCCGCCGCCCACCTTACCCAGCTGACCATCCATGCACACGTCACACAGCAGCGTGACCAACGGAGCCCTGCGGGGGCCTGTGGTATGCAGCACATACAGCTGGTATCCAGGCTCGACGATATGCATGCCAGGCGGAACTTGTTCATACAAAAATCACACGTGTACACGTGTATATAGAGCCACATGTGGCTTTCGACTTCCGCAGGTGGCCTCCTGGAGCATACAGGATCACGTCTAGCTAGTAGCCAGGGCGCTGGCGTACACGAGGGGGATGGACGTCGGTAGCTCAGTGGTTAAGCTGAGCGTCTGGCATGCCAGAGTTACGGGGTTCCATTCCCCGCAGTGCCCGCCCTCCCTGCCAGTGTGGAGGCAGGCGACACCACATGGCCTCAGCTGCTGAGTGCGTCGAAAGTCACAACCACCACCACCACACGAGGGGGGATAAGACCACATAGCCCGCCCAGTAAGCCGTCAGGAATGTGAGCGATGAGGGTGACTGAAAAGCCATATAAAAGGTAGCTCATGCATCAGCAGCCCACCATCGCCACCTCGCTATGTGACCATGTGGGGCGAGAGGAATGTTTTGGTCATGGCTGCTTTCTGTGCGCCTGAGCACCGCGTCACAGAACACAGCAGACTGCAGACGAGCTGCGCCACACCCACCCCGTGGCGGCAGTGTTACGTCGAGTGACAACACAGACGAGCTGCGCCACACCCACCCCGTAGTGGCAGTGTTACGTAGAGTGACAACACAGACGAGCTGCGCCACACCCACCCCGTGGCGGCAGTGTTACGCAGAGTGACAACACAGACGAGCTGCGCCACACCCACCCCGTAGTGGCAGTGTTACGCAGAGTGACAACACAGACGAGCTGCGCTACACCCACTCTGTTGCGGCAGTGTTACGCAGAGTGACAAGGGCGACGCACCTTTGACAAACTCGCTGCAGCCGCACTGGCTGATGTCCTTGCCCTCCCAGCCGTCGATGGAGCGCTGCACCTCGTTCATTTTCTGGATGTTGGCCTGCCGCGCCGACCGGTTGCTGCGCGCTGGCGGGTCTCTGTGGATCAAGGTCAGGTCAGGTCAGGTCAGGAACAGTCCACTCAGAGGTCGCGGTGGCGTGCATCACTGTCCAACCAGTGGTAGCCCCACTCGGACTGGTGCGGTCACCAGCGACAGTGTCAGGTATGTGCGGCGGTACAGAGGTCGCGGTGGCGTACATCACTGTCCAACCAGTGGTGGCCCCACTCGGACTGGTGCGGTCACCAGCGACAGTGGCAGGTATGTGCGGCGGTACAGAGGTCGCGGTGGCGTACATCACTGTCCAACCAGTGGTGGCCCCACTCGGACTGGTGCGGCCACCAGCGACAGTGTCAGGTATGTGCGGCGGCACAGAAGCCATGAGCGTCCGTTGACCGTGAGCCAGCTCGCATGGCAACAGCTCAGCGCAGCAATTCAATGCACCAGCGCCACATATAAGCCAAAGTTGCCATCGAGACAAGCATGTCCATCTGTGACCATGTGGTGTGCGGATCAGATCACGTACCTGTCCCAGACACGACTGCCACACATACCTCTGAGCACACGTATGATTTTGGCTAGTGCCATTTTGGCCACTTTTCTATGATGACTTGACGGATTAAATTATCTGCATTCTGTAGTGTCGGGTGTTCAACTAGCAAGAGCATGAACACCTCATTCACCAGCCTCAGCAAGCAGGAGTGTTCCCTCTGTGCGCATCACCTCCAACACATCCGGCCCTGTCATCCGCACGCACAAGAAAGCAACCACGTGACAGGCTGTATCGAATGCCAAGAGCACAAAGTCCACATTGATCATGGCCGACTCCTGCCTATGACCGACCACACACCCGTGTTTCCGTTTGGGCAGCACGGTGATGCCGCTGCTGGAGACGATGCGCTCCAGCTGTGTTTGCAGCGTCTTCAGCATGCCCTGCACCTGTTCCAGCACCTCGCGGTCCTCCTCCGACTCTGACAGCTGGTACAGCATCTGCGGTACACAGGTGATACAGTACAACATCTGAAGTACAAGAGCGATATGGTACAGCATCTGAAGTACAATAGCGAGACGGTACAGCATATGTGGTGCACGGGCGAGATGGCTAGCATCGATGCTGTGGCGTACGGGCGAGACGGTATGATCTGTGGTATATGGGGAAGGTGATGCACCATCAAAGATACACAGGAACGACGGCATATGGTGTACCGCATACAGTGGAGATAAGAATGCTGTGCAAAAGAGACGAAAAAAAACTATGGCATCTGTGGTGTTTACATGAGGGTGAAATGGTATAGCATCTGTGATGCACAAAGGATGTGAAAATCCAATCTGTCCGCCAACCCGTACCTTCCTGGATAATTACTGAATTTGTGGCGCATACACTTACAGGACGAGGAAACGTCACGGGATAACCAGTGAGATTATGATGAACAGGGTGACCTTCAAGTGCACAAAATAATTCAATCCAAGGCGGAGTGCATATAAAACATAAAAATGTAGTGTAGAGGAACAAGTTCCAGCACCTCACACAATAATTGCTAAAAAAAATGTTATCACAAGGAGCGGATGGTGGCGACATTTTCATAACCTCGGGAAGTGTCAGCATACCACAAACAGCATACCACAGACCCTCCCCTATCCGGTTAGGTCAGTACACCACAGACCCTCCACAGCCAGTCAGGTCAGCACACCATAGACCCTCTCTTTCTCTCTTCCTGCACGTCACGCGACAGGTCCCTGGGTTGCCTTCCGCAGCGGCGCATCAAGGCTTTGTATGGTGCAGGCGACCAAACCTCCGTACTAGCCGCTGAAGTCTGGCGGCTCCTGTACACCATCTCTAGCCGCGGAACAAACGCTGCTCTGCACCGGGTGCCTGGATACTCAGGGATGGCCATAAAGGACGCCGCCGACCAGCTGGCTGAAATGGATCCGCGCGCAGTTCCCTCAACCTGAGCTGCGCTAACGGTGCTGTCAGGCGCTCCATCGATGATTGGGTGAAGGAGTGAGTAACTGCAGCTCGCCCTCACCCAGCTGACACCACAGGCCAGGAGGACCTGTGATGTCACTGTGACCCAACTGACGCCCGTTAGCGGGGAGAAGACCGTTGGCTTCTCCCGGCTAACACGTGACGTAGTCAGCTGAACCGGCCCCGCGGCCGATGGTGGGTGTGATCAGCACGTCTGGAGTAGGACAGTGCGGCCCAGCCGCTCACGGAATGCCCAGAGTACCTGGTCTCGCGGACCCGACTTTGGGGCCCGTGTCCCACACTGAACAGTGCTCGGTGGGCCGGTTACTAAGATGACGCAATTATTCCGGACGGTGTGAGGGACGCGCGACAAATCCTCCCCTGACCTGCCAGGCCAGCACACGACAGATTCTCCAGCCGCTCCCGTCAGGGCCGGCCACCCACCTTAATGTTGTCGAAGTACTTGAGCACATGCGCCACGGGTAGCAGCAGCAGCTTGGGCAACATATACTTGACGGCCTCCCTGAAGCCGTGGCCGGCCGTGCCGAGCCCGTTGAAGATCTCGGGCCGGTCGAGCAGTGCGCTCAGCTGGTCGCGGCACTGCGGCTGCATCACGTCGGTGGTGTACCGCTCGTACACGTCGAACTCGGACTCCTCGGCCAGCTCCTCGAAGCAGCTTCCGACGCTGAGGTGCCAGCCGTCGTCGGCCATCTCCAGCGTGTCCTCCAGCTGGCCGAGCACCGTCACCGTGCACTCGTACACGTCGGCCAGGTTGGAGAAGATGAGCTCCACGTCCTGAGACACATCATCACACACCGTCACACACCACCACAGTGCATCATCACAACTCATGCATACGCACAGAGACAGAGACAGAGACGAGAGACGGACGGACCGACGGACGGACCGACGGACGGACCGACGGACGGACGGACCGACGGACGGACGGACCGACGGACGGACGGACGGACCGACGGACGGACGGACCGACGGACGGACGGACGGACGGACCGACGGACGGACGGACCGACGGACGGACGGACCGACGGACGGACGGACCGACGGACGGACGGACCGACGGACGGACGGACCGACCGACTGACGGACCGACGGACGGACCGACGGACGAACCGACGGACGAACCGACGGACGGACCGACGGACGAACCGACGGACGAACCGACGGACGAACCGACGGACGGACCGACGGACGAACCGACGGACGAACCGACGGACGAACCGACGGACGAACCGACGGACGGACCGACAGACGGTCGACGGATGGACGGACGGACACAGACCAGACGGACAATAGCTATACTGGCATGGCCGAAGATACGGAATCTCACGGTATGGCATATCCAACAAAACTAGCCCACATCGCAAAACAATCGCCATTACGTTTTGTAGCAGTAAAATCACTACATAAAAACACGTACGACAAGCAAGACAATTGACAATTCTTTAACTAAAGCAAATACAGAGGTAACACAAAACAATATAGATCCAGGAATAATAAGGAATAAAGTCGGTGCGCCCTAAAGCCCAAATAACTAACCAAGATCCAGGAATAATACGTCACACTATGCAACACGAAAGTAGAGGTATTTTATTACTGTTGGCATTATTCTAAGGAAACATTGTTTCCATTATCGACACATGACAATCCGGCACCAGCCCACAACCTGACCCCGACTCCGAAAGCCAGTCACCTGACCTGGCAAATCACTGATTCGAATGCCGATTCGTGGAGCACGTCGCATACAAGCGGTCAGCCAATGCGCACTGTGCACTCACCCTGGCGGAGGTCTGCTCGAAACTCTCGATCTGTGCCTTGAACACCCTGATGATGAGGTTCAGATCTCTGAGGTACTGTTTCTCCTCAAGAATCATCTCCTTGACTGCCTCGTCGTAGGACATCTTGGCGTTTGGCACCGGCTCCTCGTCTTGTGTCGAGAACAGGGGCATGTCTTCATCTTGCTCGAATATGTCGATCAGCACCTGATCAACAGAGGCGAGTCATTCCACTTCATGGCCCGTGTCAATCCTTGAGGTCATCCTCGTCTTGCCATTGCGGTACGGGTATTCTCTCGGCGGGGACAGCCATGAGGGGCAAATTTGACGACCACCCTCACTTTCGCTGTAAGCGAGATAGAGGGATACGGTAAACGGTATGGTATACAGCACCCTCGGTCGTAAAATAAGTGCGATTTCATGTTTCAATATTGATGATATGCAAACTGAAGACTTGGCCCAACAGGGGTGACACTTAACGCCACCGATCCTATGAAGGTCAAATACCTGGAAGTGTGTGGTAGCAGTTGAAGATGACAATTTTCAAAACAGCTAGCAGTCGGAAACAGGTAATAAACGTCATCAAAGCAAAATAAATGTTTTTACTGTCTCTGAGAAGAAAAATCAAACCTTTGCAAGCGTTTTTGATGCAAAAAAATAAACTTTTCAACTCTAATTTAGGGAAACCATCGAATCAGAAACGAACTCGGTGTGCAAAATTAGCCTGGTTGAGCCATTTTACTTCGCAATAGTTCGCATTTCATAACTGTAAGCATTTGGAATATACGTGCCCTGAGTACGTTTTAGGCCATATTTAAGTAACCAGACCTGATATTGATTTGAAAGCTGGAATGCCTTCAGGGGAAAATTATTTACCACTACATATATCAGTATTTGACCTAGGGAATTTAACTGAGGCGTATTTTGTATGTTTCCATTTTTCGTTCCTCATTTCTCTATACACTGATTTCGTTTTTGACTGCATCTTATAAGGTTCGTTTATTAAATGTTGAAACATGCATCTACAAATTTCATTCAGAGGAGATAGCGACCTGAATAAACCGCTCTAACTCCGGTATCTTAGAAGAGACTGGAACTCAGTTTATACGCAATGTGTGCTCGTCGGTTGTTGGAAGGCCTATCACATTTCAAAGCGATAGCATGAACGGCTCAGGATCTCAGAGAAAACTATCAGGATGGGGGGAAATTGACTCCCGCACTCCAAGGAAACCGGGATCAGACCATTGTGCCCAGAAACTGGCAAAAACGTCCATTTGTTTAAATAATATTATCTTTAGCTGTGCCCGAACACAAACACAAATTCCAGCTTCCATTTAAATTCCCGTTTTTGAGACACACGGCACCGCAACAACGGATTCGATATTCAGAAATGGGTTGTCAAGATAGGCTAGCAAAGCGAGGATGAAATAAAAATGCGCATGGAGGGAGGATAGCAACAGCGGTATACCTTAACTATCAGCATTGTCTCCCGATAAGCGGATTTTTAATTAATGTTTCACTCATGATGAATGAAAGAGCTTAGCCCGGTAAATTACCGTTCCAGCATCATCAAGAAATACACGACTGGGCTACAGGTCGCAAAATAGCATTGAATTGTAAAACAACAGACTACACAAAATGAATGGATAACACGATTTCAAATATATATGGCTGGTGAGCAAAGGTGGAACAACCGGGTGGAATAAATGGCACGTTTCCGTGTGTCCACATTGACCGTAATGCTGGAGGAGCCTTCATGCACAGAGACATAGCCAAACGCAGGATTCGATCGGTGAATGACTCGGATAACGTTTAAAGTTCACCGAAATCCTAAAACGCATACAGATCAACTGAAAACAGTGCCAAGCACATTTGCATCGTTGTAAAGTTCTGCCGATAAGAATTTCCAGCCATTATTTTGAAGCTACAAAGATCACCCATAGAAACTGCACACTGCAGAATGCGGGAGCAAGGCCGGGTAACACGTGTTGCGGGTATCATGGTGCACTAGGTGTGGAAACCTACTAACGATCACCAACGAAGAAACCAAGAAGAAATCTCAAGGGCATCTATAGTCAGCCAAAAGAACATGCGCGCAAAACACTAAGTTAAAAACCGTGTCCAATGGATTGTTTCCCTAGTAACGACAAACTCCCATATTCGTAAGAACGGTCACTTGCATGACTGCTTTTTCGCACATGCGCTAGAATTTTGAAGAATTTCTTCATCTTGAAAGTCGGAAATCCATCTAGAATGTAGCCCAAAACCAATACAAATATTCGTACGACTTTCCAACGTATCGACAGTGCCCATAACGACTCGGTAGTAGTCGCTACGACTCGACAGCGACCAGTTCCTCAATCGATAAAACCACCGGTTCCAGCGGTAGACGAAGCTCTGTTCCTGCCCGAAACAGGTTCGCAGAGCAGAAGAGCCGACAGCGGGGCGGACCTTGGGCGCAGATGCAACGGTGGTCGGTCGAAGCCCAGTGAGATACATGCAGTGGTGCTGGTGTAGCGGTGCTGGTGTAGCAGGGCAGCTGTAGCAGGGCAGCTGTAGCAGGGCAGGTGTAGCAGGGCCGGCGCAGCGGTGCAGCGCGAGACGGCTCGGTCCACAGCGGGCCGCGCACACGCACACATACATACAGAGGCGCGGAGCGTCACACCACGGGAAGTAGTGTCTCGTGCAGTGTGTCACGGTGTGACTGGGGGGAGGGGGGGGGCGTTACCTTGCTCAGCACGATCCAGTTCTGCGTACGTGCGGCACGGATGGCGGGACACCGAGACACTGTTAGCGGAGCGGCGGTGCAGAGCGGGCGTGGCCGGGTGTCAACGAGCGCCACTGAGCGACGCACACACGTACGGCCGAGCCAGCCGAGCCAGCCCCACCAGCCACACCAGCCTCACACGTACGGCCGAGCCAGCCACACCAGCCTCACACGTACGGCCGAGCCAGCCACACCAGCCTCACACGTACGGCCGAGCCAGCCCCACCAGCCACACCAGCCTCACACGTACGGCCGAGCCAGCCACACCAGCCACACCAGCCTCACACGTACGGCCGAGCCAGCCACAACAGCCTCACACGTACGACCGAGCCAGCCGAGCCAGCCCCACCAGCCACACACGTACGGCCGAGCCAGCCACACCAGCCTCACACGTACGGCCGAGCCAGCCACACCAGCCACACACGTACGGCCGAGCCAGCCACACCAGCCCCACCAGCCTCACACGTACGGCCGAGCCAGCCACACCAGCCACACCAGCCACACACGTACGGCCGAGCCAGCCACACCAGCCCCACCAGCCTCACACGTACGGCCGAGCCAGCCACACCAGCCACACACGTACGGCCGAGCCAGCCACACCAGCCACACCAGCCACACACGTACGGCCGAGCCAGCCACACCAGCCTCACACGTACGGCCGAGCCAGCCACACCAGCCACACACGTACGGCCGAGCCAGCCACACCAGCCCCACCAGCCACACACGTACGGCCGAGCCAGCCACACCAGCCTCACACGTACGGCCGAGCCAGCCACACCAGCCTCACACGTACGGCCGAGCCAGCCACAACAGCCACACACGTACGGCCGAGCCAGCCACACCAGCCCCACCAGCCACACACGTACGGCCGAGCCAGCCACACCAGCCCCACCAGCCACACCACACACGTACGGCCGAGCCAGCCACACCAGCCACACACGTACGGCCGAGCCAGCCACACCAGCCTCACACGTACGGCCGAGCCAGCCACACCAGCCTCACACGTACGGCCGAGCCAGCCACAACAGCCACACCAGCCTCACACGTACGGCCGAGCCAGCCACAACAGCCACACACGTACGGCCGAGCCAGCCACACCAGCCCCACCAGCCACACACGTACGGCCGAGCCAGCCACACCAGCCTCACACGTACGGCCGAGCCAGCCACACCAGCCTCACACGTACGGCCGAGCCAGCCACAACAGCCACACCAGCCTCACACGTACGGCCGAGCCAGCCACACCAGCCCCACCAGCCACACACGTACGGCCGAGCCAGCCACACCAGCCCCACCAGCCACACACGTACGGCCGAGCCAGCCACAACAGCCACACACGTACGGCCGAGCCAGCCACACCAGCCTCACACGTACGGCCGAGCCAGCCACACCAGCCACACCAGCCTCACACGTACGGCCGAGCCAGCCACACCAGCCTCACACGTACGGCCGAGCCAGCCCCACCAGCCACACCAGCCTCACACGTACGGCCGAGCCAGCCACAACAGCCACACACGTACGGCCGAGCCAGCCACACCAGCCTCACACGTACGGCCGAGCCAGCCACACCAGCCACACACGTACGGCCGAGCCAGCCACACCAGCGGAGCCAGCATGACGGACAGCCCCACACGCACAACGTACGGCCGGTCCAGCAGGACGGAGCCAGCCCCTCCAGCCACACACGCACGCATGCACGCATACATACATACACACACGCACCCACCCACACAGTCGCACGCACACCCACACGCGCATACACACACACATACACCCGATCACACTATTTAGCAGTATCCCCTGGCCCCAGCTGCACGCACACGCACACGCACACGCAGACGCACACACGCGCACGCGCGCACGCGCGCGCGCGCGCACGCACGCACGCACGCACGCACGCACGCACGCACGCACGCACGCACGCACGCACGCACGCACGCACGCACGCACGCACGCACGCACGCACGCACGCACGCACGCACGCGCGCACACACACACACTCAGACCCGTCCCAAACTGCACTCGTCTCCTATCGTAGCCACCGCAGCAGTTCCCTCTGGCCCCAGCTCGACCCAATTTTGGCAAAACCTAGTAAGTGACAAAATAAACAAAATGGAGTTAGATACGGAACCTGGGGTTTTCGGACACGCCGCGTCTTCCTGTGGTATCAGAATTTCAGTATCTGCACTGAATCCCGAGATTTGACACGGCAATACCTAGTATCTGCACCTGAAAATGCAATCTTATCAAAGCAAAACATAGTATGTGGTCTGTTGGTACTTACTAGGTTTTGCATTGTGCTGCAAATACATCGTCAACAAGGAATGTTATGGTAAAACATTGCACGTGCACATACTAGGTTTTGCTTCCAACTGGTTCAGCGAATCTAAACCGCAACTTAAAAGAGAAACGTAGCAATTGATATTGACTAGCACATACTAGGTTTTTCCACCTTCCGGTGTCTTGTGTCGTATAACCCCACACGTAGCAAGTGATATTAACGAGCACATACTAGGTTTTTCCACCTTATGGTTTCTTGTGTCCTATAACCCCACTAAACAGTCACACACGTCACTTGCTAGGAATTTCCTGTCAGTTAGGACAAGTGAACAGCACCAGCAAACTTATTGAATGCAAATCTGTTGATGTGATATTCTTTTTAAAAAATCAGAAATTACCCTGCCAAGCATATATTTTCCTAGCATATACCATATATTGGAGAATGGACTCCTCATGGAGTGCGCTGGATTTTATAGAACAGGAGGAGCAGCAGCTGGAGGTCGAGGAGGAGGTGGTAGCTGCTGCCAATGATGTGATCATGACTGCAGCAGTAGCTGCTGGCATAACTGAAGATTATTTAGCTAATGTCATTGCTGCTGATGATGGAGTAGTTGAGGAACAGTTAGCTGATGCGATTTATATCACAGCTGATGATATGGATGTGGCGTATATTGAGGTAGTTGATGCAGCTGTTGAGGTAGTTACAGCACGTGATGACATGCTACTGAATGAAGGATTGGAAAGTGCTGGGGATAGCACAGGTTCTGGCCTGCCTAGCAGTACTAAAAGACGACGAACATCTCAAAGTAAGTCAGTGCACTATGTAAGGAAAAATCCATTGCTCCCACCATGTTCATGCAGGAAAAAATGTGGACAACAGTTTAGCGAAGAAGAACGTGAAACTATCCGCAAACGTTTCTGGAGGGCTGAATTTCATGGCAGAAGAGCGTTTTTTGCTGCTAACATCAGGACAACACCTGTGAAGAGGCGAACGACAGAGGCAAGTTCAGAACAGGAGCGAAGGGCACATACAAGGGAGTATTACCTTCCAAAGGCATCACAAGAACCAGAAGCAGGCACAGCTGAGGTATGCAAAACGATGTTTCTGCATACTTTGGGACTGAAAACTGACGGCATGATCACGAGCTTCTTGAAAGCCAAGACAAGTGCAGATGGTGATGTGGTTATGCCAGAAGTCGTTGACAGGCGAGGACTTCATGAACCGTCAAACAAGTTACCTAAACAGCCTATCATAGACCACATCAATTATTTCCGCCCGCAAACAAGTCACTATAGGCAGGAACATGCACCACACAGGAGGTACCTAGATGCGTATCTGACGGTTACGGATATGTGGAAGGACTATAATGAAACACACAAACCAGTCGCCTATACAACATATCGTAATGTCTTTGATGATCAAAAGATTACATTCGGGCAGCCTTCCCAAGACGACTGCGATGTCTGTAAGAATCTAAATAGCCACCTGGCACAACTAGGCATGTCTCTTGCCGATCTGAAGGATAACAATAATGCGGGTGCTGGTGGCACTACCTCCGGTCCTACTGCCCCTCCTGGTCCTGGTGGTGCCGATGTCGAGGCGGCCAGTTCCCAGTTCGCCATAACGAGGACTACGAGGCCCGAACCTCAGGTTGGTGATCCAAAATTAATTTGGTCAGTACCTACTTATCTTCTTACTACCCACTGAATTGCTTGCAGAAGTAGCAATCCTGTCCTTCTATTGTGTAGTCTAGAAGTAAGTCTTCTATTTTCACAAAAAAAAATAAAAATGGCTCAATTTTGAAGCCCAATGTCCAACATTAACATTTGTCGGGCAGAGCGAGCCGTCCGTTGCAGATCCCAGCCGCGGTCCTACTGCCCCTCCTGCTCCTGGTCCTGGTGGTGCCGATGTCGAGGCGGCCAGTTCCCAGTTCGCCATAGCGAGAACTACGAGGCCCGAACCTCAGGTTGGTGATCCAAAATTCATTTGATCAGTACCTACTTATCTTCTTACTACCCACTGAATTGCTTGCAGAAGTATCACTGCTGTCCTTCTATTGTGTAGTCTAGAAGAAAGTCTTCTATTATCACAAAAGAAAATAAAAATGGTTCAATTTTGAAGTTCAATGTCAAACATTAACGTTTGTCGGGCAGAGCGAGCCGTCCGTACCAGATCCCAGCCGCGGTCCTACTGCCCCTCCTGCTCCTGGTCCTGGTGGTGCCGAGGTCGAGGCGGCCAGTTCCCAGTTCGCCATAACGAGGACTACGAGGCCCGAACCTCAGGTTGGTGATCCAAAATTCATTTGGTCAGTACCTAATTATCTTCTTACTACCCACCGAATTGCTTGCAGAAGTATCACTGCTGTCCTTCTATGGTGTAGTCTAGAAGTAAGTCTTCTATTTTCACAAAAAAAAACAACAATGGTTCAATTTTGAAGCTCAATGTCAAACATTAACGTTTGTCGGGCAGAGCGAGCCGTCCGTCGCAGATCCCAGCCGCGGTCCTATTGCACCTCCTGCTCCTGGTCCTGGTGGTGCCGAGGTCGAGGCGGCCAGTTCCCAGTTCGCCATAACGAGGACTACGAGGCCCGAACCTCAGGTTGGTGATCCAAAATTCATTTCGTCAGTACCTACTTATCTTCTTACTACCCACTGAATTGCTTGCAGAAGTAGCAATCCTGTCCTATTGTGTAGTCTAGAAGTAAGTTTTCTATTTTCACAAAATAATTTTTTTTTCTTCAATTTTGAAGTTCAATGTCAAACATTAACGTTTGTCGGGCAGAGCGAACCGTCCGTCGCAGATCTCAGCCGCGGTCCTACTACCCCTCCTGCTCCTGGTCCTGGTGGTGCCGAGGTCGAGGCAGCCAGTTCCCAGTTCGCCATAACGAGGACCACGAGGCCCGAGCCTCAGGTTGGTGATCCCAAATTCATTTGGTCAGTACCTACTTATCTTCTTACTACACACCGAATTGCTTGCAGAAGTATCACTCCGGTCCTTCTATTGTGTGGTCTGGAAGTAAGTCTTCTATATCCACAAAATAAAATAAAAATGGTTCAATTTTGAAGTTCAATGTCAAACATTAATGTTTGTTGTTTGTTGGGCAGAGCGAGCCGTCCGTCCCAGATCTCAGCCGCGGTCCTACTGCACCTCCCGCTCCTGGTCCTGGTGGTGCCGAGGTCGAGGCGGCCAGTTCCCAGTTCGCCATAACGAGGACTACGAGGCCCGAACCTCAGGTTGGTGATCCAAATTCATTTGGTCAGTACCTACTTATCTTCTTACTATCCACCGAATTGCTTGCAGAAGAGTCACTCCTGTCCTATTGTGGAGTCTAGAAATAAGTCTTTGAATTTATCAAAAGAAATGAAATTTTGATCAATTCTGTTAATTTCCGGGGAGAATCACGAAGTTTTATGTCAAACATTAACGTTCGTCCGGCAGAGTCAGCCATCCGCCGCAGATCATATCACCGGTCCTACCGCCCCTCCTGCACCTGGTGGCGCCGAAGTCGAGGCGACGACATCACAACAAAGTTCACACATCAAAGAATGTGAATTATGCATCAACGGAAGGGCGCATTTAGAAAAGGCTTCTTCAGCAAGGGCTGCATATAGGGCCACATTAGATAATCTTGAAGATGGGGAAGTGGCCTTTGCAGCCGATATGCAGAAAGTTTTGCTCCTCCCAAAAATGACGACTAAGAATCATTTCTTTATCAGCCGGCTCGTTATGTTTAACGAGACATTTGCTTGCATGAACGAGGATATGCGAGACCTCTGTGTCCTGTGGCACGAAGGTGTGACAGGACGAACAGCAGCAGATGTGGCTGCAGCGTTTGTTAAGTGTATAGAGGCAAGTGGGGCCAAGAAGGTAACGTTCTGGTGCGACAACTGCTCAGGACAAAACAAAAACTGGGTGTTGTACACTGTGCTGGTGTCGTGTGTTAATGCAGAGTGGGGCCCACAGGCAGTCAACTTACGGTATCTAGAGAAAGGGCATACCTTTATGAAGGCAGACAGTGTCCATGGGGCGATCGGTAGGCGCCTGAAGAGGATCGGAGAGGTTATTACCTTTGATGACATGTCTCAACTCATTGAAGAATCTGGGAAGAAGATAAAGGTCCTGTAACTCCATCACTCGGACTTCAAAAACTACAGATCTGGTGCAAGGGCTCGGAACACCAAGACTGTTCATGTGCCTAAGCTGCAGTGCCTGGTGGAGGTTCAGTTCAAAAAGGGGTCACGGAGCATGCAGTATCGGACCTCTTACGGCGAGGAGCCACAAGAGGTTGACTTCCTCAGACCGAAGTTTCAGCTTCAAGATATGGCAGAGGAAGGCCTGAGCCAACCCCGCGGCATCTTGCCATCAAAGAAGGCTGGTATCATTAAACTACTTACATCATCTGGTGTGGCACCAGTCAAAACACGGTTTTGGCTGAACATGCCGACAGATGAGGCAGCAGCGGACCTAGTCCATAATGTGGAGTAGGTAGGACGTGATGTGTCCGTTGTCAAACCAGGTCGACCCCCCCCCCCCACCTCATCTGTCCATACCTATCTGGTCCATAATGTGGAGTAGGTAGGACGTGAATCGTGATGTGTCCGTTGTCAAACATATGTCTAGAAAATACATTTCAGATATGTATCACCTGTATTTTATTCATACAAAATGAATGCATGTCATACATAATTTCTGTGCATCACGATAGAGGATGGGATACGGTTCAGTTCAGTGGTGTTGGATGGATGATTTTCAGCATAAATTTGTTTTTTTGGAATTAAGTGTGCCACAAAGTGGTCAAAATCTTTACAAGTGACAATTATCCTGACAAATTTCGCATCTGAATTCTTTATTATGGAAATCATGTTTGAATATATAGGCAGGGCAGGTAAAAAAACCTTCCACTTCCCCTATTCGCCCTGGGGACATGGTCGGATTGCACTTCCTCCCTGAGTGTGCCCCAGCCACAACTTATTATGCACATTATGCACATACTATATTCCATCTCTACATTAGCGCATCATCTATGCTACTCCATCTCTGTTCAGGTAAAACACAGTAAGTAACTATGCTAGCTTTTTCCTTCACATATCTAGCTGTTAAAATAATATCTGTTCAGGTAAAACACAGTAAGCAACAGATGCTAGCTTTTACCTTCACAAATCTACTTGACAAAATCCTTTAAGTGCATTTTCCCCATGAAGTTAAGGTTTTCCGAGTGTTAATTCATGTTCCTTACAATTGCAAGGGGTCTAATGTTTCCATGAAACCAAAACCTAGCTGTGATCAGCTTCCATACCTTATTCCCAGACCCATTTAGTTTTTCGCGTTTTTCTCAGTTTGACTGATTTCTCAGTTGCTAGGTTTTGCCAAAATTGGGTCGAGCTGCACACCCGTCACATTCCAGCTCGAGGCGTGGTGTTTTCCCTCCACAACTACACATGGGTCCCGTAACTACAGACGTATCCTACAACAGCTACTCCCGAGGCTACACACATGTGCATACACAGAGACATACGGGCGCTGTATGGCCTAAGCAGTCGATGCGCCCCCTAAACTACAGGAACGAACCAAATAACACAGACATGCATACACAGTAGACCCCTGCCCAGGTTCCATGTAAGTCCTGCAGGGGGTGATGCTTTATATACTTTTGAGGGGCAAGTGCCCCCCCCCCGATGTGGGCTTTTCACCCTCCCCAATAATTTCAACTTTTAACATGGGCCCTTATGGAGTGTGCCCCCCCCTAATCCATTCGACTGTTCGCCAATTGCTTTCATGCATTGTGCACCCCCCCCCCACACACACAATAACTTTCAGAGATCAACACCCACATCCTACCGAAGCTACCGGCACACTTCCTACAGACGCTACACGCACACATCCTGCCGAAGCTACACGCACACATCCTACCGAAGCTACCGGCAAACATCCTGCCGAAGCTACACGCACACATCCTGCCGAAGCTACACGAACACATCCTGCCGAAGCTACACGCACACATCCTGCCGAAGCTACACGCACACATCCTGCCGAAGCTACACGCACACATCCTGCCGAAGCTACACGCACACATCCTGCCGAAGCTCCAGTCTTACGCGCAGTCTATGACGATGGCCTACTCAAACAATTTCCCGCAATCATTATTGGGATCATCCCGCCCGACCAACACCTAAGTACCATCCCACACAGGCCACCGTGGTGCGCGGACTTGCCGTCTCGGTCCACTGGTAGACGGCATGCCAAGCCGACAGATACGGAGACGCCTCACGTCGTCAGCGCCACACAGCCGCACAGGCCACGCCACACTGGATCATGCACGGCCGAGCCAGCCGAGCCAGCCGAGCCGGCCGAGCCAGCCGAGCCAGCCGAGCCGGCCGAGCCGGCCGAGCCAGCCGAGCCAGCAGAGCCAGCCGAGCCAGCCACACCAGCCGAGCCGGCCGAGCCGGCCGAGCCAGCCGAGCCAGCCGAGCCAGCCACACCAGCCGAGCCAGCCGAGCCAGCCGAGCCAGCCGAGCCAGCCGAGCCAGCCGAGCCAGCCGAGCCAGCCGAGCCAGCCGAGCCAGCCGAGCCAGCCGAGCCAGCCGAGCCAGCCGAGCCAGCCGAGCCAGCCGAGCCAGCCGAGCCAGCCGAGCCAGCCGAGCCAGCCGAGCCAGCCGAGCCAGCCGAGCCAGCCGAGCCAGCCGAGCCAGCCGAGCCAGCCACACCATCCCCCCCCCCGCCTGGTGTGGCTGGCTCTACACGCATAGCAGGATCCCACACCACACGCAGCAGGCGGTACCGTGCCACGTACGACTCGGCGACCAATGCGCCGACTAGAGATGCAGAGTCACCAACGCGAAGGACGATGCCGTCCGACTCAGGCTGTTGATGCGATGCCAGCCGACAAGCTCTAGAGCGGCCTCACTACAGCCGGGACGATGTGCTGCATCTTCCAAACTACGCAGATAGCCTTGTGCCGACTTTAAGCTGGATGCACCAGTAATATGTGCAAACTAACGCAGTTGTGCCATGGTGTCGGGGCAAGTGCGCATCTCACCCGGGTCACACACGGTGCCAGTCACATCTACCAAGTTGTAGTAACTGCACCAAACCAGTCTGGCCCACACGCATTGTCACGATATTACGGAGCTCAGTGGAAAACACCATCTAATAGAAGGCTGTTTGTAACTTTTCAAACACACCAGCAAATTACTAAATAACTCTGATGAAATTTGAAATAATTCAAATGGAAAGTCATCTTCGCCATTGCAATTGCTGGACTGGCTTTGTTTTGTTTAACATATGTAATTTGCACACTTGATATTTGCTTACTTGCATACTGGGGAGTCAGGCACAACGGGGCAAGCCCACAATCCAACAAGGGGCCTCTCAAACGGCGCGATTTTATGTGTTAAATTCGGCGCTGACGAGAGCAAGCGAACAAGAAGCGAAGACATAGCAGGGTGCAGTGTGCTGCATGGCGTGCGCTGACGAGAGAGAACAATACGACACGTCTCACGAGCCAGTGCGACGAGGGGTGAACCAAACAGGCCAACGCATCTGCTGGCCTTGCCAAAGGGACACTCATTGCAACGGACTAGCCCCCAGCCGAGGCACCTGGGCGACACCGGCGGGGAAAGGTGCACAGGCAGGCTGCAAGCAGCCGACGTGGGAGATTGTGTCTGGTTGCGCAGTGTACCGCGAGGCACAACCACTCAGTCAGGGATCACTGCCACACTGTCTACCGCAACATCCCTGCGCAGTGTACCGCGAGACACGACCACACCCGGGCAGGGGATCACTGCCACACTGTCTACCGCAACATCCCTGCGCAGCGTACAGCGAGGCACGACCTACCCGGTCAGGGGATCACGCCACACTGTCTACTGCACCATCCCTGCGGGTGCCAGTGCGGTGGTCATTGTTGCGGGGGTGAACGGTATGTCGAGAGCTGCTGTCAAGAGCTGCTGGGTGAACGGCAGACCTGGTGAGCGGCGTCTAGTGCGGTTGGTGAAGGCCACGGAGGCCGGAGACAACGGGTAGGCGAGGTCTGCGCCAAGCAAATGTTTCGCACAGACCTAGCGACTGGCACACCAACAATTTGAGTGACTTCCCGGGGAAAATGGTAGAAATCAATACGGGAAGGCACATAATGGGAAGAGACATAATGACAAAAAGAAGTCAACTCTTGCTAGTTAATCAGGCCCACATCTAGCCAATTACAAGCCGTACTACCCTACCTAAACTGAAACAACGCCCCCCCCCGCGAAGGTCCCGCCCATAAACCCGGTACACCACACCTTTGCTCTTAGCGACGGTACCGCCCACACACACACACAAGTCGCGGTACACCACACCTGTGCTCTTAACGACGGTGCAGCCCACAGACCCGGTACACCACACCTGTGCTCTTAGTGACGGTACCGCTCACAGATCCGGTACACCATACCTGTGCTCTCAGCGACGGTGCTGCCCACACACACACACACCACACACAAGTCGCGGCACACCACACCTGTGCTCTTAGTGACGGTACCGCACACAGACCAACAAGTGCACACCATACCTGTGCTCTCAGCGACGGTGCTGCCCACACACACACACACCACACACAAGTCGCGGCACACCACACCTGTGCTCTCAGCGACGGTGCCGCCCACACACACACACACCACACACAGTCCGGCACACCACACCTGTGCTCTCAGCGACGGTGCTGCCCACACACACACACACCACACACAAGTCGCGGCACACCACACCTGTGCTCTTAGCGACGGTGCCGCCCACACACACACAACCACACAAAGTCCGGCACACCACACCTGTGCTCTCAGCGACGGTGCTGCCCACACACACACACACCACACACAAGTCGCGGCACACCACACCTGTGCCCTCAGCGACGGTGCTGCCCACACACACACACCACACACAAGTCGCGGCACACCACACCTGTGCCCTCAGCGACGGTGCTGCCCACACACACACCACCACACACAAGTCGCGGCACACCACACCTGTGCTCTCAGCGACGGTGCTGCCCACAACACACACACCACACACAAGTCGCGGCACACCACACCTGTGCTCTCAGCGACGGTGCTGCCCACACACACACACACCACACACAAGTCGCGGCACACCACACCTGTGCTCTCAGCGACGGTGCTGCCCACACACACACACACCACACACAAGTCGCGGCACACCACACCTGTGCTCTCAGCGACGGTGCTGCCCACACACACACACACCACACACAAGTCGCGGCACACCACACCTGTGCTCTCAGCGACGGTGCTGCCCACACACACACACACCACACACAAGTCGCGGCACACCACACCTGTGCTCTCAGCGACGGTGCTGCCCACACACACACACACCACACAAGTCGCGGCACACCACACCTGTGCTCTTAGCGACGGTGCCGCCCACACACACACACACCACACACAAGTCCGGCACACCATACCTGTGCTCTCAGCGACGGTGCTGCCCACACACACACACACCACACACAAGTCGCGGCACACCACACCTGTGCTCTCAGCGACGGTGCTGCCCACACACACACACACACCACACACAAGTCGCGGCACACCACACCTGTGCTCTCAGCGACGGTGCTGCCCACACACACACACACCACACACAAGTCGCGGCACACCACACCTGTGCTCTAACGACGGTGCTGCCCACACACACACACACCACACACAAGTCGCGGCACACCACACCTGTGCTCTAACGACGGTGCTGCCCACACACACACACACCACACACAAGTCGCGGCACACCATACCTGTGCTCTCAGCGACGGTGCTGCCCACACACACACACACCACACACAAGTCGCGGCACACCACACCTGTGCTCTCAGCGACGGTGCTGCCCACACACACACACCACACACAAGTCGCGGCACACCACACCTGTGCTCTCAGCGACGGTCTGCCCACACACACACACACCACACCTGTGCTCTCAGCGACGGTGCTGCCCACACACACACACACCACACCTGTGCTCTCAGCGACGGTGCTGCCCACACACACACACACCACACACAAGTCGCGGCACACCACACCTGTGCCCTCAGCGACGGTGCTGCCAACACACACACACACACCTGTGCTCTCAGCGACGGTGCTGCCCACACACACACACACCACACACAAGTCGCGGCACACCACACCTGTGCTCTAACGACGGTGCTGCCCACACACACACACACCACACACAAGTCGCGGCACACCATACCTGTGCTCTCAGCGACGGTGACGTGCCGCCCACACACACACACCACCACACACAAGTCGCGGCACACCACACCTGTGCTCTCAGCGACGGTGCGCCCACACCACCACCGTGCTCAGCGCGTGCTGCCCACAGATCCGGTACACCATACCTGTGCTCTCAGCGACGGTGCTGCCCACACACACACACACCACACACAAGTCGCGGTACACCACACCTGTGCTCTCAGCGACGGTGCTGCCCACACACACACACACCACACACAAGTCGCGGCACACCACACCTGTGCTCTCAGCGACGGTGCTGCCCACACACACACACACCACACACAAGTCGCGGCACACCACACCTGTGCTCTCAGCGACGGTGACACACCTCCTCAGCGACTCTGCCCACAGATCCGGTACACCATACCTGTGCTCTCAGCGACGGTGCTGCCCACACACACACACACCACACACAAGTCGCGGCACACCACACCTGTGCTCTAACGACGGTGCTGCCCACACACACACACACCACACCTGTGCTCAGCACGGTCTGCCCAAGACCCGGTACACCAACCTGTGCTCTAGCGACGGTGCTGCCCACACACACACCCACCACACACAAGTCGCGGCACACCACACCTGTGCTCTCAGCGACGGTGCTGCCCACACACACACACACCACACACAAGTCGCGGTACACCACACCTGTGCTCTTAGCGACGGTACCGCTCACAGAATCGCGGTACACCACACCTGTGCTCTCAGCGACGGTGCTGCCCACACACACACACACCACACACAAGTCGCGGTACACCACACCTGTGCTCTCAGCGACGGTGACGGTGCCGCCCACTGAACTGGGTCGGGCCGCCTCACCTGATCGGCCGATATGGCCGTCTTGATGTCCTGCGTGGTGATTGCGTGGTGTTCCACGTGGTGAATGTTTTTCTTATACTTGCCGACCAGCTGCAACGGAGCTGAGTCAGACCGATAGCCAGCACGGTGCGTCGTCGAACACAGAGCCAAAGGGCAAAGTGGGGGTTTGCAGAGACACATATAAGCACAAATAAAATGTTTTGTAATCATTTAAAGCAAACTGGAGATTTGTTCGAAGTTTTGCTACCTGTAGCACCCGTCATTGTAGCGGCGAATTCGAACTTCTGTTCGAAGATATATAGCTTGCGTTTCTATTGAGTTATGACGCACACGTCCAGCCGACAAAGGACAAAATAAGATAGGCTGAAAGCTTCATGTGCATAGCTTCATCACAATTAGCAATGGAGGACTTGCACGCTACACGATAATATATGGTTTCGTACATTTACCTATACACAAACCATTTCTCCGCACATTCGGAACGCGAAATATCTTCAAGGCTGTGGGAACGGTTGGTTGATCTGGCTCGACTAATTCAACGAAGCATCGAAACTCAAACAGCATACAGTAACCAATACACCTGCGCATGCCACCAGCACGGCAGCCGAAAGTCGCGTTTTGTCGTCGCTCCCATGGCTTCATGGTGCTTCAGTCGAGCGCAAATGAAGCAGTTCCGGATCTACTCCCCAACAACGGTAGAGGAGGCCCCCGTCGACACCTTCACCGAGCGCGCCACAGCCTGAGTGTGGACGGATATGGCTCCACTTGCAACGGTCGGCCGACCATTCGCCTGATTCCGTCCTCTAGCAGGTCCCTGGTCAGCGGCAGTCACGGAGCCGCCGCTGACCAGGAGATCACGGAATTTCCTGGCGCTCCTGTATGATTTCGTTCAGGTCGACTGTGTCGATCACCACTTGCTTATCGCCACGCTCGACTTCCAGGAAAGGGATTTATTGAGGCGGCACTAAGGTGCCGATTGAGGTGGCACTTCGGTACCGAATAAGGCGTCACTTCGGTGCCGAGTAAGGTGGCACTTCGGTGCCGAGTAAGGCGACACATACGACACAAACACATACGACCCATAAATCAGTATGGAAACACCACCACTGCCTTACAAATGGGAGGAAACCACACCTCCAAATAGCCCTGTACAAATGATGTTCCTAGGTAAGCACCCTTGGTCCAAACATGACAAATATGTTGACAAATAACAAACAGATATGAGTTGAAATGCTTCAAACCTACTTTATGTATTGATGTGGCTTATAAGTCCATCCCTCAAATGAGAGAGCAGATGGATGTAAACATGCCCTTTTAAATATAATTGCACCACTTGAAAAGCATGTATACAAGTATGTTAAAAATGTTCAGTGGCTTCACTTCTCAGTTGGCAGAAGAAAACTATACAAAGGTACTGGGTTCTGCATTTATGGACTCGTTAATCTGTGTACTATGTTGGGCCGGACGAGCTGCACCATGCGTTGCTTTAAGCTACATTTGTTATTTCACATTAGCATGTGCACGCACAGAGGGGTGATTCACTAGTGTTACTGCATTGTATGAATATTAAGTACCGATCGTTTATGTGTAAATAACATGCAAAATGTACCTATTCCAATTCCAATGTCCATAACAGCCACTATACGTGGAGGGCATGTATCGTGAAATAAATAAATAAATAAATAAATAGCATATTCGAATATCATTACCGTCTTGAAAATATACACTATTTCCTGTGAATTCCGCGCAACGTTTTCGTGTACGCTTGTTTTCAAAACATCCCGCATGGCGGCGCGATGAGCACTCTGGGCAGCAAACGTCCGCGCTTCACGCGTGTCGTTGCAGGGTACGAGTAAGGGGAATATTTCTGCGATGACACGAATGAAGCACATGCATCAGTTGTCATCAAACCTGCTGTCACAGAGGTCAGGGATGTGTGGGAGAAAGAAGGAATACTAACGATCAGCATGGGGGAATTGAATGCAGGATGAAAATCTTCCATGCCCGATACAAAACAGTGAATACGCTACCACCTAGTATTAGAGATTCGCAGCGCTCCGAATCCAGAAAGGGATTTTTGCTCATCTGTTTGATACTGCGAAGTGCAGGTGCATGGTTTTCAGCGAGTGTCAGTACCTGAGTATCACTCCTTAGACAGTGATATTCGTTGCCACCTCACTCGGCACAATGTTTCAAAAATGCTCCGATTGCATAGGGAAAATGACGAGCCAGCATCAGCAGGGTGCCAACCACGTGGGACCGGACCCATCCGAGATCTGCGGCCATGGCGATGTGCACCGTGCATCCAACCGACGAGCACTGGGTCTAGGCAGCCAAACCGATCTCCGAACGAACCGAGCTGTGATTTTGATGGCTGGATTGTACCAAGAGAACAAAAAATGTGGGCAGCCAGAACGCACACAGCAGACGAATACTCACATTGAGTATGTCGGCTGCAATATACTCCAGCACTGCAACGATGTAAAGCGAGACTTGAAAGTCGATCTTGTGCATAAACACCTCCTGAAATCACAACACCAGGGTACACATGAGCGCCCGAAAACAGCAGATTGGCCACCACAGCGGCATGACGACTCGGACCCAGAATGATACGGACATAATATCCTGGACTTCAATAGGATGCAACACTTGGCATTACATCGCAAATGATCAAAACGTACATTGTTTTGCATTGTGCACAACCAACCGGCTGATTGTTTAGTCTTGGTGATCTTTTCATTACAGTATTTTCCAATATGCATATATATATATATATATATATATATATATATATATATATATATATATATATATATATATATATGTATGCATGTATGTATGTATGCATGTGTGCATGTATGCATGTATGTGCGTATGTACGTATGTTTATACATACATACATACATATATACATAAATACACACACACACACACACACATATATATATATATAGATAGATATATATATATATATATATATATATATATATATATATATATATATAGATATATATATATATATATATATATATATATATATATTTATATATATATGTATATATATATATATATATATATATATATATATATATGAGAAAGCACAATTATCAAAGTAGGAGATCGAAATCTCCTCAAGGCATTTCCAATATGCTACTTGACTTTCTTCTGGGTACAAGTTGAATTAGTGTGTATCTGATGCTATTTCTTAATGTGTTCTAAGCTGGGTGCTGCTTATTCAATTTGTTATTGAGCTTCTTCTATCCATGATATCGCTCGCCACAGTCCTGGTATCGCTTGGCTCTGGCTGCTCAACATCTAATACATATGTTTTAAACTAAAACCAAGGTATTTTACAGGTGAGATATTCATTATGTCAGTACAGGAAAATAAAATGGCCAACACACAATATCTCCTTAGAAACATATGTACCTATACCGGTATAGAATGAATTACTTAGACCAGTTAGCTTGCACAGAACTTACAGAAACGACCTGCTGTATTTAGCAAGACCCAAGAAGAAGAGGAAGAACCTTGGGTTCTTTTACGACGCATTCAACCGCTAGGTTATATAGCGTCGCCAACCTCTCACGCCGATTGGTCGCGGGTGGACTCGGTAAATGCCGTCGGTTGTGGGATTCGAACCCACAATCTTGCGATCGAGAGTCCGACGTTCTACCAACTGAGCTACCGCGGCCCCTAGCAAGACCCAAGATGGCCATAGACGTCCATAGCACCAATTTGAATGATCATCCTATCCATGTTCACATGATTCTAAGCTGCATACTACAAATGCGAGTTAAAGCAGCATTAGATACCGAAGGACTTCATTGTATTATTCTGTAACCACTTGAGAGATTAAATTGCATGGTGTGATTTGACATGACACCATCAGCTAAAGACCTGATGATCCCACTTCAAGATTTGTTATGCAAAGCATATCAAATGGACAGATGCACATAGTATATTTTCTTTCAATTCAAGCTCTGATAGCAGCACATTATGAGCCATAACCTTAAAAAGTAGGGAGTCTCTCACAACAGACTCCCTAGTCCCTAGTAAACAGTCAGGTTAATATCATGGGTATTCCAATGTACACTTGGATCAATCCCCATACACCATTCTCACCTTCACAAGCAGAGTGTGCACCTTCTCGACTGGAAGAACAACGGATCTCTTCTTTCCCTTCTCCAACACTCCCCGTGCTTCAAGTATTGCCCACTTATTAATAGGATTTGGGAATGTTCTCTCCACCTTTTCTTCAACATCCTGGAAATATTGCAAGAAAACAAGTAGCAAAAACAAACCTTTCCAAAAAAGTGACAGCACTTAATGCTGTGGCTGTAATCTGACACATTTATGGCACAACGGCACATCTTTTTCACGATGCCATTATCCTAGAATAGGAACAGAAAAACATATTGATTACTATGATTACTGACAATGGAAAGAGTGAACAAGCAAACCAAAGGAAATATTGGGTTTTTAAGCAATTCATATGAGGGAAGGCATCAGAGTTTGGAGTTGGGTATCACATTTGTGCACAACTTGAAATGTGTCTTGGCACGGATACAATGACCAGGACTGCAAAGAACAAGCAAAAACCAGAAACAAACATTCTCAAAATGCAAAACTAGCCGATGTCCTACATCCAATTTAAGATGCTCGATGCTTAAGAAGGCATCTAGTATGGCAAGTTGATGGCTTCTTCAACATTCCATACTGAGTTTACAACAGTTAGAATTTGAAATAAAACAATCTAAGGACATTATTACTAATGGTTACTTGCCTGTACTGTATGTGGCATTGGCTTCCCAGATAGCACCATCAGGAGCTGCAGTATCAGAGATTCCACATGGTCCAAGGCATCCTCCCGGGCAGTCAGGTTCATGTGCACCTGACTTAGAACCTGCAGCACATATTCTGGTTGTTGGCACACAAGTAACATTTGCCTATTGCATAAGTCCAAGCTGCCTCATCCATGAAGGCACAACAAACAACAATAGGCAATTATTGTCTTTTTCCATACTATGACTACACACTTGCAATCACAGATCAACACTGGTTAAGAGTAGAAAAATAAGTATATTGCTGAAGAGGAACATAGTATGTGGCATCAAACATTGAAAATGCATAAGCACTATAGATAAAAATTACATGATAGCCCTTTCAAACGCCCACCGGAGGGCCTCTCAATTAAAGCACACTGGAATGGGGATTCCGTCCCCCTAAGAACTTGGAAATTACTGAAGTTGGAGATTACAGTTGTAGTGAGCTCCCTGCAATATATATTTGACGACCCTAGGTTAATATTTTCCAGGTCAAATGAGGTAGAGATTGGCCGGAACGTTATGCCGCCTCACTGACGAAACTTTTGTGACCTTGGACCCTAGGAAGCAGGTCGGTCACCTTTGCTTCTGCGGTTCCAATAATTACCAATGTATGTTCTAAAAAATGCATAAGATGCACTTAAGCTGCAAAAGGGTTGCAGGTTTTCCAGATGTGACAACCAGTTTTTACTTGTAAAAAGCTGTAAATAACTGGAATAAAATGGGGGAAATGGTGCTATGTACACTTCCTGTGACATCTTCACTCCAATTTTGTCTACTTATATGCATTATACACGTATTTAATGTGACACTCTACTAGACATGCAAACAGTGCAACTCTTATATCTGAAAAAGATGAAGCAAAGTATTTGCAGAACCCTTACAAGTAAAAACCCTTTTTACCATGTTGATTTTTACCAGTGATAAAACCAGTAAAAACAGGCTTGGTGGTCAAAACTGTCAACCCTGATTTGTGACAAAGTCAAAGGATATCATTACAATACCACTGCCAGTGTATAAGATATTGTTGAGGGGTGGGTGAATCCCCCCCCCCCCGACAGAGCACATGTTAACATACATTTAGCATTGACTACATTAACTCCAGCATTGGCTGTAAGTGTTGTGGGGCAGTGTATCTTTCTGATATGCATGCAACACTTAAGACATATAATTGTCTGGGCCAAGACATGCTCTTCATTATCTAACAATAAAAAGTAAACATTTCAAAAAGTTGTTGAAATATGGGACCATTGATGGTAACATTCTTATCATATCATGTCACGATGCATAACTTATTTAAAATCACAAGTTAAGACATAATCTCACAAGTAGATTTGTCACCAACCATCAGTGTTGAACAAACAATTTAACTCCATGCCTTCAACCAGTAAAAGCATGACAAACCATGAAACTGGGACATATTAATGCAGGTCCTAATTCTGCAATATGACCATAGTTGTTGATGCACCCTAAAGCCCAAATAACAAAAAGCAGGTCCTAATTCTCTTGTCATAGAAACTAAAATGAGCTATCACTTTTTTGTGCACTTAGACATTAATATATCAATGGATTTGTTTCACCATGGCATTTGGTAACAAGGTAATACAAATGTACAAATGATAAATTCATGTACAATTCTTAAAATTGCATGCCATTTTATGGTGCAGAGGATTCAAAGCAAAGCAAGCAAGGCAAGTATGTCACAGCAATCGCATTCAAGTAAAATAGAGCAAATACAGACAATGCAGGAAAATGCTTTGATGGCTCCACACATGGTGATATTGATGTGTAAAAACTGAAGACATGTTAGGTAATATTAGGAAATCCACTGTTGCTGGACATATCAAGAAAGGCTCCAGATGTCATCACAAAAAGCCACGCAGAAAATAAAATTTTTAGTTTTTTTCATTCAATAGCATTTCCCAAAGAAAATATTGTAGAAACATGTTTCTAAATGTGATAAAGATGATAGGTTAGCATAATTATATAGAAGAATCCCCTGAAAACCAATTGGAGGAAAATGTATGGATTGAACTTCTTAATGCTTATCTAGCAACTTCTTCTTTGTCATCTTTTTTTTGGAAATCACATGTAAGCAAAATATTTGGTAAATTTTTGATAAAAGGTGTTTTGGGAATTTTGGGAATACTTTTTAAGAATATGATGTTTGTGAACATGACTAAGAAGATGCGACCACTCATTTTCGGTGCTGATGCTTACTTTTCAATTTGGACGATGACGTCACATTGGTATGGTGTAATGACGTCATAGGTATGGCACTGAGGCTTTGACTGGCTAATGCTACAAATGGTTCACATACCTTAATGAGATGGTTGAAGTAACTTATCATAACCTAACTTGCTTGCCTCTTGGTTTATCATAGCTATAATTTATATAAGGCACCATGAGGTTAGGTTAGGCTAAGCTACTTTGACCATCTCATTAAGTTATGTAAACCATTTGTAGCACTAGCCAGTCAAAGCCTTGGTGCCATACCTATGACGTCATCACACCGTACCGATAAATAAGCATCAGCTCCAAAAATGAGTGGTTGCATCTTCTTAGTCACAATCATAAACATCTTATTCTGAAAACAATTCCAAAAAATCCCAACACCTTTTATCAAAAATGTACCAAATATTCACTATATATCATCATGTTACTTGTCATTGACACAGCGGATGATATAGACTCCATTGTTGATGTCATGATATCATGTGATCCAACATCTGTATGTTTTATGCAACCAAACATCAGTCAGTGTTAGGTGATCCAACATTAGGTTAGGTAAGGCTAGGTTAGCTTAAAATAACATTTGCATTACAAGGTTAGGCTAAAATATTCACAGGTACATGTACAGGGTTGGATTTGTAATTTGTAATCCTGGATGTTGACAGGAAAATTCCCAGCTAATCAAATATGGATAGGATATTTTTCTTAAGCCCTACAATATCAAAATAACAGCATGCACTTTCCAGAGAATATTGACACTTTATTAGAGAGTGGTTCATTGCCAAACAGCATTAATCAACCCCAAAATGAGAAAGATGAGAGGACAATTTTCTAGAGAGGATAATGTTCTGGATGCCAAAACATTCATGAACTGCCTATGTTTTCAACAATGGTTAGATATGATGCAATAGCTTGTCACCAACTGAAAACTATGCATGTCTCATGATAATGGATGGCTTGCAAATAAATAGAAGCCAATAGCCAAATTTTGCATAACAAATATGTTCTTCTGGCACAATATGATGTGATTTGAATGAAATTGATCCCCATTTCTTTCATAAATATGTTTTTTTCAAGATACAAGCAATTCAAGTTGAATTAATTATATCTCAATTAATTAGTCATTTACCAAGAAGAACTTCAGAAGAAAAAGAAATTCAAATCCATTAAAATAAAAATAAAAACACCAGAAAAGATTTTTGCAATGCAGTTATGCATGTTATTACTTTTCTCCCAAACAAAATATATGAAGTGTGGGGGAAAAAGAGTTGGGTTGGGTAATATATAATGAAGAATAATGCAAAATAAAATATAACCTAACATAATCTTCTGATGTTTGATCAACTAAAAACAACTGATGTTTGATTGCCTAAAACCTATGAATGTTGGATCACCTGAAACCTATGGATATTGTATCTCTTAAAACCTGCAGATGTTGGATCTCCTAAAATCTACTGATATTTGATCATACAAAATCCATGGATATTAGATCTAAAATCTACTGAACCCAGATAGCCTAAAACCATTGTATCTAAAGTCTAGGTAGTGGTTAATGTGCTGCTACACATTTATCACAACTCACCATTGGTGGCAGCATGCAATGATCATGAAAGAAATATGAAATCAGGAAAGATATAACATATCAGTGTTACTCTCATAGCAAGTTGTAAAAACACAAGAAGAAAAGTTGGTAGGTAAGGTTCAACAAGCTCAGTCCATATATTCTTCCCAATATGTGCCTATGGGATTCTGTATAAATATGGAATTGTCATATCAACTTAATCACATTCAGAAATTGGTTTCTACTTTTTGAAATTAAATACAATAACTGACTGGAACTAAAAACATACCCAATTTTCATAATCACAAACACCATACTAGCATTTTTATGCATGGTATTGTACCTATTTACACAACACCATACATACAACTACAGTATACTAAAAGGTATTTCTGTCTTAAAGGGTGTTTTGGGAATTTTCAGATTTTTGTCCCGGAATATTATGTTTATTAACGTGATTCGGAAGATGCAATCATTCGTTTTCCCCGTAAATGCTTACATCTCGGTTAATCTTAGCGATAATATCTATCATGCGCCATATATGCCACACTGCTGTTGTTTGTTGCATAATTTATCCATCCCTCACCTGGCACTTCTCAGACGTGATTAAAGGGACATTCAACACTTCACGCAGTTGATTCAACACTTTTTCACGTCGAAAATGCTTAATTTCCGCCTCTTTGCCACATAGATGACACCACCACTATTTCACCACCACGCCGAAAAAAACTAAGCAGAGCACGGCTTGCGGCCGTGATGTACGGATGATGTCACGATAAATATTACGCTTGTTTTTAAATTATAATATATGAGTTTATATTAGTTTAGATAAGAGTAGATTGTATTACGTTAGGTTAGGTTACGTTTTCCTATTTAATTATTAATTATCATACTGCTTGTTGGAAGTCGTGAGGAAAGACGACGAGACCGAGCTGAAGCCGACTCTTTTAAATGTCACTTCGCAGTCCGTCACGATAAACATTACGCTTGTTTTTAAATTAAAATATATGAGTTTATATTAGTTTAGATAAGAGTAGATTGTATTATGTTAGGTTAGGTTAGGTTAGATTTTCCTATTTAATTATGAATTATCATACTATTTGTTGGAAGTCGTGAGGATGGACGAGACCGGGGTCACAGGGGTCACTTTGAGGTCAACAGTTCGAAAATGGCTTCGGTGTGTGTAGGTTGTGATCCAGTGCCATATGATATAATCAAACTTTGCTATAAGGACAACCAAGCTAGCTTAGACTTCCTTAGACGCCACAGAGTTCTTCCTGCCGGAGTTGTCTGCTCTAAGTGTTCCAAGGCCTGCAGGTTGCAGGAGAGTAGGCATCGGTGGGAGTGCACCGAGACGTTTTGTGTCGCCAGAAGGAAGAAGAGGTGTGGGTTCGTCACAAGCGACTACAAAAGAACTTTTCTCGACGGAACCCACCTGGAACCGTGGCAAGTGTGTGTTTTATTAATCTGTGGTTAGATAAAGCCGGGACCATCTCATTAAGGTATGTGAACGTTTGTAGCGTTAGCCAATCGAAGCCTCAGTCCCATGCCTATGACGTCATCATACCGTACCGACGTGACTATGACGTCATCGTTCAAATTGAAAAGGAAGCATTTACGGAGAAAACGAGTGATCGCATCTTCCGAATCACGTTCATAAACATAGTATTCCGATAGAAAAAATCCAAAAATTCCTAACACTGTTTAAGAAAAATTTACCTACTAAAATATATGTACAATGGCACCAACAACCTTCTTAGTTTATAGTTAGGTAGACACATATTTTGATGGGTAAAATGCATTCATTGATGGGTAGGTAGGTAGGGAAAGAGGGGTGTTTCCAAACATTTAAGACATCATGCAACAAATAGCTCTACTGCTGATTCTGTATGGCTGAACCAGTAATTGTAGTGTTTACTGAACAAAAAAATGAACAAGGTACCAATATTCAAACAGTTCCTTTCAATGAAAACCATCTAACCACTTGCAAAGAGCAAGTTTAAAACAGACAATTATTTCATAGTGGTGTGTTATAGTCCAACACCAAAATGTGGTTGTGCAGGATTACTTCACTGTAGCTGGTATGGTACAAGTCATGAGTAGCCACTAAAAATACTGGTTCAACTGCAAAAATACCAGAGGTCACTTTCTTGGTAAATTTGGAGATCAGGGTAACTTTGGATTTTTTGGGAATATTTCATTGAATATGATGCTTTATGACATGATTAAGACAATGTGACCACTCATTTTATCTGCAAATGATTAAAGTCAATGGTGATCGATACAATTGATGATGTCATTGGCACAAGTCTGTGGCTTATAGGCTCAATGCTTCAAGAAGGAAATTTTAAATCTTGACAGTGGAATTCCTTTTAAAAAAAAACACTGGCAGACCTTGGAACAATTGGAGCAAACAATCCTGCTGGGAATGGCACTGTATTGTCAGAAAAATTATAAACTTGCGTGCTTGTCCTAAAAAGGAAGCTTAATAATTATCTGAGATACTGGAGCACAACTGGTGCACCACTAGGCTAAGCTTATACTGATACAATTGATGCACATGGCTGAGTGTGGTTCGTCTACAGACTACTAAATAAATAAAAATCATGGAATAAATAAAATAACCTAACCTAGCCTAATCTAAACTAATTATAGCATAATATAATCTAACCTAACCTAACCTAACCAGAAAACCAGAATACTCCCAAATAAACTTTTCCACCATGACATCATCAAAGCTTGCAGACATTGCTAGAGCTGCTTTTAACGTTAACAGCATCACAAGGAACTTCCGGCCTTGATTGAAGGCTTTGGACACATCTGGCTGGAAATATTAGTTGTCAGGAATGAATATGGAATTAAGCCAGAAACATAAGATGTTCAATGTCAATGAGTATTGAATTGAGTGCATGAAGTGTTGGAATTTCTTCTTTATCACGTCTGTGACACAACAGGTATGGATAATTATGTGATGGGCTATATTTGTAGTGAAGACTATGATTGTGTATTTCTTTGCCAACTGAAAAGTAATCATCTGCAGAGAAAATGAGTGGTTGCATTGTCATTTTCACCTTAAAATACTCTGTAAAAAAAATTCAAAGAATCAAAATTTACCTTGATCTCCAATAATACCACTTTCTTTTGGTTTTCTGAAACCAACTGCTCTTGAAAGCTTAAAATGGAGCCTGCAGACTTCACGTCTGTGACACAACAGGCTATATTTGTGATGGGCAACAGGCTATAATTATGTGATGGGCTATATTTGTAATGAAGACTATGATTGTGTATTTCTTTGCCAACTGAAAAGTAATCATCTGCAGAGAAAATGAGTGGTTGCATTGTCATTTTCACCTTAAAATACTCTGTAAAAAAAATTCAAAGAATCAAAATTTACCTTGATCTCCAATAATACCACTTTCTTTTGGTTTTCTGAAACCAACTGCTCTTGAAAGCTTAAAATGGAGCCTGCAGACTTTGCTACCTCTGTACACAAAGAATCTGTAGAACTATGCAATTGGAACTTCATATTTTGGTAGATAAAGGTCCATTGTTTATGAATACATCCATATTTTTTATATTTACTCTGAAAGTTGGTTGGTTATTAGGGTTTAGGGCACATCAACTGCATTGGTTATACAGCACCCATACCCTCTGACAGTGATGTGAGAGACATCCAAATGTAGGTGTTCAGGAAACAACATGTTCAGATACCCCCTGCTTCCTATGTAGCATTTCAACCTAGGCAACTTACAAGCCTCAACAAATGTTATCCTGAGCAGAATTGGAGCACAACAAACTCCCCATGGCATCCAATGGGAAGTAAATTCTACTCTCCTGGTATCCACCTACCTACCCACACATCAACATTGTTATTGGACTTTGCACTTTTGTAAGAGTAAGTTCACCTTTGCTAGTGACTCCCGGAAAATACCACGCCACTTCAAGGCATTTTCTTCACTTTTAAAATCGTACACTTGAGGTTGCGTATCGAGCGAAATGCAGCTAGTAGCTGAAAACATGTCCATGCTGTTTATAGCAACATTGCCATTGATGTTCTTTCGCTTTCGTAGAGCACCGCGTATCGACACAAATGTGTCCTATTTGGCTGCTATGTTCTCCGACAATCACTTCTTCGAAGGGCACACATAATTCTTCCGATTTATTATTTACGGTCTATGACATAATTCGTAGATTGCTTAACAAAATAATTGAGGCAACAACCAGATGCACAGCACACACACGACGAATCGCATTCGCCAAGCTTCTATCGGATTTGTCGTTAAACAATGAACTGCGCATGCGCCAGTGCTATGCAGAAGTACTAAAAACAAATGTCAAATGGCCTTAGTTAAACATTTTCACAACCTGGATTATCACACGACAGGTCCCAGTTTTCTCCAAATATCGATTTGCTTAGCTTTATGTGTAGCTAATTTATATTATTTCCTACTGCAATTCAGCAGTTAAATAATGGAACTCTAGACCACTCAGGAAACTGGACCGGTTTAATCTGTTCTTACATAAATACACTAAATAAGGACTATTTAACTGCTACAGTACTATTGGACGGATCTCTGTAGCTATTCTAGGAAGTATCCGTTGTGATGTCTCTGCCTACTACATGTCCTATATGTCTTATAAGGTAAAATACATATCAGTCACTGTTCTCCAAGTACGTACATGCCTGTGAAATATGCAAAATAGTAGTTATAGTACATGCCGTCTTTAGTATAAGATAAGACATTCAAAATAGTTGTAACTAGGAACTCTGTGATATAATCATTCAATACCATTCTTCAATTATTATTCAATTATTGATAATATTGTACTGTGGCGTTGCATGCAAAGGCGACGGTAGGGCGCAGTAGGGCAGTCCCTCCCCCGAAATCATTGCATTTTGACATTAACCATATGATGTTGCATGGTAAATAAGGAATCTAAAATGAGTGTTTGCCCCCTTGGCCAAACGAAGTTTCGCCCCTTTGGTTGCTGTACTATATTGCTGTTGCATGGGAATATGTAGGTGTGTATCGCTAGTGACCTGGCTCATAGGTGTGGGAACGACCCCAAAAAAAATGCAGAAGACGATTTTTACGCCAATTGTTTCCAGTCAACGCCATAAAGTCAGTGGTTAGAATTGAAGAAAACTGGGGATCGAGGACATGTGCACCAAAGGTTGGAACCATTGACCTCTATATATAATTAGACGGCCGACTCGTCAACCGCCGCACGCTCCGCGTCCTATTCTGGCCGGTCCCGGCTGGAGCAGCGGTATATGGGCAAAAGATCGAGCGCGCCGCCCGCTCCCATGCATTTTGGCCCGGGAATGAAATGTTGTAAAATTGAAAGTTGTGGATATATTTTGATAAAAAGTTGTGCAAGATGATGCTGGGTTCATGATGAGCAGATAGGAATGGCGAAATATCTTTTAGAATATTGTAATTGTGCTTTTGAGGTCTAACTTCTATGTTTTGCTAACTTTGTGCGGTATTCGGCATGTTGTACGCCATGGAATTAAGACCCCTAATACCCGATAAACGCTAGCGAAGTAACGCTGGGAATGTTTGTAGTTGACAGCATATGTTTACTGCGTGTACACCCTATATCCTAATCAGGGTCAAATCCAACAATTGTCATGGGAGAGGGATATTTGTCTGGGGGCGCCATTTCTTAGGAAGTGCACCGGGTGAAAATACCTGGAGGGGCACCTTCGGCCGAAAATCCGTTTAGCAGGGGAGGGGGCGTGTATTTGAGCACACTGAAAGGGTGCTTCTGGCTGAGAAAAAAAATATGAAGGGGAGCACTCCAGCCTTCCCGGAGGGGCGCAGGTTCCAAATTCCATGGGGACATGTCCCTGAATCCGCCGACCATCCCTGAATCCGCACGACCATCCTGCAGGGCACGGGTTGACGCTCAGGCAGGGGTGTTGCTTTATATACATTCGAGGGGACAAGTGCCACATCAATGTTGGCTTTGCCCCCGCCAATAATTTCAAGCTTTACCATGGGACCCTATGGAGTGTGTTCCCCCAATCAATTTGGGCCAACACGTTGCCTTCATGTATTTTGCCCTCCCCCGCCCGAATAATTTTAATAAATCAACATCCGTGCGCTCAGGACTTCCTCTTTAAATGTGGTTCTTTCTATCAGCCCGGGACCTCTTCCAAGGGCGTAGTCAAGAGGGCAGGTGTGGATCCAGAATTTTGCATGGAAGTGGCACGTCTGGAGCCACTGGATGAGCCCCCAGGGGTGCATTCAGCTGAAAATTTCGAGAGGGGCGCACTGGAGGGTCTTGGAAGGGAGACTTCGGATGACATTTCAAGGGGATGCACTCAATGATTCTAAGGAGCACATTTTCATCTGGAGGGGCGCCTTTAGCTGCAAAAATTAGAAAGGGTTGCACTCGAGCCCCACTGTAGGTCCACTTTTCCTGGTAAGATGGGCGCCACTTTGCCATGAGCAGACACATTTGAGCCTGTGCCCTCTGTATCTGTCTCTGCAAGGGGATGAATGACAGGGACGCGGCAGGTCGGAGTGCAGGCTTAATGGGGAATAGGTGATGTGGTTTTTGCTTGATATATGCAAATATATATCAAGCAAAGTTTTTGCTTCATATATGAATATATTATTTTAAAATGATATAGTCATTTTCACCACCTAGAACGCCCCAGCATCACCGCTTTACATCCACAACACACTGCGCAGCGCCTACCAGCGCCGCCGTTTTGCCCATATTCGGCGCCGCCGACGGGTCCGTTTTGAAAAGTCGAGTTGTCTGTCTAGTTAAATATAGAGGCAATGATTGGAACCATAACTTGGCATATAAGGAGTGGACTCAGGAACTTCATAATGGACGCATTTCCCCGGAGGTGCGCCTTCGTCGGAAAAAAGAATGTTGAGCGGAGGTAGGGTGCACTTGAGCATAATGTAGGGCTGCAGGACATCTTCCACGTTTGGAGGAGCGCCACCATTTCATGGGGGCCTGTACGTGTACTGGGCCCTAGGACCCTAGGACCCAGTACCCCTGCATCTCTATACTACACCTTATAAACGGGAAGGGATATTGCCATACAATTTTGTGACTTTGTTAAAAATGTATCAACGCATCCTATGCAATAATAATGTTTGAAATCCGTTGGTAAACATATGAACTGCGAGGGTGCAACGTCAACCGACTGGCCGCCTGACCGCCGAGCGTTCAAGGTCACAATGATTTGTGCCCTGTCATAACATCCAAGGCTAATTTACTCCTAAAGTTCATAACCTTCAACGTATACAACCTCCAAGGGTCATCACCACCAAAAAGCGAAATAAAGTCCAAAACAGCCTGAATATGGTGCGATCATAAACTCCTTGGTTCATAGCCACCAATGATCACAACATCCAAACTGCACTCAAAGGGAGCGTTCAAAATCTCCAATGTTGATAATGTCCAAAAATAGTCTCAGAATTGTCAGCTAGAGAAGGTGGTAATAGCCTGGCGGTGAATTATGGCAGCTATGTCTCCAGTTTCTGTTAACAGGTGACAACAGTGCACCGGCAGTGTGCAATTTCTTAGATGTGGTACCAAATGTGGTCTGGTGATTTTTCCTGGTTCTAAAGATATTTATGTTGTACCACGCATTGTGACGCCAGTTCTGCTTCCGTGTTGGGGGGGGGGGGGACTGCAGTCGATCTCCGACCCAGCCGACGATGAATGTGCGGTGATGTGTCTAGCAGCCCTACACCCTCCGTCCCCACGCCGTACGCTGATTGCAGCCCTGGTAATTGTGCGGCGCCCTGATCGTGGCCAATGGCCTGGCCCCGGCCCTGGCGCTGCTTACGGGGACGTGTTCGCGATGCGGCCGGAAATGAGCTGCCTTGTGGTGAAATGAGACATCAGGTCAGATGAGCGGCCGACCCAAGCCTCACCGGAAGGTCGTCCATCCGCCATGATCGGAAATTGGACACACTTCAAAAGCTGGATTCGGAGCTGGGCCACACGTTACGCATCAAGCGCGGACATTAACCGCCGGCCGTCGGGCGGCGAAACTAACGCCGCCAATCGGCCGGCGGGGGAAGCTATAGGCAGAGCGGCCCGAAATTGTCATAAATTCAACAATACCAAGAAACCATGCAATAAATGTTTTTTTTGGTCGTAGCACTGCGTTGTAATGCCATGAATTCGGCGAGCGTTAAGCTTAGTTGCGATCATTTAGTTGAAAAAATAGATTCGGGATTTGGACCCCCAAAATAATGCCGTCATTGATCCATTCACGAATGTGTAATTGTTTGCCGCGATGTCAAGAAAACGGATCGCGAATCTAAAAAAGTCGCAGCACTGCCTTACAATATCATGAATTCGGCGACCATTACGCTCAGTTGTGGCCATTTTGTTCACAAATTCGGTTCGGGATTTGGACCCCAAAACAATGCTGTCATTGATCCATCTACGAATTTGTAATTGTTTGCCGCGATATCAAGCAAATCGGCCACGAATCTCAAAAAGTCACGCACCGCCTTATATCATGAATTCGGCGAACATTAAGCTCAGTTACGGTCAGGTTGTTGAAAATTCGGTTCGGGATTTGGACCCCCAAAATGATGCCGTCATTGATGCGATTTGCAACATCAGTGGATTGATGACGTGCTACTTTCAACCCCAAAATGCCGACATCAATTTTCACGCAAGGACATCAGGAATACGATACATGTAAAGAAAAGCATCTGAAGTTGATAACCCCAGTAAGGCACTTTTACAAAAACGTATCAATTGGATCTGATTATCGACAACTAGCGACCCTGATTGAGGTCCTAGTCGCGGGTTCCGCATCCACGAATGTATAGTTGTTTGCCGCAACATCAGATAAACGGGCCAGGAATTTGTCAAAGGCGCAGCACTGTACTATAATGCCATGAATTCGTCGAACGTTGAGCTCAGATGCGATCATGAAAACTTCTGCTCAGAATTTGGACCACCAAAAATAAGGCAATCAGTGATCCATGCACGAATTTTTAATTATTTGCCGCATTATCAACACAACAGACGATGAATGTCCGCAAATCGAAGAAATACGCTATAATGAACTTTGGCGTTGGGGCCCATTAACATTCAGGGAATGGTCCCGTCCACCGCAATATTATGAATGGCGGGCGGCCGGGGACGGCCTGCCGTCTATGGTGGAAAATATTTCCGGAAGACAATACACAAAGTAACAATATGCGCGACATATCACTGTAAGTGGCAATGAAATTGACGTGTGAAGGCAAGCTAGCTTTCATTAATGCACTTCGCATCATATTTTATGGAGACAGAGTATCATAAATTGTAGCTATATTATTCGCGCGCACACTAGTGAGCATCCTGGCGCGCATGTCGCGGGCGCATATTTCAGAGTTCGTGAATGGCATCATGAACCTAACTGTTTTATTTATTTACTGGAGATCTCCCGATGTCCGCATTAACATTGCGTCTGACGCCCAAGTCTGACGCATGGCAGTTTGCATTTTTAATGCGGCGCTTCATACGGTCGTGAGCCGGGCCGACCCGCGAAACGGCGAGCCACGGCCGACCGGAAAACAGGCGCCGCCGAGAGAAACTTGCGAAAATCTAGAACAAAGACGAAAGTCCACTCGTCGCAGAAAGCACGCACACAGGTCACCACCACCAACATCAGCCACTCCCAGTGTGACTCCCAAAAGTAAGCAATGACTTCCGGTTCGGAAACGGCATGAACCCGATCCAGTAGCCCAGAAGGTAGCCGCCTCTCTGGACAGCCAGAACTGCAGCCACCAGTCAGCATTCAGCAGTCACCAGCCATCAATAACAATCACCAACGGTCACCAACAATCCACGAACTACAAAGAAAAATACAAAATAGCGTACATCTGAGGCCGGCCGTGCCCGTGGTTGCCGGGATATAAGCACCGCGCCGACAGGCAGTCGGGATTACATTCGACGGAATCATGGGGAATTCATAAAGTCATCAAGTCATAAAGTGTTTAGACTTAATAAGAGCCACAAGGCCCCATCTAGTTATGTCTGTAAATGGAAAATACCATAAGCCCGGTAAAAAGACCCACCCCAGCCATTACCACATCCTAAAGAAACCATCCACCAACATACCACAAACCTATGAATGCCTATCTACCTTAGCTATACAGCCCTATTCCCTTGATCCCTATTAACACATGTGGATTGAATGCCTTACCAATAATTTTCAAACTGCATCCATGCCTGCTTAAAGGGGTATGTGCCGTGTACACTTACTTAGCATACATGGAGTGTCAGTATTATTTGAGCCAGACCTACCTGTGCCAAAGCTAACTGTACACTCCGACCTGCCGAAAGGCGTTATTGGCTGCTGGTTTTCGCAGCTGTATTTTTCATTTTCGTGGGATGACACCCGTCGCTCTTTTCTCGATTTGTCTTCTATTGGGGTGACACCCGTCACCCCGCACGATTAATCGTCGTCGTATTTCCGTTCCCTCAGTTTCTGTGTGTCCTTCGTTTATATTTAAATCGTATTAGGTAGGGTTTTTTCCCCGCGATTGGGAAAAACGAAAGAAGGATACAGACCCTAGCTCGCCACCGGACTACGAGACGGAATTTTCACCACTCGCTACACCTGACGACCATCGCGCGACCCCGGACTCTGCACATAATGTCCCACCTCTCGATACCACCGTTGATGACCCGCGCCGGACAATTCCTTTGGACGACGCCATGGAAGCCCTTTGTTCCTCACCGACCCCCGCTCGTACCAAGACTACAACCTCGCCTCGCAATTCCGACCAGACCATCACTCTCCACGCCGCAGACCCACGCCCTAACCAGACCACGCCATCCCAACCTAAACCCATCGAACCCTACCTCGACAGTGCTGGCTCATAGTAGTCAAGCCTGTCGAGGAATCCGTTTCCTTCCGCCGTATTAACGTTTTCTGGCCGACCAAACAACTCCTCTCCATCTGCTCCTTAGCCAATCCTGATATCGAAGCCCCTGCCAACGGAACCCTTGTCATCAAACCCAAACCGAGCCCAGACCAAAGCCCTCCTTCGTACCACCACATTTTGTGGTAAATCCGTCACCATATCACTCCACTCCAACCGCAACTCCACCAAGGGCACTATCTTCGCGCCGGAGCTCCGCTTCATGTCCGAAGCGGATATCCAAACGGAGCTCAGGCTGGAGGGGGTGACCCACGTCCACTGAATCACCTCCTTTAGAGACGGACAGAAACGGGATACAAGCCTCCTTGTCCTCACCTTCAACTCTACCACTCTTCCCAAGACTCTCCTCGCCGGCTCCATCCGATACCAAGTCCGAGTATGTATTCCCAATCCCCTCCGCTGTTTCCATTGCGAGCGCTTCGGGCATGGTAGTAAGACGTGTCGCCAAACAGCCCGCTGCCCGAAGTGTGGTGAACCACCCCATCCTGACTACACCTGCTTCAAACCTGCCCATTGCCTCAGCTGCAACACATCGGACCACCTCACCACTTCCAACCTCTGTCCAGTCTGGCGACGGGAGAAAGAGGCTTGCGCCGTCAAGGCCACGACCGGTGTCTCCTGCAGGCCCGGAGGACCGTCGAAGCCACCACCCCGACCACCAAAACGTACGCCCAGGCGGCCACCATTGCTCCCTCTACACCTCGCGTCAAAACAAATTCCACGTCCAGACAAACAGAACTTATACCAGGCATGGCACCACTTGCCAAACTAAAACTAATCACCATGACGACACAAATAACTCCGGTTCCAGATACACCGACCACTCCAGCTCCTAACAAGCGGACCACTCCAGGAAAGAGTGACAGGCCCCGCAGTCATTCGGCTGCGGGAGCAACTTCCCGTTCACCATCAGCGGGCCACCGATCGAGCCCTGCACGTCCAGTGCAGGCCGGTGCCCACGTGACGCGACCGACGTCCAGCCGGCGGGCATCCCCCGCGGCAGTAACCGGCCGCCGTGACCTCGCCAAGGTCACCGGTCGGCCGGACGGCTCTGGCGGGTCCACCGCCGCCGTCCGCACCCAGCCCACGTGTCCGCCGGAGCTGCACTCTTGGCTCCGGCATGCACCGAAAGGTGCCGACAAACATTAGCACATTTTCTCCCAATGTCTACATTTTTGCAATTGAATTGCCATAGTTTATTATACATAGCACACAATTCGAACAGCACGACACAACTGTTAGCAGCCTTTTGCCTCTCAATTCAATAGGTTCACCCCTACCGGCAGAATCTGGGACCTGATGAAGCGTTTCAACCTAAAACGCCCACCACAAGGCCCCTTCCCCCAGCTGACGGTGAAAGGACAGCACATCACTGACCTACAACAAGTCGTAGACAACTTTAAACTACACTACGCCAGCGTATCTAGCAACAGTAACTACGACACCACTATAGTAAGCGCTCTAGACGCCCTTACCTCGAAAGCAAATTTTAGCTCTAGCAATATATAAATCTACAATCATCGTTTACTATGCACGAATTACACCTTGCCCTCAGCAAGTGTGGAAACACGTCGGTTGGGCCGGACGACATCCATTACCATTTTCTTAAACGACTTAGCAAAAACTCTCCAACGTACCTACTAGCGGCCATAAATGAACTGTACCAAAGCGGCACGTTTCCCGCATCCTGGCGGGAGAGCTTAGTCATTCCATTGCCAAAGCCGCAGAAAGATCACTCCACCCCAAAAGGCTATAGACCCATCTCACTTACTAGCTGTGCTAGCAAGTTAGTCGAACGCATGGTCAACACACGATTGAGGCAATTTCTGGAACACAACGACCTGCTCGACGAATTTCAGTGCGGCTTCCAGCGTCAAAAAACAACTACAGACAATCTCATTAGATTAGTGCATGACATAAAAAGTGGTCTACGCATCAAACGCACAACAGTAGCTGCCTACTTGGACATCACTGCCGCATTCGACCGAGAACACAAATCCGCACTGACACACAAACTCCAGAAGATAGGCCTACGCGGACACATGGCACACTTCATTCTCAACTTCCTTAGAGACAGGACCCTTAAGGTCCGATGCTGCAGTGTCACATCAAACACCACAACACAGGAACAGGGCCTGACTCAGGTGAGCGTGCTCTCACCGAGCCTCTTCATCATCATGATCAACGATATACTTGCTCACCACACTGACACTTCACTTCAATACTCACTTTTCGCGGACGACATAGCCATTTGGACATCACAATGCTTCATTAAAGCTGAAAAAAAAACATTCAAGCAGGACTAGACCACATTGCAAAGTGGTGCAAAACATGGGGCTTCACCCTGTCCGCAGAAAAATCGGCCACCAACACATATAGCCGTCTCCGCCCAACACCCAAAACTCTACTTAAAATCGATGGCAAAGCCATCGAACAGGTGAAATGCTTCAAGTTCTTAGGAGTATATTTAGACGAAAAACTCGGTTACAACACCGACATCACCTCCATGTCGAAGCGATGCGCGAAGCGCGTCAACATACTACGTGCACTTGCAGGCACAGACTGGAGCGGAGACAGGAAAACACTACTGCGACTGTACACATCAATCATTCGACCCATCCTAGAATACAACAACATCATTTTTGCCACCATTTCAGAATGCCAGAGCCGAAATTTAGAAATCATCCAAAACAGATGCATCAGAGCAGCCACAGGTGCCCTCAGCACCACACCGATAGCCAGTCTTCTAGTGGATTCGAACACGCCCCCACTCCACGTCCGGAGGACACAACAGCTGTGCCGCTACCACATCAAAATCAAGTCCATTAAAAATAATCCAGCACAGCGCTGCTTTACGACTGACAGATACGACAAGAGCCGATTTGCGCGCAAACTTCCACCATATAGCATTCAAATTTCCACGGCTCTCTTAGATCTAAACTTCGCAATGCCATCCACTGCAACTCGACCGCCCACTAGGCCATTCTGGACTTTCAGTCAACCAAAGGTCGAGTACTTGCTCTCGGAGAATAAATCCACTATCACATCGGCGGAAATTCTTGGCCTCTTCCACAAGTTCGCCGATGACAACAAACACAAATCACTCGTATTCACGGATGGGTCGAAACGCGAGGCAAAGGTAGGCATCAGCATCACTGGACCAGGTCTCAGACTTTCTAAGCGTCTACCGGATAACTTCTCCATCTACTCCGCTGAAGCAATGGCCATTCTGGCCGCTATCACCATTCTCATGAGACGTAAAGCTAGAAACGTAGTAATTTGCTCAGACTCCAAATCTGTCCTCCAGTCAATTAGCAACACCCACGACTGTCCACATCACTTCATTGATAGAATCCAACAACTCGTGGCCCATAACGTAAATATGAACTTTTCCTTCCTCTGGATTCCGGGCCACGCCAACATCCCAGGTAACGAAGAAGCAGACGGGCTCGCAAAGCAAGCCTTACCATTGAACACTTACCCTAGCGTGGAATATTCGGTAGACGATTGCAAAGCACTCCTACAACGCCACATTCGCCAACATCAACAGAACAAATGGACACAACACAACTCAACACAACACAAATCCAACCACACCCACGCAATCAAACCAACAATAGGTACATGGAACACATCAAATCAATCTCACCGACAAAAAGAGGTCATCCTCACTAGACTTAGAACCGGTTGCACAAAACTAACACAGCCTCAATTAGAAGGTGACCAATATACAACACCGCACTGCGGCACCTGCAACACCACGTTAAGCATAGGCCACATCCTGCTAGACTGTAGTAGCTTTAGCTCTCAAAGACAACCACTTAAGGCATTCTGCCAAAAAGAGGGCATCACCCTATCGCTTCCATCGCTTCTCGGTGACAAGCACCCAGAACTCCTTCAATTGCTATTTGAATATCTGTATGCCACAAAACTAGCAGGAGCACTGTGGGCACCACACCACCAACACTCACAACAACTCGCAATGCATGACCGCGAAACACTCGTAGGAAACACGTAAATAGCCATCCCCGCATGGCGTCGGACGTACATGAGCCGATTTGCTTCTCAATTAGAAATAATTGGCTACCTAGTGGTGCCGTCGGAAGTAGATGAGCCGACTTGCTTTAGTAAAACATAAACAAAAAATAATAATAAAAATTAGCATAACGTAAAACGACTACCCAGAGGAGCCATCGGACGTAGATGAGCCGATTTGCCTAGCAACTCATAACGTAAACGGCTACCCAGAGGTACAGCGGACGTAGAAGAGCCGAATTGCAAAATACCGTACTAACCCAACTGACAACCCTGCATGGCATGCTTAGACTAACCCGCTACTAACAACTAAGACGCTAACACGCGGCGGCCAGCGTGATAGGCGGTGTAAACAATTACCTCCTTGTTCGCACGGTAAAGATCCCTCTGTGCTCTTCGATAAGAGTAGGCTAAAGCCGGCACCCTGGCAAAATCAACTTCTCGCCACTCTCAAAACACCCCCACCCCCACCCAAACTACGAATTATTTTGTGGAGGAGTAAAGTAAAACTAAACCATTTAGACATCAGTAAGCTGTCCCCAACCCAGGCCCTCGCCTTCAGCACCTAAAATATCACGCAAACTAACGTAAAATTCCTTAACGTAAATGTCCACTTGCCTGCACCTTGATCACAAACGCTCGCTTTATAGACAGACATGTAACGTACTCGCTTTAAAGGCGGCGCAAATGACCTTCATGGTCCGGTACGCCTAAAAAATCACTCTCCCCCCCTCCCTCCCGTGCCTCGACCTGGAAGACCTCTACTGGCCGAAGCTCAACCTATTCCGGATGAGGGCGCGGGAACATACCCCTTGTCAGGATATGAAACATTCCCCATGAGACAATCGTGTGGGAATCCCATGCGGTCTCCACACAGGCCCCGAGGGATTTTACACTATTCCCAGTGTGAACATTTCGGGGATTCCTGCTGGGAAATCCCAGTGGGGAAGCCCAGACCCCGGTGGGAATTATGAACCAGCATAAACCCCACTGATCTTCCCAGAGCATGTTCATGCAAACCGGATGAAACGACGTACGACACGCATATTTTGAAAGACAAACGAACGATATTTGACGTATATTTATGAGGCGTTTTCGCAAGGTCAGCCAACATGTTGCATCTCAGCCACTTCCGGCGCTTCCACGGTGGGGTCGACCATGTGGCGACTGTCGAAAAGCGGCGCTGGCGCATGTCTGAGTCATGGAGTGTACTACTTGCTTTTCAGTTGGCAAGCAAAATAATAGCAAAAAGTTGGGCTTCAGGTGGGGTAATATGTAATGAAGAATAAAGCTAAGCTTCAGAAAAAAAAACTCATTTAACCTAGTCTAAGCTCTTGCTTTGAAAAAAAAACTATTAAAAGGGTATTATTGCTGTTTAAGGTATCTACAAGACAAGTTTCGCGCACATTTTACCTCCATGACGAAAACAAAGAGTTAGGTTTGGTTAGATTATGTTAGGTTGCACATTTCCCTTTAGACCAGACATAGAATTTCAGAAAAAAGAAATGTATAAGCACGTCCTAGAACAAGATGGACATGATGGAACCATTCGCTCTTGTGGGAAATGCACCCAATTTTTTTATATTCTTCAGGATTTGATATTCCTTTAAAAAAAAATCACAATTGAACTTTTTTTCTTGATTGAAATGAACATTCTATCAACTTGCATGTTGAATATTGTAAAGAAAAACGTTTGAAAGTTTGTGATATTTTTAATTAAAGAAAGGAACTTGTCATTCTTTAAAAGCTGTTCGTTGTACGTTGGGTTAGGTTAAGCCAGGCTTTTTCTTAATTTGGAAAATTTTAAGAAACCAAATTGTTTGAAATTTGTAATTGTATTTTTTATATTTTTGCTTCTCTAAAGGGGAGCTTAGGTTAGGATAAATTAGGCTATGTTCCTTTTTTTAACATTACTTTTTGCGCCGTTACCTAATTCAAAGCGCCTTTTGTAGTGTTCTTTTACTCACAAACTAAAAAGTAGGCATTTGCACAGAAAATGAGTGGTCCCATCATCTTAGTCACCTTCAGAAACCTTGCATTGGAATGATTACTTCTAAGAATTCATAAAACACCTTGAAAGCCGAACTTTATCAACATAACATGTGATTCATTCATCCTGTGAACAACCTAAACGACAATAATATTGTTGCTAAAACCACATGCTGTGCAAAAAGTGCCAACCCTGCCTTGGCAGAGACGTTGGCAACCATCAGCGTAGGTTTGTGAAAATTATTGTTGTTTTTGGGGGGCGGGGAGCACAATACACGAAGGTATGGGCAGGCTAAAATGGATTGGGGGCATATCCTATAAGGTGTCATGTTAAAGGTTTTAACCAAGAGACAAGTGTTACGCATAGTTTACCTTCATGATGCATGCAAAGGGATTAGGATTTGTGATTCCAGTTTAGGTTAGGCCCAGGTTTTTCCCAGCTTTTTCGTTAAGAAAAACTCAGGCTAGGTTAGGTTCGGTTAGTTTAGTTTAGGTGTTTTTAAGTTGAAAACATTTTAGAAAAAAATGTTCAGAAATATTCCATTAAAAATGCTTTCCTGCATGGCAGGTTAGGCTCGGTTAGGTCTCTCTCTCTCTCTCTCTCTCTCTCTCTCTCTCTCTCTCTCTCTCTCTCTCTCTCTCTCTCTCTCTCTCTCTCTCTCTCTCTCTCTCTCTCTCTCTCTCTCTCTCTCTCTCTCTCTCTCTCTCTCTCTCTCTCTCTCTCTCTCTCTCTCTCTCTCTCTCTCTCTCTCTCTCTCTCTCTCTCTCTCTCTCTCTCTCTCTCTCTCTCTCTCTCTCTCTCTCTCTCTCTCTCTCTCTCTCTCTCTCTCTCTCTCTCTCTCTCTCTCTCTCTCTCTCTCTCTCTCTCTCTCTCTCTCTCTCTCTCTCTCTCTCTCTCTCTCTCTCTCTCTCTCTCTCTCTCTCTCTCTCTCTCTCTCTCTCTCTCTCTCTCTCTCTCTCTCTCTCTCTCTCTCTCTCTCTCTCTCTCTCTCTCTCTCTCTCTCTCTCTCTCTCTCTCTCTCTCTCTCTCTCTCTCTCTCTCTCTCTCTCTCTCTCTCTCTCTCTCTCTCTCTCTCTCTCTCTCTCTCTCTCTCTCTCTCTCTCTCTCTCTCTCTCTCTCTCTCTCTCTCTCTCTCTCTCTCTCTCTCTCTCTCTCTCTCTCTCTCTCTCTCTCTCTCTCTCTCTCTCTCTCTCTCTCTCTCTCTCTCTCTCTCTCTCTCTCTCTCTCTCTCTCTCTCTCTCTCTCTCTCTCTCTCTCTCTCTCTCTCTCTCTCTCTCTCTCTCTCTCTCTATCTATATCTCTCTCTCTCTCTCTCTCTCTCTCTCTCTATATATATATATATATATATATATATATATATATATATATATATATATATATATATATATATATATATATATATATATATATATCTCTCTCTCTCTCTCTCTCTCTCTCTCTCTCTCTCTCTCTCTCTCTCTCTCTCTCTCTCTCTCTCTCTCTCTCTCTCTCTCTCTCTCTCTCTCTCTCTCTCTCTCTCTCTCTCTCTCTCTCTCTCTCTCTCTCTCTCTCTCTCTCTCTCTCTCTCTCTCTCTCTCTCTCTCTCTCTCGCTCTCGCTCTCTCTCTCGCTCTCTCTCCTCTCTCTCGCTCTCGCTCTCGCTCTCGCTCTCGCTCTCGCTCTCGCTCTCGCTCTCGCTCTCGCTCTCTCTCTCTCTCTCTCTCTCTCTCTCTCTCTCTCTCTCTCTCTCTCTCTCTCTCTCTCTCTCTCTCTCTCTCTCTCTCTCTCTCTCTCTCTCTCTCTCTCTCTCTCTTTCTCTCTCACATGAAGCGCATGAAGCGTGCATAAAAAGTTATGTTACATAGTCATGCAGCGCCAGTGGCTTATCGAAGGAGGCAAAGGGGGCAGTTTCCTCCTTGAGAGGTTGTGGGGTCCCCATGAATCGAGCCGGGGTTCGGAAAAATTGCACCCGGCCCCTTAAAAAAAACGCCGGGCCCCAAAAAATCGTGCCGGTCCCCTACAAATCACATTGATGGCCACGAAATGTCGCGCAGGGGCCCCTAAGAATGACGCCGGGAACCCAAAATCACATCCAGGCCCCTGAAAATCACATTGGGGGCCTGAATGTCGGTCCGGAGTCAAATAAGGCTGGATTCTCTAAACAGTGGGAACGGGGCCCCTGAACATACCGCTGGGGTCCCCAAAGCGGCGCACCAAGGCCCCTGGAAATCACGCTGGGACGGAGCCTCAAAATGTTGGGTCGGGGCCACTGGAAATGACGCTGGGGGCTCAAGAAAACTCGCCGGGGTCCTGAAAATGACAATGGGGCCCCAAAAAGGCGGACCGTGAACTTGAAAATCGCACTGAGGCCCGAAAGGTCGGGACGAGGCCCCTGCAAATCGCGCTGTGGCTCCCGAAATGTAGGGCCGGCGCCCCTCAAAATCACGCTGGGGCCTGAAAAGTTCGGCCCTAGGATCCTGAAAATCATGCTGGGGCTCAAATAAATAGTGCCGGGATCCTTGAATATCAAGATTGGGGCGCCAGAAAGACGGGCTAGGCCACTGAAAGTAGCTCTTGGGGCCCAAAAGATCAGACCGGGTCCCTGAAAATCGCGCTGGGGCCCCAAAACGGTCAGACCGAGGCCCCTGAAAATCATGCTGGGGGCTAAAAAGTTTGCATCTGGGCCCCTGAAAATCATGGTGGGGTCTCAAAAGTTCGCGCCTGGGCTCCTGGCACAATCACGCTGGGGGCCAAACAAGTCGAGCCAGAATTCTTGAAAATCGCGACAGGGGCCCTAAAAGGTCGAGCCGGAGCTCCTGACCATCACGCCGAACCTGGGGGTGGCAAAAAGTCGCGCCCAGCCCATTGAAATCACGTTAGGTCATTGACAGGTTGCACCGGGACCCGAAAAGTCTCATCGGAACTACCAAAAAAAATTATCCACGGCAACGAAAAAAAATACAGCTCGGATATAGAAAATCAACCTGGGGTCCCAACAATCACGCCAAAAGCCCCCAAAACGTGCTAGGTCCCCCAAAACATGTCGAGGCCGCTAAAACACGTGCTAGGGATCCCAACAAATGACGACGGGGCCCCAAAATCGCACTAAGACCTAAGAAAAGCGTGTCGCTGCACCTGAAAATCATACTGGGATCCCAAAAGTTCGCGCCGCAGCCTCAAAAATCGCATTTGTCTTCCAAAAAATCAATTCCTAACCGGAATACCACCCTGTGGCCACAAAAATCGCGTCGAAGACCACAAAAAGCGTCGGGCCCTGGCAATGAAACGTGCTGGGGCACCGAAAAAAATTGCACTGGGAGCCCGAATACTCGTACCGAGCCCAAAAATATCGCGCAAAATATCGAGGGGGCGGGTTACAGAAATAGAACTCGATTAAAAACTCACAAAGGAATCGACCCGAGCACCTGAACATTCAGAAAAAGTCCCGAGAGAAGATTATTCGAAGGGCCTTTCTACTCTGAAGGGTGCCATTGGCTGAAAAACATATGCTCGTGGAACAGCTGCAGTGGCGCAACAAAGGGCCAAATGTCCCCCCCCCCCCTGAAGGGATTGGCTCCCAAGAATCACTCCGGGGTTCCCAAAAGTCGCGCTGGGGTCCCATACATTTGCGGCGGGCCCCCGGAATTCGTGTAGGGGGGGCTCTAGATAAATGCAGCGGGCACCAGAAAACTCGCACCGGGCTTGAAAATTTGCACCGGGGCCCGCCAAAATCGCGCTGTGGCCCAGCTCAGTGCAACGCGCCCCGCGAGCTGGCGCTGAGCCTCCAAATATCGCGCTCGGAACTCGAAATTCCTTTCGGTAGTCACAGAAATTCGGATCGGGGCATCAAATATTGCCGTTGGGATCTCAAAAATTGGTGTCGAGGGCCGCAAATAAGCAAAGCGTGGCTCCAATAATCGCAGCGGAACCCGACGAAAATCAAGCCGGGGCCCTCCAAAATAAGGAGAGATTCCGGAAAAGTGAGATAGAGATTCCCGAGACCGGGGCCCTCCGGAGAGATTCCCAGCCAGGAAAATCGCTTCGGAGCCTCAAACCTACCACCAGATGCCGTACAAAATCGAATACGGCGCCGAAAACGTGCCAGAACCCGAAAAATTGCGGCTGGACACTTAAATATGGCGCCGGGGTCACGAAAAATCAAGCCGTGACCCAGATTTTTCAAATTCAGAAGTCACCAAAAATTACGTCGGGCCCATAACACTGGTGTCGGGAACCCCGGAACAACGCGCCTTGGCCCAAAATGTCGCACCGGGCCCATTCCACAACACATCGACAAGTGAAAGGACCAACATAACACCCAATGTTTGATATTTTGCTGCAAATAATTATCTGGGTATATCTGATGCGCCGAATCCAGCTGTGCCATTTTTAGAAAGATCAGGAAAACGATGAGGGAGTTATGGCCTCGGGAATTTTTGAGATGTCACCTCACAAGGGTGTCTTTTGAGGTCTTTAGCTTGATGAAGAATCTGAATTGTGAAAAAGATATATCGATGAACTCACAGTAATCCATTGCATCTTTTGGCTCTTTCAGAATTTTCGTTTACGGGCTATTTGAAATCGTGACATCGTGACCTAAAGTCACGTGGCCTACTCAAACTTTCGGGACAGTCACAATGCGATTTGAAAAAGTGCAGAAATGAAGTTCGATATTTTATCTTTCCAAGCAATTTTTTTCAAATCGAGTTTTGCCCCTAAAACTCTACATATCCGTTCTAAATTAGACATGCATGGTTGTTTTTGCGCTAGCATATCGTGGCCTGTTTTATTATGCGCTTAAAACGGTCTATAACTGAAATACGAGCCTTTTGACGTTCGAGGCACGTGCTGGGATGAGAATGTTGGTAATCTGATCTTGAGTGTTGTGTTGCTGAAGTATTCTAACTCGTGAGGTCAAAGGTAAAAATAAATGACAAAATGTCTCCACATTTTGGTAGTAGATGATTTATGAGTTATACCTGACCATGAATTACAAGGAGAGAGAAGCATCCACAATATAGCAATCACATTCCGAAAACCGAGAAACCATTCGCGCAACCATGTATTGCCTCGCGAAAATAAAAATATGCGAATGTAGTGGAATATCAGGAAGGGCACAAACAGGGGATGGCATCGTGTTTGGATGTCCAGTGCTCACTACTCACTCTTGCTGGACGTGCTGCCTGTGAAGCGGGGAAATTTCTGAGGGTGTCGGACGCAGTCAGGGTGAAAGCATAGCTATTTTATGAGTCGAACCAGATCGGCCGGATGTGTCTCGGCAAGACTGACTGTGTGACGGTGCGACATGGAACAAAAACAACACGATGTCACGATTTCAACAAATTTCATGATGGAACAAAAAGTAGAGTTCAGAAAATACTTTTTCTGGGAAACTTGTGTGAGATGTATGGTCTATGCAAGCAGAACCCTGAAAGCCCTCGCACCGGCTTCTTAACTTTTGCTGCCCTTCGTCCTAAGCATTGCATCCTGGCAGGCAGCAGTGGGACGTACAGTGCGTGTTTATTACCAAATATGTTTACAAATTATCATCAAAACCAAAAAACGGCTCATATCCACCCTCGGCCTTCCCGGTCTCAAATACCGTGATCTCCTCGACCACGCTGTATGTGGCGCGGAAAACCGTGATTTCATGATGTACAACTGTGAGGTGTCAGCCCAGGTGAACACGGGGTGATGCACTTTCTGAGGATTATCTTCGCGGGCAAATCAGGAGAAGAGAGGGAAGGTGATGGACGATGACATGGGTAATGAGATTAGGTACAAGATTAGGTACAGCAGATGAGCTCGCATCGTTGTACACTCGTAGAAATAATCTAGACCAAAGAGGAAAACATGCGATATTTGAGCCAGCAAACCGTGAAGCTGACCAGACACCACTTTGCGGCTGACAAGCAAGGTCAGCACTTCACGTACGCAAAGGCTACTGCCAAAGGGGGGCGAAGTGAGTGTCCAGTGCGATTTCGCTGAAAACTATTCATTTGTGGTGCAGGATGGAGCTCAAGGCTTCCACTGGAAATCGTCCTAGTGTACCGTACACCCGTTTGTAGTGTACTGGCGTGAGGACGAGGTGCTGTGCCATCACTCATCAGAGCTACTGCTGTATCTCTGACGGCACAAAGCATAACACCGCCATGGTGCATGCGTTCCTGCGACGCCTTATCCAAGAAATTCGGACCGAAGTACCTGACCCAAAATATAAATTGTAGGTATATTATATTTATGTTATATATTTATATCATATTTTTCTAAAATATAAATATTTATTTTACAGACGGCAGTGCTGCACAGTATACAATTACGAATAATAATACTTCCTCAATGTGTGTCGCCGTTAGACAGATTTTGGGGTAACTTGTGAGTGGCTTTTTCTCACATCTCATGGCAAAGGCGCCTGCGACGGCACCGGAGCGCAGTCAAGCGTGCCGCAGGTCAAGAGCCTCAAGCGCCCGCTTAACAACCAGATACTGACGGCGGAGGACAGGTTTGAGTATCTGTCGCACAAGATAGCCAGCTGCATCACATTCGTATTTGTATCAAAGCAGGAGGCAATGGACGTCACGATCCATCTCACCGAGCGCTTCTCGAAAGCCATCACGGTAAGGGGAACACAGGGGTACCACCAGTTCGCACCAGTGGCCACATCACCGTGATAGTTCATGAACTGTCTACCGATGCTGGGCGTGTGTTAATGGTAGCTGAGTGAAGTGAGACGTGTTAGTGTGCGCGTTGATCGATATTATCGCAGTGACGGATCATCAGTCTGAGCTGGGATTCTGACAATGTGGGATGGGATGATCTGCAGATCTGCAGATCATTACATTGCATTACTTTATTATACTTTATTATAGCAGTTATTATAGTAATGTACTGCAGCACATTATTGTATTGTATTGCATTGTGTAATTCTGTTACTTTATTTCATTGCACAGATGTAGACGGCTCATGATCCAATTCGATTCAATTCAGGCTCAGCATGTGTCAATGGAGGCGTTCGCGGCAAATTTGTTCTCAAATAGTTCAATATGAATGCACTTGCTCAGTCAATGAGGTTCATCTTTTCGTTTCCAGACTGTAGGGTTTGAAATGCCAGCAAATTGGTATGTCAGTGGGTGGCAGCATTATAAACCCCTCAGTGTTGTGGCGATATATGATCGTACACTTTTGATATGCTCACATTTATGCAGAAATATACTGCATATCGTGAAAACATTTCTATTTCTTTTTTCCTTACAGGTGACGATCTAGGATTTTACAAATCACCCTTCGTCGCTTCTGCATTTCCAAAATAGGATCGTGACTGTCTCGAAGGTCAAACTAAGTCACGTTATCGTAGGTCACACGATCACTATTCATTAAAAAAACGCGAGAACAAAAATTTCAAAATGGACACAAGATGCAGTGGATCATGACGAGTTCAGCGATATATAGCTTCGGGCAGTTCGTGTTACTCTTCATTCAGTTCCAGGCCTCCAAAGACTCAGGTGACCTCTCAAAAATGCCCGAGGTTATAACTCCTTGATCGTCGCTCCGATCTTTCTCGAAATTGCACAGCTGGATTTTACAGACAAACTAACCCTATATGAGCATTTTGATCGAATTATGAAGTGTAGGGTGTTATTTTAGCCCCTTAATTTGTGGATCTATCGTGGAACGGGTCACCTACCACAATTCGGAGACATTTCTGCCATTTGTGTTTAACGCTTAACCTCACAACGAGTTAGAACACTTGTGCAACATAGCACTCAAGATCAGATGATTAATATTATCATCCCATCACGTGCCTCGAACGTCAAAAGGCTTGTATTTCAGTTATATACCGTTCTAATCACATATTAAAGCAGGCCACGATACACTGGCGTAAAAACAACCATGCATGTCTAAATTAGAACGGGTTTGTAGTGTTTTAGGAGCAAACCCCTTTATAGGCTTCGGAAAATAAAATATCGAACTTCATTTCTGCACCTTTTCTAATCGCATTGTGACTGTCCCGAAAGTTAAAACAGGTCACGATGTCACAAAGACACCCTTGTTAGGTGACATCCCAAAACTGCCTGAGGCTTGAACGTTGACCTGGTCTTTCTAAAATGGCACAGCTGGATTCGGCGAATCAGATAGCCCCACACAATTATTTTCATCGAAATATAAAATATTGGATGTTATGCTCTTGTCGATGTGTCGTGGAATGGGCCACCGGAACCCTGATAAATCATACCAAAGCCTCCAAAATCGAAAATGCACCGTGACCTCCAAAGCGTACCGAGTCTCGCGAATAGCAGCAGGGCCTTAAACGTGCGCTGCAGCTATAAATAATCACACCGGGAGCTTTAAAAAAACACACCGGAGGCCCTCAAAGCACACCGGGGAAATGAGACCGATGGGGCATAAAAACAGGGTGGGCCCTAAAAAAGCGACATGGTCCGAAGAAAGAACAAAAGACCGGACACTAAATAAACACATCGGGGTCTTCGAAAATGCGCCGGTACCTCAAAAATACCGTCGGTGCAAACCAAATGCAACAATTCCCTTAAAAAGGCCGGGGTCTCAAAATGTACCGGACCCCTGACAATAATGGGCTGAAGCCCTAAGACACATCCGTGGATGAAACAAAAATGCAACCGATCGAAAAAAAGAACACCTAGCCATGGCCTTGGTTCGGTAGCCAATCTCGGAGCATATTTAGGCAAAGGGATGAGGTGCATCAAAGCTCAGCGGGTATCCGAATTTCTTATCCACCAGAAAATACGGGAAGAGAACTAATCATCTAATTGAATTACTCGAATTTTCTCAGCGAATCCCCATGTGAAGCATTCCACACGTCAAATATGGCACAATACTATAATGTGGCAGCAATTAGCAAAAAGTAGAAGGCCTAGCAGAAGCCGTAGAATCGCACGAAGTGTGGCGAATGCGCCGAATGCGCAAGGCGGATGTATACGTGCACGTAGGTTGGGGTGTTGCCGACCGGGTGTGGTGAACTGGGATGCCTGAAATTGGAACATTTTACATTTGCAAGTGATTTGTACAGGTGTAATTTCAGCAGACTTATCAAGGGATATTAAACGAGAAACCTTCGAAGAGTGTGTGTGTGTGTGTGTGTGTGTGTGTGTGTGTGTGAAATCTGGTGACTCAGAAACGACTGTGGCAGATTGGGCCTCCTCTACAGGACAATTAAGTCGGTCACATGAATAATTGGCTTCTTTGAAAAATACTGGGCGAAATCGGGGGACTTTTAAAAAGTAGGGGTAGGTGAGCCACATCCAAATCCATTTGCTCTCCTAGGGCAAATCCTAGGTACGTCACTGCTGGGTATTATGATGTAGTCATGTAGGGTGGCGAAATGTAATATGGACCCGATAATCAAGTTTCAAATTTGCATAAATACGGCAAATTCAGTACGGTTTTCGCTCAGCATTGTCAATTGACGCATTGTAATCATAGTATGACAACTTATGAACGAAAATGTATAATCTATGCATAGTTTCATGTGTCTATTAAGATGAGAGAGCCAATTGAACTATGACATTACAGTTTTTCATTTATTAATCTGCCATTAATTAGTGCATATCGAGATTTTTCACAATACCTACCATCGTAATCGTCTCAGAGTCTTGATATGGGATACGCCCTAGAAACATAAAACATTCGGTACAGTCGCTAATACTGCTTCATTCTTGCTTATTGCTTTTGTATTCATGAAAACAAGTGACAACACATGATGCATGGTGGTTGCTTGCTTTCTTCAATGATTGGGGAAGATTGCCCAATCCAGCAATTGTCCACCGATGAACGTGAACCCAGTGGCCTTCATGACTACTTTAGCATTTGGTGTACAAGTTGTAATTGCTAATGTCTTACCACTCCGTGCACAGCCTTGTCTCCATTGCTGGTGGACTTAGGAGCTGAAACCTGAAGGAGATACCTACATTATTTCGAATTTTTCACAGGATGGTCAATCATGGAACTGTAAGGGAACAATGACGAGACTATTTGTATGGGCATGACAAAAATGTGCAGACCAGTAATAAGTTGGTTGGTTGGATGGTTACTTGGGCTTGAGGGTGCACCGACCACGATGATCATATAGCGCTCACGACCATTAATAGCGAGTAACAAGAAACATGCCATTCATTGCAAATATGCTTGAGGTACATTCAGGGGTGTCGTTTTGTTTGCTTTTGGGATGGCTCAAGCCACCCCAACTTTATGTTGAGCCACCCCAACAAGGATTTGGGCCATTCCAATAGTTTTGAAGAATACAATAAGAACCGTTACAGCAACAGTGCACACTGCAAGCATGTCCAGACATGATTAGAAGTCATTATTTTCTTACTTACGCGTTCTTTGTGCAATTTACATGTTGCTGGATCATCTTATTAACCATATTGTTTGTTATTTAATTAGTTATACGTTACTGAGTATAGTTATTAACCTTTTAACTGCTGTGTTTTGCTATCATTACTGCGCTAGTACGTCCGCTAACATTACCACGGCGATTGCCAATGGCAGTTACACGCAACCCCCCCCCAAGAATTGTTGAACTGTCACAGTTCAACTGTGACAGCCAGACATGACTCAGCTAACACATCTGATCATACTATTAAGTTCTGCACACAATTAGCGACTCTGCGGAACAACGTGGACGACTATGCTTGCGTGTTCTTTATTTTGCCAGCAATATAATTCGACAAAAATATATGGAAGTTGGATATATAAAATAATAAATAATAAATAATAAATGGAATAAATGGAACTTCGTTGGCATTCCCTGTCCGAAAATGATCTTCACCCGCAGTGATCAAGTTCAGCTATACTTATGCGTCAATGGAAAACGTATCTCTATATGAGCAATTTATAGTTCTTCCTAACTGGTATACTCACATTTAGTTATATCGCTAACCATAATGATTAACCCGCGCAAGTCCGGGGGGGCAGATATCTGCCCCCCCCCCCCTGCGGTTTTTCCTACTTTGCCGCCATACTAATCGGGTTAGCAAGGCCAAACCTCGCATGGCTGCTCATTGGTCTTTTCCACATATCCTCAGAAATTTTTCACCCTGGGTCATCTCAAGTCAGGTCACCAGGTCAGGCGAAGTGACCTAACGTCCCTCCGAGTTCTAGGTGGCATCACTCCCACAATAATTGGGCGATTGATTTCAAACTTATATCACGTCATGATCTTATCAGGGTCTATAACATGTATATCACGGTTTTTTCGTAGCGTTGACCTGAGGTCAGGTCGTGACCATGGCTTACCCATTATAGGCCTATGGAAAAATATACAAATGTTTCCTGGTTACATATTTGCTCTCGGAATGACCTCCAGCCGTTATGGCGTGTAGATGGAAGCTATTCGCAATGCTATCGCTGACATTTTTGCTCAGTGGCCCCACCAAGGCCAGCTGAGGTCACCTGAAATCACTAGCACATTTCTGTGCATTATATCGCAATGCATTGAGCTAGAAGGTTGAAATTACCGTCCTTGTGCTTGTATCGCCAAGACGTGTCGATTGATATATTACATGACCTCCCTACTCTACCCCATGACCTTGACCTGAGGTCATTGTTTCGGTGACCCATCTGTTGACCTGACCTTAAATTACACAGCATATGTCGATAGCACATTTCAAGGGCTGTCGAATAGCATTTGCAGTTTGTTTCTATCTGTTACAGGTCCTGAGATATGTGCCAATATCTGAGGGTCCCACCCGATCTGGTCGAATTTGACATATGATGACCCAGTGACCTAAATATTGACCTGAGCGAGAAAATGACCGAAATACTTTCGATAGAGCTTGTCACCAGCTATCCAATACCATTTTCCGTTTGTCGCTACCTAGCATAGTTCTCGAGATCTTAGGGGGCAGACATCTGCCCCCCCCCCCCGGACATGCGAAGTTGGCGCGGACCGCCGGACGTGCGAGTGTTAAAGTTAATGGAGTGTCGCAAAGCAATTGGTTCATGTTATGTATCACAATTGGTAAATACGTAACATATCACTGTCTACACGATGCATCTGCCTATAAAGACTTGAAACTAGCAATCTTCGCTCATCATGCTCTAACAGTTGGTTCGTCTCCCAGTGACGTAGGATACGTAAGTAGGGTCCGTCTAATGTCGGAGAGGGGTCGTCTTCCTCGACTGTGACGGACGATACCCACAGGAAAATGACTGCGGGACGCGTCCACCACGTCCCGCATGGTGGTGGCACCGTTGAATTTATTGAGGAGTTGGTTCAGTCCAAGTTCAACCAACAAGCTCAGCTTATCGTATGCACAAGAAAAGCCACATTATTCCAGCATTCGCATGTTGAGAAATTGCCAAGTAGAGAACAGGATCACTTTGTTAGTGGTTGCCTTTTGATACCGCAATAATATTCATATTTCCCACACTCGGTATCTGTCGAGGCGGTCAAGTAATGCGTCGTATATACGATGAAGACATAATATATTCCGTGTGTATGTGCTCAGCGCGGTTTTGCAGGTGTATCGCACCATATACCTTCGAACGTTTGAGCCACCCCAATCATTTCCACAAAACGATACCCCAGGGTACATCGCACGTCCGAAGCCTAACTGGTATGAAACATACAGCTCAAAGCACAGGTGGTATTTTAAGAAATTATTGGGGGGGCAAAGTGCCACCGGATTGCTGTAGGTATAAGATGTGGCTGTTTCATACGCGCACCAGAAGAGGGGGCGGGGTGGAATACACGCACTTCTGTTTTTTTTGTATTATCTCATAAACGGGCGACGATATTGTAATGCAATCTTGTGACTTTATAAAAAATCGATGAGCGCATCCGATGCAACACAAAATCGAAATCCGTTAGTAAATATAGGAATTTCGTGGTGCCAAATCGACCGACCGGGCGTCAGCCGGCGAGCGTTCAAGGCCACAAAGGCTTCATCGGTGCGGTGGAGCGGCGTTGCGGTGAGGCAACCGATCACGACCTCATTTGACCTTTAAGGCCGAGGATCATGAAGTTGAAGAAGCGAGTTCACTACATCCGTAATCTACCCGCTAAATTGTGTGCTTATAGATCCAGTAGTTTCCGAAATCTTATGGGTAGGGACTGGGTCCTCCCTCTCATGTGCGTGTAATATGGGAGGCCCTCCGACGCTCATGTTCATCGACCCTGTCTTCAATCATAATTGCATGCTAGATTTAGGCCACTTAGTGTGCTGATAGGATACATTTACAATTGATGTGATACTCAAGATGACGATAAAATACAACCACACTTCTATAAGACCAGGTTATCACTTAAGCGGTACAAAATTGTCCAACTCAATTCAATACCCGACAAAAGAACAGCGAATGCAATTTTGAAACGTTCCGTTCTATCAGTGTGCGAGAGTTCCCCAACCAACTTTCCTCCGTTGCTCATATATCAACGAATAACCTACGAGCCCACCCACACACATGCATGATGGCGAACTATTCAAATATCATTAATATTAATATTTGTGGGCCAGACACACCGAAACACACCCAGGTGAGGGACATTGGCTCCGGTCATACCAATATGCATTACACAGAGTGAGACCGTGGAGCGGACTGCGTTCGGGCATTCAATATGAAATGTTGAGTTCCTATATGTAACTTTTTAGTCGGTTTGAGGTCATATATACGTGTTCTTTCTTGGTGGTGAAAAGAATGACAAAATGTAATCCATATCAAGTGCAGTTGCCAGTTAAATCTACCTAACGCACAGTCTTCACGTCAGTTCATCTCATACCAATATCACCTGAGAGGGGCTGAGTTCAAGATATCTTCAAAATCCAAGCAAACAAGACCAAGTGGGTTTTAGCATTTGCATCACTGCGTTCGCTCGGAACGCTCGTTCACTCTGTCTGAACAGTTGGTGTAACCTCGCAAGATGAACGCTGCCTGGGAAACGTCTGTGGACGAATACGTGCTAAGTATGGCTATATCTTTCAATCTAAATAAAATCAGACGATTTCTGACCTTCACACTCTAGTGACTTGTCATAGAAATATGAAGGTGTGATGGCTGTTGCAAAATTCCCTGATGAAGAAAATAATTCAACACATCTGCCTTTAGTAATCTAAGGGCACATAACACACAACTCAGAAATATTTAAGAACGACAACGTCATTTGCCATCTGCCGCGGTCTCCCACCAACAGCCAGGCTACAACACCAAGATGTACAAATACATGTGTGTGACCATATCACACTCCTGTAACCGATTATATTACACCATGTAACCTCAACCACGCTACCAGTACCAGTGCCCTACTAGTAAAGTTATGCATGAAGTGGAATGAAGCAGCCGTCGTGAACGATGTAAAAGAGATCTCGATCCATGTCTCCTAGCATTTATGAACTCAAGTAGCAGAACAATTGTTATCGATATTGAATTGGGCCCTTCGTCACTAACGTCAAACGAAAACCTTGCAGATGCAAACTTGCTGCCTATAGTATGACAGGCACACACTTCCTACGTGGACTATCAATCTTGAGGTCGTGCTGAGGGCGTCAGACTGCACAGTAATCTGGGAAAAAAGCCGTTACACATGGGCAAGTGGAAGCAATGCTTGGAACAAAACCTGGCTACATGCGAGCAAGCGTGATTTCTTCGAACGAGAAGTCCCGAATAACAGCAGGTACACTCGCCTTCGGTGGAATGGGCGGGGGTACCCTTAGCATGGCTGGCTCATTAGGAACGTAGGCTGTAACGCTCCACACCAAAAATTACTGGTAGGCTGCGCCGTTTCAGTTATGCGTTGCGTGACAGTCTACCAGCTTCGCCATCGGTCAGCGTCCGAGCCATAGGAATTCGCGTGTGTGGTAGTCACGCGACCATTTGCCCTGCAGCCATGCAGTGGTAAACACGGGTCTTCGCTGTTCCCGCCTTGCATTCCTCTGTCGGCGAAACAACATTGGCAGTTCAACGAGCAGGCTACTGGACTTCTGTCGACAAGCAACAATTGATAGTTGCGGATTTCTGACTCCAGCAACACAGAATGAGCGGGAAAGGTTGGAAAAAGCTCAGTTGCAAAGATGTAGCGAAAGGAGATGAGAGGTTTATGATGTCAATAAAGTATTCTCTTGCCCCAAAATACTAATAGAATGTCCAACATTTATACGTTTTAGAAATATAGTTCGAACTCTTGCTGGGGTCGATTTGTGGACCAGGATCTAATTGCTAAAAAGAGCTGGTTGCGTGAACCGGGGCCATGATTCCATGAATTGCAGTTTTACAGTCTAAATTTGGCAAAGCGCTTCACGTGCCGTCAATACACCTACACGGCGACCCCGGCAGCTCGCTCTCGACCTTATCGTGCTAATTGCCAACTGACCCTCCCAGCCGGGGACTAAAAGCGAGCGCGCGAAGCGACTCGAACCCAGCATTGCCAGGGCAGCTGAGACGGGTGCAGAACAGCGCTCTAGCCAACTAAGCTACCGAGGCGGAAAGTCCCAGGGAGGCACTTGCTTGCTTAATTCAAATTCATTGGCAAGTCAATTAGTTACTTGATTAAATTGCATCTACTTCATTGACAATCACATGTTTTAGGGCGTAAGGAATATGTTGCATGATATCATATTATTTATTGCATATGTTGTGCACTGTACTAACAGCGACATACTCAGAATTCCATGGTGATAAAATATTTTTTTCACGCGGATACCATCCGACTATTTTACCATACAAAGATTTTACTTTATATTGCTTCAGAACGACATGTAACCGAAGGATCTGTCATTCTTAGTGTGAAGCCACCGTTAATTATTTGAAGACTGAGCAGGATTTAACACCATAGTCTATGTTAAATTGCAGCATCAGAAGCATCAATAACGCCCCATTGGGTCCGTGAAATACGCTTTCCAGCACAGCATTTCCAGCTTTTGAAAAATGCCCGGATCAAGGACCAACTAATTTGCACCAACCTGATTCGTTTACCAGATTAAATGGGTTCAACGGTGTGGTGTGTGTGTGGCGTGTGGATGTGGTGATGTGTGGATGTGTGTGTGTGTGTGAGTGTGTGTGTGTGTGTGTTTGTGTGTGTGTGTGTGTGTGTGTGTGTGTATTTAACCACCTTCTATGCTTTTGTTTCCTACCCGGTTTCGTCTCTTGGTAAAATGCACGTGTTGGCGCCGGTGCACTGCATCACAACACTGCAGTGGCTTTTATATCCTGCACGAACATCAATTACTTGGAAAAGTTCACCACATTGCACTCATCAATGCATTGAGTCACAGTTCACATCGAACAACCAACGAAGAACAGGACGTTGTGTGAAAATTGCACATTGATGAAGGGAGGCCTCCAATTAGCTCGATGTCATACAAGTAGAAAAAAATTGGTTAACATGCACGGAAATAGCGAACGATATTTCCTGCACGTAATAGTATAACAATAAACATATAATGAACGTTATATGTGGTATTGCATGTAAGATTCCAATGTTGGTTGATAAATGTACAACGATTCGATGATGCACCTTTCTAAAAAAGAACGAACCAATGAAAGTAGATGTTCAGTTCGTAAACCTGAATCAGCGGAATGCTAGGATTGGGCCTGACTGTCTACTTTGATGTTTGATTTCCCTTCAGAAAGGTGCCACACCGAAGCGTTGGGTATTTATAAAGTAACATTTGGAGATAAAATGAAACACTACATATAACAACCATTCTATACGGATCCAAATTGTCTCACTACTGAACAATACTACAATAGGGTGGCGATGGATTCATGGACCACCACCGAAGCACGGCGGGATTTTCCGAATATGGAAACCGACACCGTTGAGAAAGTCCACCATTGTTCTAAGCCATCCGAGTATAGTGAGAGCGGCTAAAGACTATGAAGTATTCTGCTGAAAGGTAAGTGAAGTGACAAAGAGGCATACCGACCAGAAAAACGCTATGATGTTTCATAATGGGCAATTTTCAATCACACACTGTTTTTTTCTCCACTCCAATAGAAACTCAGGCAGCCCTCCATGCCAGCTTTATATACCACTAAACGGTGTTCGGAAAAGAATTGTGATGTCAAGTTCTAAAAAAGAACACTTCGCACGAGACAGAAGGTCGAGTGCAAAACATATTTTAGATCGAGACGGTAAAATTAAATCTACAGCACAAGTTTAGTAAGATATTTATCATACTATCAGATGCTTAACTTCAATAAATTGGCTACATAGGCAACCTAACACTACACTGTTTAGGCTCTTAATTACAAAATCCATGAAACATACAAATAGCATGCAGGAATGAATGACATATTGCGAAATATAATTAAAAACGTAATATATGTAAAACGGCCTAATGGATGATGCCGAGCGAGAGCGCACAATAACAATTTTCCACACTGTATTCTGCATTCTACAAACGGGCCACGTAATACGCAATTATATTTTCACGGTATGGGAAAGGAAATTTTGTGCATTTCATTATCCAGCCAATGTAGCTGACAGATAATAGTCCGCCCGATACATGCCCTTTGTTGTCAATACCGTCTTTGAGCTGGCGTAATTCTAGGGCCTCGGCCTGACCTGCTGCGTGAAAACATTCGAAGACGCAGTGAGTTAGCTTTCCGTCCGTATAGTTGCGGCGTGCGGTAAAATAATTTTACCACAAGAAGTACACAAAATCAGCTAAGCCGTATGTGGTTTACAATATATTAAACAGTATATTATGAATGATTTATATATCATGTTTAAACCAATCGCCCCCTGCTCGTGATTGATATAAAATGCTCCACTCACGATCGGTATATTAGTTGTCTCCCATGCTGGCTTTCATGTGAGTTTTATGTAATTTCCAATTTAACCGTCCGTGCAGTTGTGGGGGATGAATAGCAAATGGACTGGCTCTACATGTCAGCACTTAGGCACTGTATAATATAAAGGTTATTGCACTCCAGCTTTGTATAACATAGGCCATTGCACGGTAAGATTAACACCAACCGTGATATTAATACATTCTGTTAAACCACGGTTTTGCAAACCTACGCGACCCAAGAGTAATCGTACTTTCTGGCATGGGATAAGCCAATTTGATTCTACACCCAAAAAGCAGACATGCACTTTGACCAACATGCTAAAGACGTTCATTTCCGTTCCGTGGATTGCCGAAGCGAAACATGGGATTAGCATTTTGCTCATCCAAGTCAACTGGGCTAAATTGTTACCCTCTCACCAGTTGATTTCAGAATCCAATCGGTGTGCTCGTTAACATTTGCGGTCAGAAACGTACAGTAAGACAGATCATTATCATACGTGGATGACAATACATCATGTGCGAGATGATATTGCAACAAATTGTTGTAGCCTGTGGAATCGTGAACATCACATTCCCTGCATTGTTACTTGAGCAGAGGCGCAGCCAAGGAGGGGGCGGGGTCCACATCCCCAGCCTAAGAATCCAAACATATACGAGATCAATCGATAAATTTAGCCATTTTTCGCGACGCAAAGCCCAAAGTTTTCGGCGCACTTCGCCCGCCGAAAGCTTTCTGTTTCTTCACATTTTGTTTTTATCGGCCCACTCCCTTAGGAGAATCCTGGCTGCGTCGCTGCGCTTGACTCGTGGCGCACCGAATAACTTTGTGATGAACCTATTCCAGATTCGAACGCACCCATACCCGCCCAAGATCCCGGACTTGAACGTCACGCTATTGTAATATTGTTCAGTAGTGGGACAATTTGGATCCGTATATAATGGTTGTTATGTGTAGTGTTTCATTTTATATCCAAATGTTACTTTATAAATACCCAACGTTTCGGTGTGGCACCTTTCTGACGGGCAAATCAAATATCAAAGTAGACAGTCAGATCACAATCCTAGTATTCCGCTCATTCAGGTTTACGAACTGAACACCTACTTGAATTGGTTCGTTCTTTTTGAGAAAGGTACATCATGGAATCGTTGCACATTTATCAACCAACATTTGAATCTTACATGCAATACCACATATAACGTCCATCCTATGTTTATTGTTACACTATTACATGTAAAAAATAACATTCGCTATTTCCTTGCATGTTAACCGATTTTTTATACTTGTATGACATCGAGCGATTCGATGCCTCCCTCCATCAATGTGTGAATTATCACACAACGTCCTGTTCTTCGTTGGTTGTTCGATGTGGTCTGTGACTCAATGCATTGATGAGTGCAATGTGTTACCATTTCCAAGTAACTGATGTTGGTGCCGAATATAAAAGCCACTGCAGTGCTGTGATGCAGTGCACTGGCGACAACACGTGCCTTTTACCAAGAGACGAAACCGGGTAGGATACAAAAGCATAGGAAGTGGTTAAATATATATATATATATATATATATATATATATATATATATATATATATATATATATATATATATATATATATATATATATATATATATATATATATATATATATAACTTCTGCGATGTCCTGACTATGCTGGGTTCGAGTCGCTTCGCGCGCTCGCTTTTAGTCCCCGGTTGGGAGGGTCAGTTGGCAATTGGCACGATAAGGTCGAAAACGAGCTACCGGGGTGCCCGTGTCGGTGTGTTGACAACACGTGAAGCGTTTTGCCAAATTTATACTGTAAAACTGCAATTCATGGATCGGGTGATGCGGCCAGGGCTCACGCAACAAGGTCTGTTTAGCAATTTGATCCTGGTTTATAAAGCCACCCCAGCAAGAATTCGAACTAAATTTCCGAAAAGCGCAAAGGTTAGAAATTATATTATCATTTTATGGTCAGAGAATGCTCCGTTGACATCATAAACCTCTCATCTCCTTTCACTACATCCTTTGCAACAGAGCTCCTTCTAACACTTCCAGCTCATTCTGTGTTGCCGAAGTCCGAAATCCACAGCGATCAAATGCTGCTTGTCTACAGGGCTCCAGTGGTGGACCGCTTGCTGAACTGCCAATGTTGTTTGGCCGACTGAGGAATGCAAGGCGGGAACAGCGTAGACCAGTGTTTTTCACTGCATGGCTGCAGGGCAAATGACCACGTGACGACCGCACAAGCGAATACCTACGGCTGAACAGTGGTGAAATTTGTAGACTGTCACGCAACGCATAACTGTGAAGCGGCGCAGTCTATCAGTAATTATTGGTGTGAAGCAGCACAGCCTACGTTCCTAGGGGCCAGCCATAGTGAAGGGTATCCCCGCACATTAAACCGAAAGCGAGTGTACCTAGGTACAGTATAAGGCATCAAATGTGCACCACTCTCTGTCTGGCAGTCTGAATCGCTAATATCACGGAATTAAGATGGTTTTAATGTTCGTGTACTAAATGCACTGCATGCATAATATTTTGCTGCTTATGTGCTATTTTGCGGGTCTCTGTAGCTGTTCTAAGTAATATTCATTCAAGATGTCTCTCCGTTTCATATGTCATTTATGTCTTTTATGGTAAAATACGTATGTGTCGCCACTCCCCAAGTAGGTACGTTCCTGCGAAATAGGCAAAGTAGTCGTTATAGTACAAGTCACGGATAATGTAAAAGAAAGTATTGTATCACACATGTAGCCAAAAGTATATCGGAAAATAATTGTTCCCCATTATGAAGATTGAGCATCGGGTGATGGGTTATTTACCATGTTGTAGCCCCGTGAAAAAGACGCCAATGTGCAATTTTTGTCTTCAAAACCCAGCATTTAACGTCCACGGCACGGAGGCCCTGCCAGCTCAGGGGACTCCTGCCAGGGGCGGATTCAGGAATTGTCATGGGGGCACTTGTCTGAAGGGCGCCACTGCGAAAGTACTTGGAGGCAAGGGCGGATATATGGGTGGCACTGAAGGCATGTGCCCCCATGGAAATTGGCGCCCCTTCGGCCGAGAAAATACTCCACTCTGGGAAAGTTCGAGCGCATTCGCATCGATTTTTTATTAGCCAGAGGAAAAGGCGCCCTTTCAATTTGTTCGAGTGCATCCCCTCGAATTATTCAGCCAGGGGCGCTTCTTGGAAGGAAAAGTTCAGTATGCTTGAGTGAGCCTCTATATTTTCTCAGCCAAAGACGCACCTTGGGAGGTAAAGGCTCCCTCCGGAAAAGCCTGAGTGCACACCAGCCCTCAAGTTTTTTTTTCAACTGAAGGTACCCCTCCAGAGACCAAGTTCCCCTCATAGCAGTCTCTAAACTCGCTCCTGTCTGGGCGGGGGGGGGTTCTTGTCCTTCCGAGGGGAGCCTCTGGCCGACAAATTGAAGAGGGATGCATTCGATCACACTGAAGAGACGCCATTTTCTCTCGGAGTGGCACTTCTGACGAAAAAAAACATAGGGGGGTCACTCGAGCCCTCCAGGATTTCCCGGCCGGAGGATCGGCCACCTTCCGTGGGAGAAAGGTACAGCTATATTTCAGCGTCACCTCATGCAAGAAACCCAGGTAACACATGAAAACATTCTTCAGAAGAAACAGTGTTCCGTGTGATGTACTTCATATGTTAACCAAAATGCAATAATTAATGTGTATTTGCATAGCTCACCAATATGCACACACAGGGGTGTTGTTTTATATATATTTGAGGGGGAAAGTACCCCCTCAATGTTGGCTTTTCCCCCAACAATTTCAACTTTTAACATGATACCTATTGAGTGTGCCACCTCCCCCCAATCCAATTCAGTATGCCAATTGTCCCCATGTATTTTGTCTCTCCATCCCCCCCCCCCCAATAATTTTCAGAAATCAACACCAGCGTGTACACATGTCCCATTTTTATCTCCCCGTTGGCCAAATCGGGTGAGAGCACCCTGACTTGGGCACATGGGTGAAACCACGGTTTCCAAATTGAGGAGGGAGGACAAACCAGGGACGCGGTAAGGTTGGACAGGATAGAGGTAGCCTCGCCCCGCCCCCCCACAACAAAATCCAAGTAATTCAGCCCCTTCTTTTTGAATGTCTGGTGTTCAGATTTACCATTGTTAAAAATGATATTTTGCGGACAAAAAGTTCCGCCAAATTAGCAAGTTTCACTCTTTGTCACTGCCTATGGACATCTAGCTTGATGTTGTATGTGCTGGGCCAGATTTCACAGCACCATAGAGCCATGTTGTAAGTATGCTAAACGTTGTCCTCCTGTAGCAGGAAAACAACATCAAATATTGGACGATGGTTTTATTGTAGCAAATATGGACATACTGCTTTCCTTGCTTACCTTTCCCATGCATTCATGTTTTACGGGGACACATTTCGATGCAATGACAACCAGGGCGGATAAAGGGTGTGGCCCTGAAGGCATGTGCCCCCTCGTGGAAGGTGGCGTCCCTCAGACCAGGAAAAGGCGCCCCTCTGAAAAGATTCCAGTGTACCCGCTCGAATTTTCCAGAATTATCACAGAAAAAGGCACCCCCTTGGAAGGAAAGGCGCCCCTTCGGGAAGGGCCGAGTGCATCCCGCCCCCTCGAATTTTGCAGACAGAGGCACCCCTCCAGGTGCTTTCACAGTGGCGCCGCTCCAAAGAAATCGCGCCCCTCCAGACAAGTGCCCCCATGACAAGTCCTGGATCCACCCCTGATTACAGTATTGCTCTCTCGTGGGTATGAACTCCAGCTGGTTATACAATTCTGCGTATTGACGTGTGGCTTCTCTTCCAAATTTGACAACTTCCGTTGAACCATTAAGAAGAAAGCGGACATTTTGGGAAAAAATATTTACATTTTACGTGTCCAGAACAGCAATGTGGCAGCGTAAATCAAAGAACAGCGATGAGAGCGCCGTCCGAGCAGGTTATGACGGGACTTCTTGCGGGAGCTCCTAATCATATAGGGTATGAGTACCTGCTATCACAACGGCTGCAAAAAAACACAGATTTGATACTCCTATCCCTAGTACACTCAATCATTGTACACACAGCGGACCTTCGACACCTGTGAAATTATTTCGATATCTCAACATTCCGATACCGTACGGAAAGCCACGTCGAATGACACCCACAGGTCCATAGCCCGTGGGAAAATTGAAGCAATAGCGACGAAACGCGAGGACTTTGAAAATAATTAAAACTAACCTTGACCTGAGGTTGGACCTGACCTGTCCCGGGTTGAGATGTTGCTCGAGGGTTGCCCACGGGTTATCTCTTGATACCAAAATGGGTAGCTTTGGGAGAAAACGAAGAAACGCGGGGCGGCCGAAGAAATGAGCTCGACCAGTCACTTTGAAAGTTAATGTGATTTCTGAACAGTTTGCTACAGTACCTCACGGAACGTCGAATGACTCCCACTTGATGAAAATTGAAGACATATCGACGAGGCGCGAGGACTTCGAGCAATTTAGGCTAACCTTCGATCTTGTGGTTTCACATTGACATGTTGCGGTTTGAAGTGTTACTCGAGGTGCACCACGGGCTATTACTTGATACCAGATGTGGATAAGCTAGGGCGAAGAAAAAATACGAAGTGACCAAGGAAATCGGTTTGACCTTTGACCTTTGAAATTAGTTCGATGTGATAACATTATAGTACGGCACAAGTCACGTCGAATGACACCCACGTCGTGCAAATTGAACTCACAGCGACGAATCGCGAGAACTTCGAATAATTCAAACTAGCCTTTAACCTTAAGGTTTGACCTTGATATATCCCGGTTTCAACATGTTACTCGAGGGTTCACCATGGGCTATCGCTTGATAGTAGATCTGGGTAGGCTTGGGGAAAAACAAAAAAACAAATGTGAGGCGACGGAAGAAATCAGCTTGAATTTTGACTCGTCGAGATGATTTCGACTTACCAACTTTCTGATACCGCATAACAAGCGACGTCGAATGACATCAATTTTCTGCAAATTGAAGCCATAGCGACGAAACGCGAGGTCATCAAAGATCTCAATCAAACATTTGACCCTGACATGTCCCGGTTTGAAATGTTACTCGAGTGCTCACCACTGGTTGTTGCTTGATACCAGATTTGAATGGGTTTGAGCGAAAACGAAAACAAAATTGAAGTGACCGGATGATCAGCTTGGCCTTTGCCCTTGAAAAAGAATTCGATTGCTTAACTTTCTGATACCGCATAACTAGCCACGTCGAATGACGCCCATTTGATGGAAATTGAAGCGATAGCAACCGAACCTCGCATTCGGTCGATATCGCTTCAATATCGCCATCTAATATATCAAGCTAACCCTTTGCCTAGAAGGTTAACATTGACATGTACCGGTTTGAAATATTATACAATGGTTCACCAAAGGCTATTGCTTGATACCAGATTTGGGCGGGTTTGGGTGAAAACGACAAAAAAATGGGAGACAACCGAAGAAACCGGTTTGCATTGGACCTTGACTGTTAAAGTGGTACTGTGAGACCTATGCAGTTGCTTCCAGCGTATTCAGCACAAGCAGAAGCATTTGTGGTAATTGATTCGAACGATCATAAACCTTTAGCTGAATGCCGATGCCAAAACAAATAAGCCTCTGGCGAACACATCGCTGAATACGAATATGACGTTAGCTTGGCGTACTTGCTTAAGGCTGCCCATGACTCCCCTCCATTGTCTTGTTGATGCCCAAGGACACCCAGAGTCACGTTTGTTCAAGATATGTCAATATATGCGCAGGGGAATGCAACCTAAGACTTGCGATAATGCAAATTTGTTGCCTCGCACGGCACAATTTTGCACCCAAGCGAAAACACAACTACGGTCAAAGTTCATGTTATTCAATAATGGTCTGGAAGCAGAAATTTCTAACGTTTGCTGATTTACGATTCGGAGATTTTGTGAAGACTGTGAAGCCCGTTGATTGGCTACATCGGCTTCTAGTATGTTTCGTGATTCTCTTGCATATATATTTTCACTTTATAAATGACTAAATATAATTTTGCGACAATTATACTCCGGTAGCCGAGGCTTGGGGGAAGGAAAATTGAGGGGGACAAATCGCAACTTTTCAGAAATTGGAGTGGGGGATATGTCCCCCAGCCCCCCCCCAGTGGCTACACCCATGCTTGGGGAAATTGGTTTGCATCTCCACTGGAAGAGCCCTTTGACTTGCTGTGAAGCGAATCTGGAATTAAATACCAACATGGCGTCGCTGGACCGCCCCGTCCTCCGGAGTGGCGACACCCGGCGCCGCTGGACCGCCCCGTCCTCCGGAGCGGCGACACCGGACACTGCTGGACCGCCTCGTCCTCCGAAGCGGCGACACCCGACACTGTTGGACCGCCCCGTCCTCCGGAGCGGCGACACCCGACACTGCTGGACCGCCCAGTCCTCCGGGCCCGCCCCTGGACCGCCCGTCCTCCGGAGCGGCGACACCCGACACTGCTGGACCGCCCCGTCCTCCGGAGCGGAGACACCCGACACTGCTGGACCGCCCCGTCCTCCGGAGCGGCGACACCCGACACTGCTGGACCGCCCCGTCCTCCGGAGCGGCGACACCCGACACTGCTGGACCGCCCAGTCCTCCGGAGCGGCGACACCCGGCGCCGCTGGACCGCCCCGTCCTCCGGAGCGGCGACACCGGACACTGCTGGACCGCCCCGTCCTCCGGAGCGGCGACACCCGACACTGCTGGACCGCCCCGTCCTCCGGAGCGGCGACACCCGACACTGCTGGACCGCCCCGTCCTCCGGAGCGGAGACACCCGACACTGCTGGACCGCCCCGTCCTCCGGAGCGGCGACACCCGACACTGCTGGACCGCCCCGTCCTCCGGAGCGGCGACACCCGACACTGCTGGACCGCCCCGTCCTCCGGAGCGGCGACACCCGACACTGCTGGACCGCCCCGTCCTCCGGAGCGGCGACACCCGACACTGCTGGACCGCCCCGTCCTCCGGAGCGGCGACACCCGGCGCCGCCGGATCGGGTGATCGGTGATCGTGGGCGTAACGCCGCTACGGGAAGCGGCTGGTTGACGCTGCCGCTGTCCGATGATGAGGTGGATCTGAGGGTGTGCGGCCCACAGTGACCGCGACCAGCTTTAATTATGCCGTCGCTTTTTCGTTTCATCATTCGCTGTGCATTCTGTATATGGTGACGCTTGAAGCAATATATACCTCTAACATATAACGTTCATACTACTAACAGTACTTGCTGTTGAATTTTCCCCCTCCTGACCCTCACCCGCTTGGAAAGTGTCACTTCATCGCATTTCCATGCAAAGTATTGGTCCAGTACGCATTTAGCCCCATGTATTAATCCTCGTTTGCTTTTTTGACCTGCTCTTCTCTAGCATATTTCCACTATTGCTGTATGATGGCGTGGGAAATATACGCCGGAGTACCAATGTGTACCCGGGAGACAGGAAATTGTGGTTAGATCGATACACGTTCTTCCGTGACCAAATATAGGATATGGGTACAGAACCCCCCCCCAAAAAAAAAAAAATTCAAAGAAAACAGCGATCTTGAAGAAAAAAATTTCACTTACGTAGACAACTTATCAAAGCTAATACACGCAAAAATAGGAAATTTTCACCGCCATCATGTCAAGGCCTGGTTAGGTGACCTAAGGTTACGATATAACGGAGTCAAAAGTAGAAAAATTACAAATCTCAACCAGGTAGTGCATTTTTCAGTTGAATGAGAACTCGAAAATGTATACTGTTGAAGAACTTTAATTGTTTTCTTGGGGATGCAGGCAGTGGCGTCGCCACGAAATTATTATAGGGGCGTAAATATCAAAAGGGGCCTCCTCGCCCATCCTAAAGGAGGCCCTCATGGTGTTAGGGCCCCCTATTGTTTTTTTGTCTAATGTTGTTCCGCGAACTGAAGGGTTGGCATAAATAAGTTCTTAACTTTCATACCAAGAACCGCGCTAACCGTTTGTCGAACCTTTGTCTCCAATCAGGTTCGATTTATTCGTCGCGACATTTGCATTATTGTACATGATGCACAGATCACATGTGATAAATGGATGCTCACGGGACCGCTTGTCAACGTACCAAAAGGACGGACACCGTGACGATGCGCTTAAGCGGTGCGATTTCACAGTTTACACCTTGCCGATAAATATGACCACGTTGAGAAAGACAGTGTACAAAGACGTACACAAACTATGGCACATCAATAAAAAAATGTATGCATTGTAAATAATAAACCTTGCCACAAAAACTTTGGCAATCGTGCCCTGAACTATCCAGCCACCTCAAACTGGTGCCTGCCCTAATTCGCTGTACCTGTATAGTGAAAAAGTATAAACCCAGATTAGCGAGACTTGGTGAAAAAACTTAATAGACTTGTCAGAACTGGAGCCATCCGACAATGATCTAGTATAACAGTTGTCAGAACAGTGCGCCAAGCACGCTGGATGATTTTAAGTCAGAATAACTATGTACGTCACGTTTTATGCTTGATATTGTTCGTCTCGCATGGTACATTAGTGAAAACTCGTTCATGGTAACTTCAGGACAACTTTTTCGCTTTCTCTCGGATGTCGACTTCAGAGCGATTTACACACCTCACTGACATACCACACTAGAAGCTCGGAATGATCCGCCTTTGTTGTGAAGGTTCGTGTATTACTGTTGGCACCAATCCTCTTAAGCTGTCCATCTAACATTGTTATGGGCGCTGTATGACCAACGCAGTCGATGGCCCCTAAACCAAAATAACCAACCAATCGATATTGTTCGTGATTTCCAATACAATTTTACGTGATTGAATACAATAGAATGAAACGCAATACAGTGTGTAGCAAACCGTGATGAATATCACAATATGAATAGCATACGATTAATGTCTTAAAACGATAGCAAAAGTATTAAGCACAAATTCACCTCTGTTTTCCCCAATATTTTCAACTTTTAACATGGAACCCTATAGATCGTGCCCCCTTAATCCATTTGCGCTTGCCCATTGCCCCTGTGTATTATACCCCGTGGATAATTTTCAGAAATCAACGTCCCTGATGGATTTTCCTTACCCGTATTTGGGATTCCCTTTCTTTGCTGGTGGCCTTGTTGCCCGTATTGAGTGGCTCCTCTTCCGGCCTGGAGCTTCCTTTCGCAAAATAGATGCCTCCTCTCACGTTTTGTGGGTCTCCTGTGTTTGCAGCCACTTTTCCTCACTTAGGGGTGTGATTTTGCATCCTGGTGGGCTGCTCTTCTCCCCCAGGGGTCTCCTCTTCCAACTTAAGGGCATTCTGTTACGGCTCTTGAGCTTGACCTTCGTCAAACCTGGTGGCTCCTTATACGTCTCGACGGCATTCTTTTCGTCTTGGGGGCCTTCTCCAATATCCTTCCTCGCAATCTCCGTGTCCCGTCTCCTAGGGACATGATCTGACTTTATCGGGACCTCATTTCTTGTTTGACCCCCCCCCCCCTCCTTTATCCTGAAAGCTTCCTTACCCGTCTTGGGTGACTTCTCGTGTATCCTGGGTCTTCTTTCTTCTCCTATAGATCTCTTCTCCCAAATCAGGTGCCTACTCTCACGTCTTGTCGGCTTCCTCCATCTTGACTGTCCATCTTAGGGAATCCTCTTGCGCACTCACTTGTGTTATTTCTTAGGGAATCCTCCTGTTATTTCTTAGGGATTCCTCTTGGAAATTATGGGTCTCCTCTTGCGTCTTAGGAGGCCTCGTCTCATTTCCTGAATCCTCCTTTCCGGTTTTGGATATCTCGTGTGTCCACCCTCCTCCATGTTCCATGGTCCTCCTCTCCGATCTTAGAGGGCCTCCTCTCACATCCTGTGGCCTCATTACAATCGCCTGGGGAATCCTCTCATATTCCAGGGGCCTTCTCTGCCAAATTAGGGCCTCTTGCCACGCCTCGTGTGCCTCCTCCTTTATCCTGGCGACGCCTTACCCGTCTTGAAATGTGTGTGTGGGGGGGGGGGGTCTTCAATTTTGGGAACCACACCTGCTTACATACCTCCTATGACTCCCACGTCAAGGGCCTCCTCTTATTTCCTAGGGCTTCCTTCCAGTCTTCGGGGCCTCATTCGGTTCTGTGGACATCCTAGCCCGTCTTGAGGGACTCTTCTCGAGTCCGGCGGGGGCATCCTTTTCTCTTCTAGAGGCCTTCTGTTCGAAATTAGAGGCCACGTCTCACAGCCTGGGAGCCTCCCTCTGTTTTTATCCTCCTTCCCATTTTCGGGTGGCCTTTTATGCCCTGGTTGACTCCTCTTCTCTCCGAGGGATCTCATCGTCCAAGTTAGGAGCATCCTTTCTTATCTCAGTGGCCTTCTCATTTCCTGGTAACCTTCTTACCCATCTTAGGGCCTCCTCCCTCGCTCGGGAGCCATCACTCTTATCTTATAGCCGTCCTGTCCTATCTCGGAGGCTTCCTCTTCCATCATTGGGCTTCTTTTTCAATCTTGAGGCCTTCTCTTCCGAATTTGGTGCCTCCTGTTACGTCTCGGTAGCCCCATCTTCTATCCTGGGCAGTGGCGTCGCTACGAAATTCTTCCAGGAGGGTGGGGGGGGAGCAATGTTGGAAGGGGGCCTCCTGCTCCCCAAAAGGGGCCTCCTATTTGTTTAGGCTCTTGGTATGGTTCAAGAATGGGAAACATGATTTCATATTGATGTCTTGTTTGTTCTTGGCATGGTGCATCATTTACGCAAAACACAATAGCAATAATCATTTTTTTTCGCTGAGAACTGAGCTATGCCAGGGTATAAATAAGTAAATGTGGATAAATACCTAAGTGCCAAAACAAACCAATGTCTTAATGCTTTCTCGACCAGAAGAATCTTCCCGCTGGCCTCTAGATTCCAGCGAGCTTGCGGGGCTGGTGCTGAACTGATATCTTAAAGATATCTCCCATTGATCAACCCACGTCTATGTCCACCAAGTCTAACTGAATATAGCTAGATTCACCACTACTGTTAGTCATTCCCACCAGCTTAATGTCATAAGTAAGCTTAAACGATCATTTATCAGTCCTAGGATGATAATTTCGCGAAGGTGACAACGAGAAGTGGAATGAATTGGTTTTCTTATCGTCATCTTAGGGATTAATTTATTTGTATAACATTTGGTGCTGGCTGTAAGGCACACAAGCTAAAATGATAAATCCTCAGCGAATAAATTCATGGCAAGAACAAGCATTGAACAACAGTGCATAAATGACAATGCAACAATGCAACAATGGCAATGCAGAAATATTGCAAAACTTTGAAATTCCACGCCGTCACGCCCATGGTTTTCGCTATGCTGCACCGTTTTGTACATGACGTCGTTGAGAAGATATTGAAGCTGGGAAGCTCTAATCATGCAGGCTGTAATCACAGAAGACAAGTTTGTAGGAAGAAAATGCATTTATAAACATCATTCCTCCCAAGTTGTATGGGGCATCGGTGTTGTTTTGTATGCTTGTGAGGGGGAATTTGCCCCCTCAATGTTGGCTTTGCCCCATGTTTCCGAAAAGTTTTGGGAGTCCAGTGGCGTACCTATATTTGCGTCAAGGGGGAGGGTGGAAAACGTATTTGGAGGGGTCCACCTATCCCAGTAAAAAGTCCTCGGATTTGGACCACTATTTTGTCAAAGGGGACCTTTTTAAATACAATAATTAGTGATGAACTGAATTGTCATATGGAGGGGCCGAATCTACCACTATCGCTTCTGATTCGTCGGAGTTCAACCCTAACTCCCCACCCTGTTATAATGTTTTCTTTTGGTATCCCTTGATAACTCACCTCGCACTGCTGAAATTATACTTATACAAATCAGTTTAAAATGTAAAATTTCACAACTTCAGACATTCCAGTTCATAGCGCCCGGTCGCCACGACGCCAACGTTCGTGCACATGCACACCCATCTTGCGCATTCGGCGCATTCGCCACACTTCGTGCGATGCTACGGTTTCTGCTAGGTCTGCTACATTTTGCTAATTGCTGCCACATGATAGACTTGCCCCATATTTGCCGTGATGGAATGCTTCGCATGGACGTTCGCTGCGAAAATTCGATTAATTAAATTCGATCATTAGTTCCCTATTTCAAACATTTTATGGTGGTTAAGAAATGCGGATACCTGCTGAGCTTTGATGCACCTCATATATTGATTCAATATGGTCCCAGATTGGCTATCGGACCGAGGCCCTGCCTCAGTGTTCTTTTTTTGGGATCCGTTTCGTCTTTCTTCGTCTACGGATGTTCTTAGGGCTTCAATCCATTTTTGTTAGGAGCCCAGCACATTTTGGAAACCCCTGCTCGTTTTAGGGTTTTGTTGCTTTTTGTGCACCGATTATTTTTTTATAGATGTCGGGGCGCTTTCAAAGATCCCGATGTGTTTATTTAATGCTCGGTCTTTTTGTTCGTTTTGGGACCATGGTGCTTTTTGCGGCCCATGCCTCTTTTTCAGGCCCTTGTGCAGTCGCTTGGCCCCTGTGTGCCTTGAGAGCCTCAGGTTTATTTTTTTAGAGCTCCGGTATGTGTATTTAAGGCTGCAACGCAGGTTTTAAGGCCCTGTCGCTTTTTGCGAGACTGTGCGCTTTGGAGGGCCAGTTGCACTTTCGGGCCTCGTTGTGCTCTTAGGGTCCCGCTGTTTATTTGGGGCTTCTGACGCACATTTTTGGGGCTTCGGTGCGATTTGTTTGGGTCCCAGCGCGACTTATCGCACCCAGGCGCGTGCTTCCGGGGACCCAACGCTAGTTTTTTGGGCTCAACGCGATTTTGTGGATCTCTTCTGAATTTCCTTTAAGGTTCGAATCCCGGTATGATTTGTCGAGCCCCTGGCGTCATGCTATTGTATCTCACCTCGATATTTTTCGAGCTCCGGTATGTTTTTCTGGACCGTACGCGATTTGTGAAGGCATCTGATGATATGTTTGGTGCTCCAGAGCCATCTTTCTGATCCGGACAGTTATTTTTTTGGAACCCCTCCTTATTTTGGAAGGTTCCGGCTTGATATTTTTTGGGGGGATACCGATGCGATTTTTGGGGTTACACTGTGCTTATGTGTAGGGGGCTGTGCACATGTACACTGTGTTCCTGTTGCAGATTTTCGAGCCTTGGAACGAGTTTTCTGGGCCCGCCGTATTTATCGGGTCAGCCCCCTGCGCGAATACTGGTGGACCGACGCGAATTTTTGTGGCCCCAGCGCGACTTTTGGGGGCCCAGGCACGATTCTTGGGAGCTTGTCTCTCTTAGGAGAGAGGGGACATTCAAATCCATAGCGTGAGTTTTAGCGACCTCGACACTTTTTGGGCGTCGAACACGTTTTGGAGGCTTTTGGCGTCATTGGCGTTATGGCGTTAGGGCCTCAGAGTGATTATCCATGTCCGGATTGTTTTTCGTCGCCCCGACTTCATTTGTGTCCCAATGAGACTGTTGGGGAACGGTACGACCTGTCGTGCCCTCAGCGTGATTTTCATGGTCCGGGCGTGACTGTTTGGTACCCCAGGCTCAGCGTGATTTTCAGGGGCCCCGGTCGGCTCTTTTTGGGACCATGTCGTGATTTTCAAGTACCCCGACACGACTCCTACAATTTCTTAGGGGCTTCTTGCAAATTATAGGCTTCCTCTCGCGTCTTAGGTGTCTCGTCCCAATTCCTGGAGCCTCTTTACCGGCTTTGGATGTCTTCTCGTGTCGTACCCTCCTCCATATTCAATGGCCCCCTCTCCCGTCTTGGAGGGCCTCCTCCTACATCCTGGAGCCCCTTTAACATGGTATGGGCCTACTCTCATGTTCCAGGGGTATCTTCTGCCAAATTATGGGCCTCCTGCAACGCCTTGTGAGCCTCCTCCTCCTTTGTCCTGGCAAAGCTTACCCGTCTTGGGGGCATCTTCAAGTTTTAGAAGCCTCACCTCCTTCCATGCCTGCTACCACTCACATCTTAAGGGTCTCCTCTCATTTCCTGGGAACTCCTTCCGGTCGTCGGGACCTCATTCGGCCCTGGAGACTGTCGGAACTGACCTGATCTACACGTGCATTAACCTAGTTCTGCGTTATACTGACTATATTCTTTCGGTGTGATTCCAGGTTAAATCTAGGAGCATTCAGTTTGTGTGCGTAATATAATTATACAACTGAATATCGTTTGATCATGCTCCTGGATTATTAACTACCAACGACATTCAAGAGTCGACCAGCCCAGAACATGTCTCAAGCAACCCTCAGATGTGAGGCGGTCGGCTGTGGGGACATTAAGAGGGCTGCTGACCTTCCAACATGCATTGCCCTGATGCAACTTCATCAGACGAACGTACACGAGTCGAGCGTGCGCCAGAGGCCCCCGAAAATCAACCGCCCATCCCTACAGCAGGGTATCGGGGAAGACGACTGGGTGGCCTTCACTCGGCGATGGGGGGTGTTCAGTAATGGCACTGACATGGCCCCTGCGCAGGTCACCGCCCAGTTACTTGCATGTTGCGAGTCGGTGCTAGAGACAGCTCTATTCCGTGGGGACCCCGACATCGCTAGCAAGAGCGCAGAGGACGTCATGAACGCAATAAAGCGACTGGCAGTCCTCAACGTAGCACTCAGTGCCAGACGAGCCACACTACTCAACCTCAACCAGGAAGGAGGGGAACATGTGCGCCAATATGTAGCACGTCTCCGCGGCCTGGCGCACGTGTCCCAGTGGACTAAGACGGCCCAGTGCAGCTCCGCAGAGTGTACCGGCATATTGAGTGTGGACTACACAGACGAAATCGTCCGGATGGTGCTGTTGAACGGTCTGGCGGATGACGAGATCAGAAAAGAAGTACTCGGGACCGAGGATATAGATAGCAAGACCCTCGGGGAAACTGTCGCACTGGTGGACAGCAAGGAAACAGCCGCACGGGCCATGTCAACAGACGGTCCACGCGTGGCGGCAAACACTTACAAGAAGGAGGGACGGCAAACCCACAAGCCACCGCAAGGCCACGAAGAACAAGAGAAACTGAGGAGAAAATTCCGATGCAGGTGCGGCTGCCTCACACCTCAGTTCGGCAGGATAAGAGGAAAGTTGAAGGAGTTCACAACGTGCCTGGAATGCTGGAAGAAGTCAAATCACAGACATCGCGTACCCCCTCTTGCCGACTCCGACCGCGGATCAGATGGTGGCCCCGTAGAAGCCATGTTCCATTATGTTGCCGCTATCGAGACTGAACCCAGTGGCACGCCCCCTCGGTGAACAGCGTGAGTCAGGGCCATGGAGGATTCATCTCCATCACGGATCACTACATGTTCGACGGTACGCGCGGGTGGCGGGCGTGTGAGGCCCGTCCGCACCCGACGTTCGAGCTGAAGACTGAGATTGACGGTGGAGCCTACACCAAGTTGGGGCTCCACGGTTCACCCCGAAGACCGGCCAGCGTCACTGCCGTCGCCGACTCAGGCGCGCAGACGTGCCTGATGGGACTGCCCGTCCTGGCCGTCCTACACACCTGACTCGTGTCACCAAGCGCATCCTCGCCGCGAACAGTGAGGAGATCAACGTGTTGGGCGCCGTGTTCCTGAAGCTGTCTGGGTGCGACTCGCAGGGCCGGCTGTTCGGGACGTCAGCAATGGTCTACGTCACCAACTCCACGAACCATTTATACTTGAGCAGGACGGCGCTGACGCAGCTCGGTGTGTTGGGACCGGAGTTCCCGAAGGTTGGCGCGGCAGTAGCAGCTACTGCGAGCTCGTTTGATCGGGAAACACTCTGTCACACCCGGTTGGCGGCGTGCGGATGCCCGCTCCGCACTGCACCGCCCGGTCGCCCTATGAGTCTGCCCGTCAAAACTTCGCGGGAGAACTCGGACTGTATGAAAGCCTGGTTGCTGAGGAGGTATGCGTCGTCGACATTCAACACGTGCCCACACCAGCCACTCCCCGCGATGACTGGGCCTCCCATGGAGACCGGGGTCGATGCCGGCGTGCAGCCGGTCGTGACGAGGAGACCCCCAAACCTGCCAGTGCACTGGCAAGAGGAAGTGTCGCAGCAGCTCGAGAGGGACGTAGCTCTGGGCGTCATCGAGCGCGTGCCACCCAACACGCCTGTGACCTGGCTGCACAGCGTGGTGCTGACACCCAAGCCAGACGGCACCCCTCGTCGCACCGTCGATCTGCAGCCACTGAACCGCCACAGCGTACGCGAGACGCATCACACCGTCCCGCCCGCCAAACAGGCCAGAGCCATCCCGCCGGGGACCTTCAAGACCGTCACGGATGCCTGAAACGGGTTCCACTCCATCGAGATCAGGCCTGAAGACCGGCATAAGACCACATTCCTGACGGAGCAGGGCAGGTTCCGCTACCGGCGTGCCCCCATGGGATTCCTCGCATCCCAGGACGCCTACACGGAGCGATACGACGCGATCATCGCGGACGTGCACAGGAAGTCGAAGTGCGTCGACGATACAATCATGTGGGATAAGAACCTGTCGGTGCACTGGTGGCGCGTCGTCGACTACCTCGAGCTGGTGGGAAAGAACGGTGTGGTACTGAACCCTGCCAAGCTCCAATTCTCGTCGCTCGATGCTGACTTCGCGGGGTTCCGGGTCACGGCAACAGAAGTAAAGCCCCTGCCCAAATACCTGGACGACATCGCCACATTCCCGACACCCACCAACGTCACCGACATACGGGCATGGTTCGGCCTCGTGAACCAGGTGTCGCACTACGGCAGAACCACCGAAACACCATTCAGGCCCCTGCTGAGTCCGAAGGTCGGATTTCGGTGGGACCCAGACCTGGACGAGGCCTTCCGGAAATCCAAGGCGGCTATCATCAGGGAGATCGAAGAGGGAGTCGAGATATTCGACCCTAGCCGCCGGACTTGCATCAGCCCGGACTGGTCCACCACTGGCGTGGGGTACTGGCTCCACCAGAAGCATTGCGATTGTGCCTCGCTGACCCCCGGTTGCTGTCGCAATGGATGGCGAGCGACGCTGGCCGGCTCACGCTTCCTGAGAGACGCGGAAAAGCGCTACGCTCCAGTCGAAGGAGAGGCCCTCGCGGTGGCTTGGGCCCTGGAAGACAGTCGCTTCTTCACGATGGGCTGCCGTGACTTGATCATCACGAGCGACCACAAGCCGCTAGTGAAGATTCTCGGAGACCGGGCACTTGACGACATCCAAAACCCAAGGCTTTTCCGATTGAAGCAACAGACGCTGATGTGGAGGTACCAGATCGTACACGTGCCCGGCAAGGATATCCCGGTGGCGGACGCGGCATCAAGATACTCATCAGCCACGACCCAGTTCGACAGCAGGACCAGCCGAGACGCCCTGGCCGCCTTCCGCGTCTGGGTGGACGCCGACGACGACCTGGAGATTACCGTCGTCGCCGCGGCGAAATCCTCCACGGGCGCGCTCGGGGCGGTAACATGGAAGCGTGTTAAAGAGAGCACATACAGGGATGGTGTCCTCCAGCAGCTCACCCAGCTTATCCAATCCGGGTTTCCACCATCTCGCGACAACGTACCCGAAGCTCTTCAGCCGTACTGGCAGTACCGGGACAGGCTGTCGACAGTAGATGAGGTCATCATGATGGACGACAGAGTCCTGGTGCCACAACCTCTACGCAACGAGGTGCTGCGCGCGCTCCACGCGGCACACCAGGGCGTGAGCAAGATGGTGCGTAGGGCGCAGGGAATAGTCTTCTGGCCGGGCATCTCCAAGGACATAGAGAGCGCGCGTTCCACATGCCACGACTGCTGGATAATGTCGCCCTCCTAGCCGCACATGCCGCCGGTTCAGCCACCTGTACCCACGAGACCCTTCCAGGCCATAGCCGCTGACTTCTTTGTGTTGCGCGGCATCGGATACTTGGTCGTGGTGGACCGCTTCAGCGGCTGGCCACACATTGTCGCCTCTCTGTCCGGCGCACAGGGGTTCGGCAGGGCCATAATAAACTACTTCGCGACCTTCGGCGTGCCTGAGGAGCTGAGCATGGACGGCGGGCCCGAGTTCACCGCGAAGGAGACGGTCGCCCTCCTGCAGCGCTGGGGCGTGCGACATCGCTTGTCATCCGCTTACCACCCGCAATCAAACGGGAGAGCGGAGGTTGCCGTCAAGTCTATGAAACACCTCCTGACGTCGCAGACAGACGCACATGGAGGAATTGACACGGAGGCTGTGGCGGCCGGCTTGTTGCAGTTTCGCAACACTCCAGATCTCGAGACCGGCATGTCACCAGCGCAGATCATCTTCGGCAGGAACCTGCGTGACCTTCTGCCCATCGTACCGAAGACGCAGGTGTTCACCAGCACCGCGGTCCATCCCGTCTGGCGCGATACGTGGGTGCGCCAAGAAGAGGCGCTCAGGCTGAGGTTCGCCAAGCAGGCGGACGACCTCGGACACCACGCGCATCCGCTAGCACCGCTGATGCCAGGCGCCACAGTGCTGCTGCAAAACCGGACGGGGGCTTACTCCAAGCGCTGGGATAGAACCGGCGTAGTGGTGGAGGTCAAACCTCACGACCAGTATTTCATCGAGGTACACGGTTCGGGGCGAGTGACTCTGCGTAACAGGCGGTACCTAAAACCCATCCAAAGTCTGGCCCGCGCCGACCGCTATGAGCCTCTCTCACAGCTGCCGCAGGCCGCCCAGCGGACGGGCCCCAACCCCGGTGCCGACGGTCCGCCTGCGCCCGACCACGAGCAGACCGTCACACCCGCGACGCCTGCTGCCGCGCGACGGTGCGCGTCACCCGCAGACGTGACGCCCAGGACGGCACTGACACACCGAGATGCGCCCGCCACGCCGCCCACAGCCGCCGACGTTCCGTCACCTCGGCTGCGTCCACACCGGGAGCCTCCGCCCGTGTCCACGCCCACGAGGCCTCGGCGACAACGGAGACCACCGGCTTACTTGAAGGACTATGTGACGGAGTAATCTACCGATCGATGTCCGATCGACGTACGGGGATGGTCTGCGGTGGCGACCTGTTTGATCAATCACAAGCGGCGCAATCGGCGTTGAGTGACGTGACGTGGTCAATGGTGGTCCATGCGTCAGGCGCAGACGTGCCCAGTTCGTATTAGAGTTTTCAAGTAGAAAACTGGGGAGGATGTCGGGACTGACCTGATCTACACGTGCATTAACCTAGTTCTGCGTTATACTGACTGTATTCTTTCGGTGTGATTCCAGGTTAACTCCAGGAGCATTCAGTTTGTGTGCTTAATATAATTATACAACTGAATATCGTTTGATCAGAGACCTCCTATTCCGTCTTCAGGGACTCCTCTCGAGTCCGGCAAGGGCCTCCTTTTCTCTTCTGGAGACCTTTTTCAAATTAGGGGCCTCCTCTCACGTCTTGGGGGTCTCCTGCTCTGCGTTTTGATTCGATCTTTGCCCATTTTAAGGGTGGCCTCTTATCTCCTGGTGGACTCCTCTTCTATCCCAGGTGCCCCCTCTCCCAAATTATAAGCAACCTTTCCTATCTCAGTTCTCTTGTCATTTCCTGGGGACCTTCTTACCCATCTTGGAGCCTCCTTTCTCGCCTGCGTGTCATCCCTCTTATCTAATGGCCTTTCTCCCCTATTTTAGGGGCCTCCTCGTTCACCATGGGGTCTCATTTCCAATCTTGTGTCGTCCTCTTCCGAATTAGGTGTCTCCTGCCACGTTTCTGGATCAACTTTTTCTATCTTGGTGGAACCTATCCGTTTTGGGGTCTGTTTTTGCGTCTCCGAATCCCCATTTCATATCCACTGGCTTTCTCTTCCGTCTTAGGGCCTCCTCTCATGTTTTGGGGCCTTTTTTCCCGTATTTTGACCTCCTTTGCAATCCTGGGGCCTCTTTTACAAACCTGGGGGCCTCCTTTGCAATCCTGTGGTCCTCCTTTGTAATTACTGGGACCTCCTTTGCAATCATGGGGCCTCCTTTGCAATTCTGGGGGCCTCCATTGCAATCCTGGGGCCTCCTTTGCAATTCTGGGGGACGCCGTTGCAATAATTTGGGCCTCCTTTGCAATCATTGGGCCTCCTTTGCAATCCTGGGGCCTCTTTTGCAATCCTGTGGGCCTCCTTTGCAATCCTGGGGGCCTCCTTTGCAATCATAGGGGCCTCCTTTGCAATCATAGGGGCCTCCTTTGCAATCCTGGAGGCCTCCTTTGCAATCATGGGGCCTCCTTTGCAATCACGGGGCCCTCCTTTGCAATCATGGGGGCCTCCTTTGCAATCCTGGGGACCTCCTTTGCAATCCTGCGGGCCTCCTTTGCAATCCTGGGGCCTCCTTTGCAATCCTGGGGCCTCCTTTGCAATCCTGGGGCATCCTTTGCAATCTTTGGGACCTCCGTGACAATTGTCGGCACTCTCTTGATTTCTGGGGCCTCCTATCCTCTCCTAGGTGACTCCTTTTTCAAATTAGGGGCCTCCTCTCACGTTTTGGAGGCCTCATCACCGGTGTTTGGAGCCTCATTATCCTATTAGCAGGGTGCTTTTGTGTAATTGTACCAAAGCTTATCTCCTAGAGTCCTCCCTAAAAATATGGGCCTCATCTGGCTGATCACAGTGGCCTTCTCTCATTCCTGCGGAGACATTCTTACCCATCTTGGAGCTCCCTCTTGCGTCCGGAGAAATATCTCCTATCATTTTTATTTTCTATTGTAGGGGCCTCCTCTTCCATCTTGTGGGCCTCGTTTTCCAAATTAAGAATATCCTGCCACCAATCGGAAGCCTTCTTGTCTAACCTGGGTGGCTTCCTGCCCGTCTCGGTGGCATCCTTTTCGTCCTGGGGCCTCCTCCCAATCTCTGTCCTACTTCGCTTATTGGGACCTGATTATATTTCGCTGGAGCCTCGTTGCCAGTCTTGGGGCCTCCTTGACAGCATGATCTTCTGTCTCGTCGGCCTCCTTGCTCACCTTTTTTTCCCTGTGCATTTCCGGATAGGGGCTTCCTAAAATTCCAGGGGGTGGGGGCGGCGCTCTCCCAGTCTCACGGCAGGAGGGGCGACTGCCCCCTCTGTCCCCCGGTGGCGACGTCCTTGATCCTGGGGGAGTCTTACACATATTGGAGACCTCCTGCGTCTCCGGATCCCCATCCCCTATCCAATTGCATTCCTCCTTTCTAACCTGGGGTCCTCCTTGCCCATCTTTGGCGACTATTTCATCAGCTCTGGAACCTCCTACCCCCTTCTAAAGGACTGCTTATCCGAATTAGCGACCTCTAACATCTTGGAGGCCTTCTCATCTGTCTTGCGTTCTGGTAGACTTCTCCTCTGCTAGGGGCCTCCTCTTCCAAATTAGTGGCCTCCTTTCCTATCTGAGTGGCCTTCTCTCATTTCTGCAGAGGCCTTCTTTCTTGTCTTGGAGCCTCCTCTTGCGTGCGGGGAAAATCACTCGTTATATCCTATGCCCTCCTATCTTATCTTAGGGGCCTTCTCTTCCACATTGTGGAAACTGGAGAGAGGGCCTCCATTCCAAGCTCTGGGAATCCTTTTCCAAATCAGGAATCCCCTGGCACGCATCGTCTCGGGATCATCCTTTTCTATCTTGCTGGAGCCTTACCAGCCTTGGGGCCTCCTCTTGTGTCTCCCAGACCTCATCCCATATCCACTGGCTTTCTCTTCCGTCTTAGGGCCTCCTCTCATTTTCTGAGGCCTCCCTGCCCGTCTTAGGGCCTCCTTTGCAATCCTGGGGGACCTCCGTGCCAATGTTTAGACCTCTTGATTTCTGGGGCCTCCTGTCCTCTCCTAGGTGACTCTTTTTTTCAAACTCTCACGTCTTGGAGGCCTCCTCATCTGTGTTTGGAGACTCATCGTCCTCTTAGCAGGGTGTTTTGCGTCCTAGTCCCAAATCTTCTCTCCTAGGGTCATCCTCTTTCCAAATATGTGCCTCATCTGGCTGGTCTCTGGCCTTCTTTCATTACTGCAGAAAACTTCTTGCCCATCTTGTGGCTTCCTCCTGCGTCCGAGGAAATCTATCCTATCCTATGTCATCATTTTCTATTGCAGGGGCCTCCTCATCCATCTGGGGGCCTCGTTTTCCAAATTAAGAATATCCTGCCACCCATCGGAAGCCTTCTTGTCTAACCTGGATGGCTTCTTGCCCGTGACTTCCTTTTCGTCCTGGGGGCCTCCTCCCAATATCTGTCCTACGTCTCTTATAGGGACCCGATCAGATTTCCTGGGGGCCTCGTTGCCAGTCTTGTGGCCTCCTTCGCAGCATGACCTTCTGTCCCGTCGGCCTCCTTGCTAACTTTTTTGTCCTGTGCATTTCCGGATATGGCCCCCTCAAATGTCAGGGGGCGTCGCCCCCCAGTCTCACGGCAGGGTGGGGGTGGGGGCGACTGCCACCGCTGCTCCCCCCCGGTGGCGACGCCCCTGGATGCAGCTACGTAAACAACTATATATCGTAATCTCACGAAAATGGCAGAGGCTATAACTCCGTGACCGTTGACATGATCCAGCTAAAACTGACACAGCTCGAATCGGAGCCTTAGATAACCATGTGGACATCAGACGTGTGCTTGACTGAGTTGAATAGAGAATCGAATCATGAATCAATATTTTTTGGATGAGTCGCGAGTTGAATCGATTCTTTTCCCCAAAATATATCTTGAGTCGTGAGTTGAATCACATCTTTCTAAAAAAATGAGTCGAATCATGAGTCAGTCATTCAAATCACAATGAGTCAGTTGAGTCCTATGGCTCAAATGCAAGTTATGAACAAATGATATAAAGCATGTATCTTTGTGAATAATATGCATGGCTGTGCATCATGCTGACGTGGACTGAAGTATTATGCACTCATCGCTTTGCATATGCATTGGCAACCATTCATCTCATTAATGTTTTTTAGTCAATTACTTTATGCACATGTACATGCATTAATCAGATATATATATATATATATATATATATATATATATATATGTACATAAAAAGATGCTTTGACATCAAAACATCTGTGAAATTAATAATTTTTGCTATAACTCGGTTTTCACCTCACATTATATATATATATATATATATATATATATATATATATATATATATATATATATATATATATATATATAATGTGAGTTGAAAGCAAAGTTATAGCAAAAATCATATATTCAACAGACATTTTGATGTCAAAGCATATTTATCTGTGTCTAATTAATGAAGGGAATTATATATATATATATATATATATATATATATATATATATATATATATATATATATATATATATATATATATATATATATATATATATATATATATATATATATATATATATATATATATATATATATATAATGTGTGGGCAGTGCACACTGAATCATATGCTCATGAGTCTGATCTGAATCGATTCAAATTTCTGTCAGTCTGTTTGAGTCGCGAGTCCAATTATGCTTTGTGAGCTCCGAGTCTCAATTGAGTCGAATCAAATAATTTTAACCTGCTCTGAATCATGAGTCGAATGAGATCTCAAGATCTATGAGTCACATGTGAGTCGACTAAAAAGTTGGAGTCGAGCACAAGTCTGGTGTACATACCTTTATCAAATTCTTAGACGTAGGGTGGTAATATATGTTTTTAACCAGTCAATCTTGTCTCGTGGAACGCTCCAGCTAACTTCATTTAGCCTCTTGGCATTAGAGCAAAAAGATTTGGGTAATTGATAACTTGAAGCTTTGCGATCAAAATTATATATGAAATATTCCTGCATGCGCCTAGTCATCAGTCATATAGTCGACCTTTAAAGTCCCCCATGCCCGCCCATGCCTACATGCAGCCGACATGCCGATGTCGGAAAGATTAGGGCTGCTGTTGGGACGCTAGCGACCCGTTGTCACCTGGGGAGTGAAATGTTGCACAAAGGTCAGACGTCAGCAAGCCGCTGTTGATGTGCCGAACTCAACCAGACATATTTTGATATTCCAGGTCAATTTGCCGATGTCGGGCCGAGAGCGACCTGATGTCGGCATGCCGCTTACGAGATGCCGAGCTCGCCAAGGCACATGTCGACGGCGGACTGACATCGGCATGCTTACTGGGCCACTTACTTTTAGCGTAAATGCTATAAACCTCAGGATAGCAACCGTAAGTTATGGTAACTGAAAATATAACTATTGTCGTGACCGCCGAATCTCGCAGTTCAATTTTCAATTATTGCTACTGCTGTCAAGTATCTATTTCATTACCTACTTGCGTATATTTTCATCTTTGTCCTTCCCATGTTCAAAATGAAGTGGCCTAGATCCAAGGACAAATAAGGATTTGGGCATAGGCTATAATGAAAATGTACCGGCTTGGCCACCGTTAAAGGGTCAGCTGGATCTGACAGTGACCTGAACCCACCCAACGCTGACGACGGGCTTCCACCGCTGCGCTGTACACTCTGCGATGCAAGGTTTATGGAGCCAAGCTGTGACTTTGATGTATAATTCACAAAATGAATGCATGTACAATATAAACCCAAGCAACCGAGGCGGTGATACCCCGCGACAGATGCAGATTTCTATCACGGTAAAAACCTCCAAGTTCAAGGCCAAATGATTATCAGCAAAACGGATTGTCTGAATGCAATAGATCCGCATATCATGTAGATTATATCACAGAGGTCTAAAATGAGTATATTTTATCCTTTGTGATGGATACATTAGGACTCGGATATGGGGATTACTTCGATAGATTTTATCACATAATGCTACCCGGTATTCGTTGCCATGTATCTTCCATAGTTTGTGGTGAATTGCGAAATGCACATGCCTATAACTACAGAGATAGTTCGTGCATTTATAATTTACTGCTTATTAACACTTGGAGGCCACACCCTAAGCGGTCTGTATATATTTTTTCTGGTAAATTACACATACGCATTTTAATCAAACATCGCCTGTTCATGAAAATCAAAAGCTGCTAGAACTGCTCCCGTGTTTGATTTGTTTCTAAACCTTGAACCTACCACCGGGACTAATGCCATCTTGCGAACGAAATCGAAAATAGCATCAGAAGCCGGCCTATGGGGTGGTGGATGTTCGCCAAATGCCGTGAAGTTTTTGGTGATTGTTTGAGTGCAGCCAGTTGGAGCTATGCTTTGAGTGTGGCAACCATCAAGTGGAACCAGGAGCAGTCTGCTGTCTCCAAATGGAGGAAGACTTCGAACTGGTAGGTAATGAGAGGGTGCGGGTTTGGGCGACATTGACCATCAAAACTGTGGGCGAGTCCATTTTGCAATGGGGGAAGACCTTCTCTGTTTACCACGTGACTCTCTTGTTGCTTGGCGAATAATTGGTCAGAAATACCTAGTCACCGAAATGCATGGCAAGCCATGGGATTAATATTGAAATCATTTCGTTTCCGGAAGTCCACGAAGTGATGTGTATTCCTCTCCATAGGTCAATGCGCAGGCTGTCTCCAAGCACACTCGCCATGTTTAGTTCCTCTGCCCCTGCATTGGCCTGTACCACAACCAGGCTAACGTCCGGCTAGATACCCTACCCTACCCTACCCTACCTAGGTACCTAAATGTATGGTAATTGGATTCTAAGCAATTAAAAATGAGAAACAGTCTAGTTGAGCAGTTAAAGGTGATGTGTCATTGAATTGAATGGCAGATGGCTCTAGATCAAGATGGGGCTGGAAAAACATCCTTATGAATTTTGGCCTTCCAGAACATTATCATCGTGCTCTCCATGAAGTTGTCCTCATTTTCTTGTCATAAGGTTGGATAGTGCCCTATGAAATGATTGCAGACACGAATAGAAATGTGAGAAACTCAGTGGAAAGTATAAGATGAGTTTCTGATATCAGGAACAAAAGGAAAATTTTCTGCTCCAAATTTCATGGGCCAACATTTTTGGTAATTTTGCATTTTAAGATAATTTTTAATTCTTTGAATTTTTTTATTTCAATGCAATGTTTATGAATGTGGCAAACATGATGCAACCACTCATTTTATCTGCAAATGCATGATTTTCAGTTGGGAGGCAAAATAACACCAAAAACAAGGCTTGAAGTTGGGTAATATGCCTAGCATGAAAGTAATGTTCAAAATAAAGAAAGGTGTAATGCAACCTAACCTAACCTGGTCTAATCTTCCATGCAAGAGAACAGTTTTTTAATGAAACATTTTCTTTTTTTCTCAATAGTCAAAATGAAAAAGTCCTGGTCTAACCTACCCTTACCTATTTTTAAGGAAAAATTGTTCTAGACATTCCAAAACACTTTTGTGGAAATTGTTTCTACTTAAACAAAAATTAAGAAAACCTTAACCTAGCCTAATCTAACCTGAACAATCTAACCTAGCCTAACCAAACCTAACCTCTGTCTACTTCATGAAGATATAATGTGTAAAACTTGTTCCATTGATGCCCTGAACTGCAATAATACCATATTTTCCTCTTTCAATCCCAATCCAGTATTTCAAAACATATCCAACCCTGGTTGTAGATGGATGCATACATTGGCTGTTCAGATGCTCATTTCAGTTTGAGTTGGTTGGTTGATAGGTACCTGCTCATCAGTTGGCAACAAATGGGGCAATAATCAAGGCTGGGTTTGTATGTACTTTGCCATCAATGATGTAGAAAGGAAAATTCTGGGTAGTCTAATATGGAGATCATATTTTCTTTGACTCAGTAACAGTGTAATCTCACTTCACCTCCCATTGAATCTTGAGCTATTTAATCTTGAAATAAGAAAAATGAGAGGATAATTATCTTGGGAGCATAATGTTCTGGATGCCAGAAATGTAGGAACAGTATATTTTGTAATTCTGGCAATATTCCATTCTTGGATTAAATGGAAAATGTATGGCATGGTGATCAGACTCATTTTCAATCTCTATGCATGTGTGCTGGAACACATTTTGTTCACCAATATGCATGTATTTGAGAAAATATAAATATGTGCATTATAAATGATTTCAACAGTAAAACACCTCCAATGCTAGGTAAATTAGGTAAATTCTTCCTTTAAGGTGCTCTGAATTATTGTGACATATTTGGCATTTACATAGAAGAGACCACTAAGTGCAAATTGAAAAAAAAAAAAAATGTATGGACTGGACTTGCCAAAGCTTACCTAACAACTTCTTCCTCTACCATTTCTTTGAAAATTCACCTAGGTGTGATATTCACTATTTAAAATCATGCCACTCAGCATTGAGATAGCAGATCATGCAAGCTCCTGATGCAATCATGCAAGCAATTTTTTACATATGCTCTTTACAATCCATAAATACGTTGGTAAAGAGGGTTCAGAATTTAGTTGCAGCTGATGCAAATCCTGTATATCAAATGCAAGACAGGTGGTTGAGATGCAGTATTTGTTGGAAGTTGATCTTGATATTTTGATATATTATTCAAATCTGCTTGATTGTATCACATATTGTAATATATCCTGTTCAAAACTGACATATTTGTACCAATTCTGGTATGATTTGTTTTTGATGCACATGCTTTGCATCATCTGAACTAATTTCATACCAGATGTGAACAACTTTATTCAGATGAATTATAAATCAATGGGCATATATGTATGAAATATCCTGATGTCCTATAACTATGTATAATATCCCAATTAAATTCAAAATTTATTTTATTTTGATCAATGTTTTGGGCTGCAAATTCTGGTTGACACACCCTAGATAAGGGAAGAAAGGGTCGGCACAGGTCCATTAGAACCTTTCAGGGAGCCTTCATCAGTTATGCTCCTGAGGGGGGGGGGGCAGGTAGGTGGTCTGGTGGGACATAATGCTACCATACTTACTAGGTTCAGAACATAGGATAAAGGTAAAGAAGGCATCATAACCAGTGTAACAGAATGTAATTCATGGTAATAAAGTTATTTAAAGGCCTCAGCAGTGGCATTTCCAGGATTTCTCCACATGAGGCTTAAAAGAATGTGATTTTGAAAAGACATGCACATTCCTGGAAGGGTTCATATGGTAGCATCTTCATTATGTTATGAGCTCATGACAGCCTTTCCCCCCATACAAAACAAAGCCAAAAAGCATACAGAGATCAGCATGGTGCATATGTTTCTCATAGTAACAAGAGGTGCAATAACTGGGAAAGGGTGGGGAGGGAATAGTGGCAAAGGCCCCCTCCAGCATGGGTATTGACCAGGATTATATTTACACTTTGTAATCCTGGATGTAGATAACTTTTGATGGGCGCCAAATGACCCTGTAGTTGGCGTGCCCTTAAACCCAAATCATCAATCAAAGATAACTTTTGTGGTAGTCAAATATGGAGGTGATACTTGCCTTCAAATATGTGGCACCAGAATATCAGTTTGCACTTTTCTGTGAATCTTGAGCACTTGCTCACAGAGCAGTTCATTGCCAAACAGCATTCAACTTCCAAATTAGAAAATGAGAGGATAATGCTCTGGATGGAGAAAAAATCCCCCACCATGGTGATACCCATGCCTCACAGCTTCGGACAGGTTTTATTTGGTGACCCATGTTGTTGAACAGAATGCAGCAATCAGCATGTCAAAATGAAATGTCTGAGCAAGCCAGAGGTGCATCCAGGGCTTGTAATCAGGGAATCAGGGGAGGAGGGGTGTATTCATCTGGCTGGACATGATTTATCTGAAGGGGTGCCATGGACTTATACAAGTTTGATGGGGTACACCAAGATGTTCCTGGAGGGGTGTCCTCTACTGAGAATGGTGCCCTTGGCTGAATATTTTAAGGGGAATTGTGGAGGGGTTGAGTTCGAGTGTTCCTGGAGGGGTGCCTTTGCCTGCAAGGTTCAAGAAGGTGCACTTGAACCTCCCTGGAGAAGTGTATCTGGAGTGCTGCCGTCCAATGGGGGAGGGTGGCACATGCCTCCTGTGCCCCATTTGGATCTGCATGTGCCTGGAGCAAGTGGTATCTGCTTCAACAGGCTTCATGCACACATGTCCTCTAAGTCTAGTGTTTTGTCTGCATTTTCTGTATATTAGCTCTACCCGAAGCTATCGACACATGGGTGGATCCAGGAATTTTGATGAGGGAAAATTGTCCAGATGGGTGTCACTTAAGATAATTTCATAGGCTAGGGATGCACTGGAATGTCCCTGGTTATTGGTTTTACGACACATCGACCGTTGAGTCATATAGCGTCGCCAATCTCTCACGCCGATTGGTCGCGGGCGAAGAGTAGCGACAGGTGAGATTCGAACCCACAATCTTTCGATTGCGAGACGAGCATCTTACCCCTAGACCACTCGTCCCCAATGTCCCTGAAGGGGCATATTTTCAACTCAGAGGAGTGCTTTCAGCTAAAATTGAATGGGTGGGGATGGGGGGGGGCTGTGCTCGAGTGTCATTGAAATGATGCTTTTCTACTGAGATAAGTGCATTAGATGCAAAATCCATGTGAGATGTGACCATCCTGGATAAATGCCTTTTCCCATCAGAGGACCTTTCCATGATAAATGTACATTTCTCATGTGCCCTCGCCGACCATGCGCCGACTGAAAGTTGCTTTGTTTTGGCCAGCGACGACATTGAAGTAGACGAAAGAGGCGTAGTCACCCGATAGGGCCGTGGGCAGGGTTGATTTTGTACTTTTTAATCCTTGATGTGGAGAGGAAAATGTTTGGGCATCGAATATCGAGAGCATGTTTTTAGTCAAGCATGTGACATCTGTTTGCACTTTCCAGTAAATCTTGAGTCATCACTTCATCACAGAGTAATTCATTGTCAAACATCACTATTGGCCTTCCAAATGAGAAAATGAGAGATAATTTTCTGGAGAGGAGTTCTGGATGCGAAATATCCAGGAGCTGCCTATTTTTGCAGCCATGCCCATGAGATACTTTGCACGTGCCTCTGGGTCATGTAGGTATGGGGTTCGCCATATCTCGGCCCACACCTGGTCTACACTGCCATCGATAGGCAGGTATGGTGCAGTTTTGGTAGCCAAGGAGTCCACCCCACATAGGAGAAGTACGGTCGAGCATACGACTTGGCGTTTGTCACGTCACCTCGACGTAAGTCGCCACTGCTCGATCTACGCGACACCTGCAGCCTGCCAGGAAGAGGCATGCATACATACATACATGCTGCTTTGTATAATTTGTTTTTGGTGGGGGCAGACTCAGCCCCTATTTTAACTTGAGCCTCTAATGCCTCTGTGAGTCTCGAACGCTAAGCCGTGCTGATCCGAAATGGAGTCGGAAAAATTCAGATAGCACTGTTCAGCTTTTTATCTTAGAAGTGCAAGCATATGATATCTTCTCATTCCCGAATATCGTACTTCATCACATAATTTTATACGAGTGAAAGTGTGCCCCCCCCCCCCCGATCATTTCCATGGCATGACACCCATGCATATATATTGTTCGTTAAATCCATCGTCAATAAATATCGATCTTTGCCACGCAAGAACGCAGCTATTACACATCAAGCAAGATAAACATAACTTCATTGTGGAGCAGCTTTAGATATCAGTATAGGAATATTACATCCGAACGAATACAAGTATAGCTAGTCCGGTATTTATGTTTATTATATGCATAACAAGTACGAATATTGCATTTTAAACCTACACCTCACTTCGTCACCACCAACATATATTTTTGCTATGTGTAATATCGCCAACAGCTGGTACTTGCAAACTACATAATCCTAGGGGCAGCAGCGGCGAGTTCCAGCTGCCATCATTGTTGATGGGTATGTAGCAGCGGCGAGTTCCGGCTGCCGTCACTGTTGATAGGTGCGTAGCAGCGGCGAGTTCCGGTTGCCGTCACTGTTGATGGGTGTGTAGCAGCGGCGAGTTCCAGCTGCCGTCGCTGTTGATGGGTGTGTAGCAGCGGCGAGTTCCAGCTGCCGTCGCTGTTGATGGGTGTGTAGCAGCGGCGAGTTCCAGCTGCCGTCGCTGTTGATGGGTGTGTAGCAGCGGCGAGTTCCAGCTGCCTTCGCTGTTGGTGGGTGTGTAGCACCGGCGAGTTCCGGCTGCCATCTGTTGATGGGTGTGTAGCAGCGGCGGATTCCGGCTGCCATCACTGTTGATGGATGTGTAGCAGAGGCGCAGCCAAGTTAGGGGACGGTGGCCCAGGCCCCCGTAGGAAAATCATGGCTGCGCCACTGGTGTGTAGGGTGGATCTATGCACTATTTTTGTCTGGACAGCCATATGATTATTCGAAATGCCCTATTCTACAATATTATTAATGGTCCCCTACTAATTTTAGCCAGAATTGCAGGGCCAATCTTGAAGTCCACCTGAGTTGCGATGCCATTCTGCTTAGAAATACCAACCACCAGCGCACTGCCATGCTATGTTCTGCCATGAGGATGCGTAATAATAATATTTTTAGTATGTTCGGTCATTGCTATACGTATTCCCATCAAAATACTTCGAATTTTAAGAACGCATACATACGCATGGAATGGACATAAGGAATACCAACATTTTATATAAATGTTAGATTAATGCATGATGTTAGTAGTAGTGGCCCATTTCACCTCGGTAATTTTGATTTGATGATCAATTTGCTTTCATTTGAATTATGCTGATTGTTCATGCAATCTTAATATCTCTTAACCATCTAAATGCGGGGGGGGGAGGATTTGGACCCATCTTAAGGTTTTTCTGAGCGAACTCAGAACCGTCCAAAATATCGCTTTGAAGTATAATATACCTTCCGATATTTCATAAGCACACATGGTGTCAAACAATTGAGATACGGTCTCTTGATATGTCGGCACATTGCGGCGTCCACCAATTGAGATACAGTCTCCCGATATGTCGGAACTAGGGCTGGTCAACGTCGGGTGGCGACCTCGTCTCAAATCTGTTTCTGGATGTACATTGAAACATGTACATCTAGATGGGGCATCGGTAGCTCAGTGGTTAAGCTGGGAGTCTGGGAAACCACAGGTACGGGGTTCGATTCTCCGCGATGTCCGCCCTTCCTGCCATGATGAGAGGCAGGCGACGCCATGCAGCCTCAACTGGTGCGTTGTAAAGCCACAAAAAACGAAAATTTTTGATGAGCAAGCCATACAAGACAGTCAAAAGTGAATATGTGTTTACAGATGATTATAAAAAACACCAAGATACAGCATGTAACCTCAGGTCAGGTCGCTAGGTCGAAGGTTTATACTAGAAAATGTTTTTCTTAGGTTTATAGCTTTGTAGCTAATAGTACTTTAAAAACCGGCGTGTATGTGATGCCAAATTGCGTCTTCCCAGCGTATAGTCACGTCACGTATCTGGTTGGATCACCGAGATGTGGCATGGAATATCCCGAGGATATATGTATTGCAGGCCCTCTGGAGGATAAAATATGGGCTATTGTGCATAAAAAACGCTAAACGAGGGCAATTTTGCACGCCGATTTGATTTCTGATGGCCGTTGTTCCTAAATTCAATACTATTTCGTTGAACATTTTGGAAAATGTCAAAAAGACCACTTTTCTGAAAAACATTCTGAAAAAAATTCTTGCATTTTTGCATTTTCTAGCAATTTTAATTCAACAATTCGTTTTTCAGATGTATTGGCAGCACTATTGCCAAAAGAAAGCAATGCTGGAAATATTCTGCTGATTAAGCTTCAGTCAGAAGTGACTAACCAAGTTGAACTTTTTTTATACTTGGTCAAAGACTGAACATTCAGGATAATTAATTAGGTGTAGGTATGAATAAATTCTACCATAGGTGAATTGATACTAGTTTTGTTTGCTAATCGTCATACAATCAAGCTGGAATTATTTCTTATAGTGTAATCTAAGCGTCCCAACCCAATGATTTGTCAAATGGTTACGGATAGGTTTCATAGCCAACGAACTTTTAGTTTAAGGTCGGTCGGATAATGTTTTCACTTTGCTAAGATCAGGTTGTAGCTGGGTTGTGATTTATAGTGTGCTGCACTACATGTGCAATGTTTTGCTGCTTCTGTACTATTGTACAGGTTTCAATGCATATCATAGTCTCTCCAGTGAGATCCTCACACCCCGTCTCCGGGTTGTTGTTAAAGATCAATTCTAACTTCCAAACTAAGCGGTGCACGGAAGCGAACCGTGTATCATCGGGAAGTCCTCGACGAATGGGACTTTATGATGACCTAACTGTTAGTTTTAAAGTATTTTTTAATCAAAGTGACTTTTTCCAGAAAAAATGACTTAAATTGCATTTCATACCTCCTTTTCTCGTTTGTTTGTTTGTTTGTTTATTGGGTGATTCACGACGCACTTATGCACATTCACACCTAATGGCACCACCCACACTGTTTCGCCGGTGGGCCGCGGGATTGGGAAATGTCCCGAGCGGTTGGAGTGTTGTACCTGGAACCTTTGGTACCCAGAGCTGAACACCTTAACCACTCGGCCATCCCCGCCCCCTCCGTTTCTCGTAAAGACTAGTTAAAACGCACGCGATTTGATAGCAAATCACGCAGCGCATAAATCAAAATCCCGAGTTTCTCTCCATGTGTGGCGTGGGCATATCATCGTGCGGTCTCTTTGATGTCGTACTCTAGTAAGATTGGATAAACTTTGTGGTCAACGCTATGTTAGAATTTAATTGCTCCATTTAATTGTTTTTGTGGTGAAGTAGTAATTTAATTCCTTCAAGTTCTTTTCAACGTGTTTTTCATTACACTTTAATGCCTCACTCAAACTCAGACAAATGTTTCCACAAGAGACCAGGCGACTGGCCTGTGGCATTTGTTTATAGTTCGGCGCAGCTCCTGAGCTTGAGTTCTGTCGTCTTATTGCATACGTCAGCATCAGCCTGTCGCTGTCCAGTTGGATTTTTGCACAGTGGGTGACGGAGACATTGTGGACTCGATTTTAGCTTCACCTTCCGGCAGCAGAACGTACTGTGAAACAGACAATGACAGCATAGTTGGAACAGGAGCCCGGAAGCCGTGTGGATGGCAGTGGCACGCCATGGCAGGTGCGTGCAGAACTCGTGTTGACATGATTGACTGCTCTGACCTGGGGCAAAAAACGGCTCTGTTACACGGGGTTTGACAAGGCCAGACGATACTCCGCCCCCCCCCCCTCATCTTACTCAAGGGTGTGTCCCAGAGTTCTAGATAGTCTGGTAGTCATTTCATCCTTGTCGACATTTTTGTCCATCGCGATAGGCGTAGCCAAGATGGCTGATCAGGGCAGCATAGCTATCAATAGAGCTGAAAATTATTTCAACTATCAGCCACCTTCACATGCGCGGGGAGGGAGGATGGGCAAACCCGCTATCTCCGGTTCGGATGGATCTGCGAAAACAAGCGAGACAACGTTAGAATGCTCTCCACGAGCTTAAGCATGTGTTTGAAATTTTCTCAGATCAATTTCCTGGATTCAAGACGCATAAATATAATATCTGGATCTTCGATCTTCCTGATGGATCCTCTTATGATCATATGCGTGTATAAGTTCATTTAGCACCCACACTTGACGGCCTCTGAGCCGAGCGGGCACTGGAAGAGGCAGATTCCACCCCCCCTAAAATATCGAAAACTACTGGGCGGATTTGCTCGCTGGAAACTGCGTTCTACCTGTCGCATGAAACACACCTGCAAAACGTTTACAATGTTACCAGAGGCAGATATTACAGAGTTGTTACAATGTTACAGAGGACAGAATATGTAGATAGGTGTATATTGTTGTTGGCATATAGCTCCCACATTTATCGACGAATGTTGTTCCAGTTAACGCGAATCGGCAACCAACGGATGTGTTTATTCGGTAAAATTGTAAATATTTGCACTTTTATAAAATTATAGCCATTCGCAGGGCTTCCGAATTGGGGGTGGATCATCTTTGAAGAAAAATAAAGCACGTTCGGTAAAATTAGCATAACATGTATGCGCTGATCATAAAGCAACTTGCTTATCATTTCAATCAACTATACAGTTTCCACAAGCTAGTAATTGTGACTTGTGAGCACATGGAGTACATAAGTAAGAGGCTTCCAAAAATTCGGTTAATCACCAATGCTGTTTATATGCTATCTTGACGTAGGCAAGCAGACACTTAAGCTTAGCAACGGCTTCCAAAATTGGCAGATTAACGATGATTTTGAGCTTGGACTTCTGTACAATGTAGGTAGATGGGCACATAGACTTGGCAAGGGCCTCCAAAATTGGGGAGCCCATTAAGGTATTTTCAGTTTAAATGTATGTGCAAACTAGACAGGTATGCAACCAAGCATGGCCCACGAATTCATCTTTGGAATTGTCCAAATTTTCCATTGGCCAGATCCATCATGTCAATCAGTGCCGTTTTTCTTTTTCACGGAATTGCAATGTCAATAAACAATATTCCAACCTAGGGTTGATATCACATCTATAGTTTAATTATGACTTGGAAAATAGTTTAACTATGATAAACTTAAATTTTGTCAAGAAACGGTACGTTGATGTGAGACACATTGTGGATCACAATTTGAACAATAATTGGAAAAGTCCGAAATTGGATTCTGTCAATATTTTACGCAAGCCATGAAATCCCGTGCTGAATTACAGTTCACGTGCGGCATGATTGTAATTAGCTGATATAACAACATGCCAACAGTGTTCTGTTCTGTAGTGTTCTGTTCTGTAGTGTTCTGTTCTCATATTTTACTTTGAGCTTGCAAAAGACCAGTCAAAACCCAGTGTATATCCCAAAGAACGGCCAAAAGGCCCACCGGACTTCGTGGCTCTGAGCGCGCTGTCGGTGTTTATGCTTGCCACCTCCAGTCCTGACCCGCCCTCGGGTGGCAGCGATTCCGGCAGTCGTGAGCTCGCACTCGCCCATCATGGAGGATATTTTTCGTGAACACTGAGAAGGTGTGGGTGTTTAAGAATCGTAGTCTGGAGTGAATCCCTCGGAACCCCCGGAATTTGATTGATTACATCCAATGCGTGATCCAAGTGATCGTTTTCAGCCAATTATTTCGCGATAAAATTATACCATATTTCCAAAGTATAGCTCTTCAGTGCGAGCAAAAAAAAAATCGCTGTGTGGGAATTATGGTAATTGTTTTTGCCCACGCGTAGATCTCGCAGTGTAAGCACTCCCGGGGTGCCAATAACCAATAAGCAGCCGTCCTGAACTTCCGCCGTATGAGGAGCAGATATGTTTTCAAAAACACAAAACGCGGCACAGTATATGGGCAAAATTAATCTGTCGTGGGGAACCAGCATCCTCATCGTCGTGGCAAGGTTAGAAGACGGATTTCAAGTCGATTATTGTCCTGGAACGCGCACAGGCCTAACGTTCATTTCCAGAACAAAACAGTGGATGTACCTCTCGCGCCCCCAGCTCCCCCTCCCATATCCCCATATATGGGTTTCCTCTTACTGTGGGACACGTTCACTATTGGAACGGTGACATGTGGCAAGTCTGCCCTGATTTGTGGCGCCACCTATAACATGCTTCCAGTGCTGCCATCTATTGCAATCAGAACAAAGGGCTCGTGCTGGTATGGAATCTGTCGATAAAATACGTATTTGTGCGCTGGTAGGCGCGTTCGTGTGAGGAGTACGATATTTGGATGGCTGTCTGCGTGCGTATAATGGCAGACAGACAGAGGACGCAAGTCACATCTGTGGTCATGTCGTACCTTATGATCTGATGTTGATTCGTATTTGCAGTTTGACCGAAAGAAAGCAACATGCCCACTGCGACCTTTGCCACCAATGATTCAAACCTGGTTACCTTAGGCTCTGTGCACGGTATGCGAATGAAGTTGGCAAGCTGACCTGGGTGAGACAAGATCTTGATCAATTCTGGCCGCGGGTTTGTCTAATACCAAGGTTTCCCCCATTTTTCTGGCTCCCAGCCTTACCAATATGAAAGCGGCGAAAAGCGTCCGCACCATTTCCATACAGCCTGGTTTCACTTCGCGAGCTTGTTCATTGTTGATGGCGACAATTATATTGAACCGTTCACTGCCGCGGTACCGTTCCTGTATTTGCGATATCTTCTGGTGTTGCCTTTTAATATCCGACGATATCGATGGTCGGGAACCCCAGAGGGCGCCTGGCATCTTGAGGGGACGAAGGTGCGCCACATTTAATCTACCACGTCGCCCTCAAAGCTCGCATGGCATTCCTCTTAATAGACCGCAAAATGACCACAGCAGTCGACGCGCCCTAAAGCCCAATAACCCTCTTAATAGACGCAGTTTGCGGTGGGGAGGAGAGGGGGTCGTTTTGGCATCAGAATCTCAGCTTGCACTTCCCAGTGAATCTTGAGTACTCTACTATGGAGAAGTCCATTGCCAAGCAGCACCATGTAACCTGCAAATGAGAAAAATGAGAGGGTAATTTTCTGGAGATGGTAACGTCCTGGATGACAAAATCCAGGAAAAGCCTTTTGTCAAACCCTGAATGAAATGAACCGAACCAAAACGAATGAAAGTTCTACGTGTATATTTAATCTCAAGATTCCTCTTTCAGGAACGAAATTTCGGCCTGTAAGTGTCCGGTACTTGAGTGATTGGAATATATCGCGAATTGTTTTAGGTCGGATTTAGCATGAATATAGAGGAAATATATATATATATATTTAGTGTATTAAAAAAAATAGTTTAAAATTATAACGGGATCATCTATCGTTTGGTGACGTTGGATGGGGAAACACCAAATATAACATTTCGTTCGAATTGAAGAACATTTAAGGGTCCCGCAAGTCCATCAAAGTTTATCCTATGCAACGGGCCGGCACCTCGTTCGAATTTCGACGTCGACGTTTCACAAAAGTGTTTTTCCGCTGCAAATAAGTGTGTTTTGGAACATCTGAGACTTCGGTTACATAATATAGTCGAAAAACATATTGTTAGTCGAGATGGACCGCTTAATTTGACTAAATATGCCCTCATTCGAGTATTCCAGGTCCCTGTCTGCGAGTCGTCGACACGAAATTCGAACTACTGAGGAATGTTTCCCGTTTTCCGATTCATGGCTTCATCTGTGCACTGAACAACGTAGAAACGCGTCACAAAATGTGACAAGTAAAATAGAAAGGTACATTATGGGAGGGGAGTGTCAGTTGATATATTTACACAATTTACAGTTCAGGCCGGGTTCAGGAGTGGAGGCGACGATGAGCCTCGACGACCTGCAGCAAATACTGTTTTTCGGCCTCGTTCTTGGTCAGGGCGGTGTCCGATATCAGGCATCAGAAGTCAGATATCAGTTTGTCCCGCATTCTGCTCCGTCGCTTAGGACGGTGAGCTTCTGAGCCACTGCCCGGTCTCGCTGGTAGGAGTCGTTCGCCCAGGCGGGGATCGCGCATAGTGCCTTCGCTATCCACCGTGCGTGGTATAACGCGCATGGTCGCCGGAATGCATCTGACACTTGGCCGGTGGCCACCGCCAGCTCCAATTGAGCAAACTCCCGGTAGTCGTCCCGCGCTCCTCCCGACGCCTTCAGCACGCGCCACTCCCGACGCCGCCGCCACGCGCCACTCTTCCAGCTGATCGAGGCGTGCATCCTGCAACATCTCCGCTTGTGCAGGGACCATGTGCGGCCATTTGTTTCGGAACCGCTTGAACAGCGCTATCTCGGATCCTGACGACGTCCCCATGGCGGCTTTGAATGCGGAGGCCAGCACGAGCTCCAGGATGTGGTGACGACACGACAGGTGGAGCAGTGGCCGGCCGAACGTCTCATCCAGCAAAATGCAATACCCGGACTGGACCCCAGTGTTCGACGCAGTCGTGTCAAAGAGAGCGCAGCAACTCGCTTCTCCAGCCCTCATTCCACGAGTACCTCTGCCGCCTTGTTCGCCATGGCCTCACCGGTGCCGGTGAAGAGGGTGGACACTACCAGTAACTTGTCATGCGAGAGCTGAAGGCTTGAAACGACGAATGCGTGGCGGTGAACTCGTTCCGGCTCAGCGTCGATGTTTGGCATGAGCTTGTCGTCCCAGTGCAAAACAAGGACTGCGTCGACTGCTTCCATCTCTTTGATTAACTCAGTCATACAAGCAACTTCCACGTCATATAAGTAGCCTAAATATAATTTATTTTCATAAAATAGGAAATTATTACGACTCTTATTCAGTATAGCCCTAATCCGCAATGCATGCCAAGCATATTAGTAATTTTCAAGCCAGTATGCATATTCCTTACATTAAGTCGTTTGGCAGGCGACGATGTGCCAGAGGTACTCAATCGTTGCGGAGAGACCTCCTCCGATCATGACGTCGAAGAGCCACTCAGTTGAGCAACAGCAGTCGCCGACGCTTTCCGCCGTCGTTCCTTCTCCATCTCCACCCGTTCCGCCTCTTGTTCAGCTCGCTTTATCATCCACTCCGATTTATTCGACAGGTCATCGACTACCTTGCCCATCACCATGTTTTGTTCTCTCCGTTGGTCGACGAGAAACGCACGGTCCTCCTCAATCGTGATCATCTTCAAAGTATCATGATTGGAGATGTCTGATAGCTTTGACAGCTCTCCCTCCAGCATAGCGGTGGACACAAGATTCCTATCTGACTTGAGCTGCTTGGACCTCATTATGGTTTCGTACTAGGCGATCAAGGCAACCAACTTGCGGGTTACATGTTTGATGTCTTTAAGAACAGTTATCTTGATTATTTAGTTATCTGATTTCTCAAATGTTCCAAACATACACTAATTTATAGTAAAAAAACAGTCTTGTGAAGTGTTGACGTCGAGATTCGAACGAGGTGCCTGTCCGTTACATAGAAGAAACTTTGACGAACTTGCGGGTCCCCTAAATATTTTTCGATTCGAATGAAATGCTACATTGAAGTTTCATAATCGAACGTCACAAAAGGTGGTGTTTGAAATTTCCCCACATATAATGAAACGCACTAATATATATATATATATATATATATATATATATATATATATATATATATATATATATATATATATATATGTGTGTGTGCTTCATTTAATAAAGCAGCATACTTCGTGTTGATGTGCCTCTTTCCAAGAACACCGACAGTACATAGCCAGTAGCAGTCTCCCATGCCATTGGGGGGGAGTGGTTGTCCATCATAAAGAGACAGCGTGTCCCTCATGTTCAGCTGCCGGTTAATTACAGGATCCTTTTCACGGATGAAAACTGCCTCTCAGATTTTAAGTTTTTGTATCCTGTGACACTGGGTCAATATGGTGGTGTTGTTGATCATGATGGATCGGGTAAGTTTCGTATTGTACATCGACATGGCGTGCTGTTGTGGTGCCCCTTATTGGAGGTCCATTGTGATGCGTCTAGATAGGATGGTGGTGGTGTGTCCAATGTGGGATGAGGCTGGGCGGCGCGCACATTCGCCAATAGGGCATCGGAACCCCTACACTACATTGGTCGTTTTGAGCATGCTTCTATCTTTAGTCAATTTGTTGCACATGATGAGATCAGAGACTCGTGGACATCGGTAATGAATTGTAAGATTTATTTTGTCATGTGGTGCACAATTTCTGGCGATCATGGTGCGCAATACTTTTTCGTCTGTTTTATACGCGGATGACATGTAACCCTGATATAATATCTGTATCTGTTTCCCTTTAGCATTGTTCGGGAGCTGTCCAAGTGGTGACCGGAAGTACTTATACAATTGTAGCCGAATCTGGTGGTCAATATCACTGATTGCGTAGTTGTTATTTACCAGAATGTGTTTTATTCGCTGCATTTCTTGTACAATCAGTGGACATGTGGAGCAGTGTTTTAGTGCCCTGTGTAGCTCGGACTACGCTTTCCTTATATCTGTCTGGACATTCACTTGCGCCGTTCAAGCATGTCCGGGTGTCGGTGGGCTTCACAGGGAAAGAGGCACATGAACACGAAGTATGCTGTTTTATTCAATGAAACATGCATTAAAGATAATCTGCTCTCACCATTAACTAATATATATATATATATATATATATATGACGATGCCTCATAGGTTCGTCCTAAATTCGCCGTTTTCCCCATTTGCATATCACAGGGAACGCTTATGGTAACTTATGCAATTGTTCTTATTTTTCCGTCCAAGAACGTCTATAAGGCCAACTAATGGCATTGTTGCCGTGAAAATTACGTAAACATAGCGTTAATTTCTTTTCCCGTTTGAACATGCCTATTATTTGAGAGAATCAAGGAGTATTACTTCAAATGGGAAGAAGCACCACTCATAGGTTGTCGAATTTCACCACTCGCACTGGAGTGAAAAAAAACAACAACAAATGATTGTTACAGCCGGGTAACGATCAAACCCTTAATTTTACAAATAATTAGCTCCATGTCATCTTCGATTAAAAATCCCGTGGTCGAATGCTAGCCCATGCGGAGGGGCCGTCCCCTGCGCATGACAGTAAGGCTTAAATCATCGCATAGCAACACGGTTAAAATTTCTTTCAACGCCACTTTTCCGACCAAACCTTCCAATTGCCGTCATCCCCACCATGGGTTTTTAGTATAAACAAGTTTTGCCCGAGCACCACAGAGCTCGAAATTCAACATTGGTGCCTATCGTAATACATGGAAAAGCACCACCTAGAAACCACAAGGGCATGCAAAGGCACCACCTGACCTTTTTGGAAGACTGGAAAACTTCACTAGTGATCCACACATATACTGGGTAAAGATCTATACTATGCTGTTGTACGTGTCTGTGGCCTCCCTGGTTCTCGAGATCCTATAGGTATATCCGAGCAAAACACATACAACGCACTTCGTGGACTACCTACCTGTATGACATCCAGTATAGAATCGTTCGCTCTGCCAAACATTGGGGTGCTTGTCGAGTGCGACCGTGTCCCGGAACCACCTGATCGATAGTCTGAACTGCACGTCTACTGGTGCGGTACAGCATACCTATGCAATATATTCAAGTGTCAGGATGCTTCGTCCGGTTGAGTACACAATTGTTTCGACACTAATAGTCCGTACATCGGTAACGGAGTGGAAGACATGTTGTATGGCCATCCGAGACTGCTGCCATCACCATATGGGTCCGTCGTGGACACACGACGCCGGGTTAGCATTACCAGATGGGTCCACCGTGGACACACGACGAAGGTTAGCATTACCAGATGGGTTCGCCGTGAACACACGACGCCGGGTTAGCATCACCAGAAGGGTTTGTGGACGCACGACGCTGGGTTAGCATCACCAGATGGGTTCGCCGTGAACACACGACGCCGGGTTAGCATCACCAGATGGGTCCGTCGTGGACTTACGACGCTGGGTTAGCATCACCAGATGGGTCCGTCGTGGACACACGGCGCTAGGTTGGCATCACCAGATGGTCCTGTTGTGAACGGTCGGCGCTGGGTTGGCATCACCAGATGGTCCTGTTGTGAACGGTCGGCGCTGGATTGGCATCACTAGACCTCGTCTGTCGTTTCTGCTCGTGGCCGTCTGATATGTCCGATACGCCGCTGGCAGCTCGGTGACTGGATGCATCACTGAACCTCTGCGTCGGTCGGCACGTGCTGACAAGCGCGTGACACCCATGTCTGTCGATGGTACACTCATTCTCTACGTGGGTCGGCCGGCCGCCGGCGCGGTGAAAGGGGATCGGGCCGCGCCGGCGCCGCCCAACGAAGCGCGTGCCCACGTGGCTGTGTTGAGCACGGCTGGCTGGAGCGTGTAGAGCGTTGACCTGACGTTGACCTGGCGTGTCTGCATACCGGGGCACGATGTGACACCGGCGGCGCGGCGGTCGGCGCGGGCCGACACACTGTCGTCACCGGCTGACAGGCCAGGGTGTGAGCACGAGCTGGTGCCCATGTCGGTGACGACAACCGCGTCTGGCGCAGCCGAGTCTGGCCGCGGCGGCGTGTGTCACTGCTGTATGTTTATGTGGGACACGTAATTAGCCGGGTTGGTGCCGGGACCAGTAATTGGGCTGCCCTGGAGCGACTCTGCTGACCGACCCTGATACCCTGAAGGGGTGCTGGGTGCTGCTGAGGTCGCGGTAGCTCAGCTGGCATGGCGTTGGACTTTTCATTGTAATAGCGTGGGTTCGAATCCCACAACTGTCGGGGTTACCGAGTCCACCCGCGATCAGTCTTGCGTGAGAGATTGGCGATGCTGAATGACACAGCAGTGGAATGCGTCGCAAAAGAATATAATTTTGTCTACGTGCTTCTGGCCGGCCCTAAAGGTGTGCTGAACTGCTGGAGACCCTGGTGGTGGTGCTCCGCGTCACACCACCGATGGCCAACATGTCCCACCCGTCACACGTGGGACTGCCACCCACCAAGCCGTGGGCCGGGTGTGCGCTCGGAGCTTTCTCAGCTCACTCGACAGTCAGCCGTCACCGCCGCACATCGTTATCAGCTCCTTACCCAGAATGATAGCACCACCCAGGCTCTGTCCGTCCCAAAATGATTGGTGCCGCGGTCAAATCTATTATGGAATACGTCCGTTCCACTCGTATCACTCGAGATCCGATTACAGGCCACGTTACGTTAACGCCAACACGGCCCAAATTTGCATCACGTTTTGGTGATGTACCAGGATTGCTACTTTCAAGGAGGCCACAAATATAATTTTGACCTTTGCTCCTTCTTTTGGTACAGTGCAAGACGATCGTTTCTCTCCTCTCCCCTTTGTGTCCGCTCGTGATTTTCCAACCAAATGACGTGTTGTTGCACCATCGGCATGAAGAGCACGGGATGTTCGGGCCGTGTTTGGCCCGGTGCTGACCTTGGTGCGCCACCAAGGGCGTCACGAGATCGGCAGCGATTGTCGCCGCTAGAGGGCGGTGCCGCGCGGCGGACGACCCAGCTACCAGGTGGGATCGGTAGGAAGCTCGCCAACCCGACTGTATCGGAACAGTGACGGCTGGCGCTGTGGCCGGCCCGCCCAACTGTGGGGCGGGGCAGCCCGTGTCTGCGGCCTCGTGCACTGACGCGCGGCACGTATTGATCTCGTGTCTGGCGTCCGACTGGCGCCGGGTCGTCACCCCCCCCCCCCACCACCACCACCACCACCACCACCACACCCTCTACACCGTTCCGGCGCCGACACACCCGCCCCTGTTCCGAGGGGATGAAACGCATGTCGCACACTGACGGCGGATAGCGGTGGCAGTTTTTAGCGGTGTCTCCGGCGGCGACGTCTCTCCGCCCGCCTCCCCTCACTCCGCCACCGTGGCCGCGGCGGCGGTCTACACGTATCGGGGGTGGGAGGGCGCCACTGTTGGCCAGCACTGGACGTCGGCCTGGCTGCTGGTGGGGGAGGTGATGACTCACCACCGGATGGCTCGAGGCCGCGGACGGGCCCGGCCGGCCGAGAACGCCCGGTCCGGGAGGTGCCGCCGCTCCACCTGCCCGTGGAGGTCCCGCCCGATCGAGGCGATCCTCCGGTTATTTGTGTGCTGTTCGAATGGGCCAGTCTATGCTGTTGATCTACAATTTAATTCCACCACAAACCATTTGATTTCGCAAGGAACCTTTTCTTGCGACATTTAATACTGCTAACCTAACCTAATCTAGCATAACTTAAACGCGTCATCTTTGTTTTCACCTCCAGCCTACATGGCCGAAGCCCCAGGTTGGGCGCTTTGATAATTAATTGCTGGTGATCATTGTGGAAACAATATTTTACAATCGAATGACATGTGGTCGGTAGCATTGATTTGTGGGGTGTAATGAGCAGGGGTGCAACATAACCTACAATGGTCGTAACCTTCAATGTATCATAACTTCCAATGTATCAATACCTCCGATGTATCGAAACCTAAAATGTAGCAAAACCTACAATGTAGCATGACCTCCAATGCACCATAGCCTCCAATGCTCATAACCTCCACTACAACGTAGCTTCCAATGTATCATAACCACCAATGCTCATATGCTCAAATGTATCAAAACCTGCAAAAGTCAGCTGACTGCGCATTTGCATCGCAAGCGAATTCGGTTGGTTGGTTCACTTCTAACATAATCCACCGGTCGGTAAAATATGAAGCCTTTGGTTCCTAAGCTTCTCACCAGATGGCTTTAGAGGTTTGGTGGAGAGTGTATCATAACCTCCAATGTTCAGACCGATATGCAAGTGATGACATGCTATGTAACTGTGGGTTCGACTCCCATCCCTGACAGACATATAATAGAATTGGTGGTTTGGAACGCAGAGTGTTAGTTCGCCCATTCCATAGCATGCTGTACAGTATTATGGATTCTGAAGTTTTGTGCTAGAAAGAACTCGTGCTACACTAAGAAACCAAAAACAGTAGGACACATGGTCGGATCTCGGACGGTGTGTGGCATTTCCATTGTCCGATTCCGTGGCATCCACATGAGTTTCACCTGCCATCCTCATCGAGCTGATCCACGCTTGCACTATATTTCTTATTCATCTTTTGTACACCATTGGCGAGCCCTCGGTATGTCGCATACTCGTTGCTATTAAGCTGCTTGGGCGGGGGGGGGAGAAAAGCAACCCACAAAAACGTCTACACGATATAGATGTTTAATCTGCTTGTCCTCGGTGCTGATAAACGAAGTCTAGACAGTTATCTAATGTGCGAGGTGAAATAGACTGATATCGTCCTTCCGTCTGTCGACTGTGCGAGCTCCATCACAATTCAGACGAAATGAGGTGCTAGCACATGTCATGATGGAGCTCGTACAGTCTGCAACAAAACGTTTGGTGTAGTATGGGCACTGGACATCTTTCATGGATTCGAATTCCGTGGTCAGCCTGCCTCCCCTCCACTTTTTAAAATGTGCCTCGCCTATGCATGTAGCCGTGGAGGCCCCTTCTCATGACGTCATCTCTCCGTTAACTAATCTAGCATAAACATATGTTTGTGCTGAGGCGTGTCAAATTAACCCGGCATTGGCCGGGCTTTCCAGCCACACACCATTGACAGCCATGGGGGGGGAGAGAAGCGCTCCATGGTTATCTATAGAACTACTGGACAACTTTGCATGGTACGAACGGCAATCGATAGTATCGTGCGACTTCAGAACAAGTCACTTTTTGGATGTCTGGTCAAAAAGTAGGTCAAAGGTCAAGGCTAAGTACCAAAGCCTTGCGCTTTTCCTTCTTCTCATACTAGTGATTACATACACGTACACATTCTGTCAAGGTAATACATTTGCCTGAAGTATACCTTATGTCCTAGGTTACGTGTCAAGGTGAAATGAGGTGAAAATAAAGGGAACCTTGTATGTCAAACCACTGGACAGATTTTAATGATTTTGACGCCAATTAGTTGCCATTATTAGTTCGACCACAAACCTAAAGCCCCCCAGCCCTTTGAAAGATCATACGCGAGTAGTCTTTCAAGATATGACCGTAAATTGAATAGACATATTTTTGGGACTAGTGTATATCATATATATTCCGATTTTTTTTTTACAGAAAGACGTTTCTTGTATTCCAAGATATCTTGAGGAATGTTATTGTTCAGGAAAGCGAATCTCGGCATTCACGTCACCTCGACATACTACCTCAACGAAAATTCTGAGGTGGTAGCTTTGTAGAACGCCGTAGTATATTTCAATCGCTGTACAAACTTATTTTTTACAAAACAATTCTCATCTTTGGTTAAATCTGGCCAAAGTGCATGGGAGATACCGCTCTATGGTATTATTTCCGATTGATTAAGCTGACACCACATATTTTCTTTAATCATAATGTCCAGAGATGGTGTAAGAACAGAACATTTATTTCATGGTGACACTTTTATTCGTCTTTGATATGTCAAAAAACACTCACCAGGGGGCCAAGCACACCCCTCCCAGCCGAATGCTAGATTAATGACTGGGCAGCTGGGGCATTCTACAGCCAACAATATTTGTCAATTTTGCACCCTCAGATTTTGTATTTGGACACAAATTTGTTTGCTAGGTAGTTTTGGCATCTGAACGCGCCTAAGCTAGTTTCAGTTCGGTCGAACTAATGGTTTCGGAGTCATGGTCTCCGGCAGTATTCTTAGATCAAATCTCATTGGGAGCTTGGCTGCGATTTTGCGCCCTTCGCGATACGCGAATTTACGAATCAGTTTTGAGTAGAGTTTCGTGTAAGAATGAGCAGAGGTACAGACACGAAAGCTTCAGTGCCTTCTTATAGACCTGTTTTGCAAATCTCGTAGAAGTTCCATGTGAGGGTCATCAAAGGTCATGAACCTTGGCGGGTCAACTGAGTAATGTTAGAATGTCTTAAAATATCGACATTCGGAGTAGTTGCAACATGTCCATATCAAACTCAGATCATGCTTTTCATCAGGACGAAGAACCCTGCTATTTTGAAAGTTTACTTCATGCCATGGTTACCGACCTGAGGTTAGGCCAATTTCATTGTTTGTCCCGTATCGAGTGGAAAAACATGTTATTGGCTAATTTATTCGTGTAAAAAGTGAGATGAGAATGTAAGACCATTTTGGTTTAAAATATGCCGCAGGTCAATGACAATAGATCACGTGAAATATCATGTATATCTAACACAAAACCATACATTATGTTGCTGCTCCTCGTGAAGTCATATGTGAACTCTGTTTCACCGCCGCCTAAACTGTGCGACATGACATTGGATGGCCAACCAATTACCTAAGATCATCTGGCATAGTGATCTGACCTTATTTGACCTGATTTGACCTTTCTATGGAGTTACTTTCCAAGCAGTATTCATTTACGAGAAGGCTGAAGTGACCATCCTATCAATCTACATATTATCCAAGCGTGGCCTGAGGTCCGGTCACGAGATCAAAATTTTGGCAGTTTACAAAGAGACCTTTTAAGAAAGCCTTTCTTACAAGGCCCTAAAACATTATAAAGCACTGACCTCCGTGGAAGCCTTGTACACATTTTGTCTGTGACATGTGTGAAGATCGCTCGTCCGAAGTTCTGCAGCAGATATAATGAATAACCTAACAGGATGACCAGCGTTTCCATAACCGTCTGATACTTCGGGTGGCACAGGTTTTTCATTGGCGTTGGTGCTTAATTTTTGTTTCGTTTTGTCCTTAGCCTGCCTGAATCATTTCTGCCTCGCATCGTTTTACCCTGTTCGTCATTGGTATTGATGTCCTTCTGAGTGTTTCTGGCGACTTCTTGTGCAGTCTTAACCGTACTGAACGTTCACCTTGTTCCACGGGCTTCGCACTGGCCGTCATTTCAGATGTCGGTTGCGGGAGGTCGGTGTACAGGGCCGGACCAGTTTGTGCTGTATAATCATTTAAGAAGTGGTCCGCTCACAAATCCTGGTTCGCCCTGCATAATTCCGCTCCGGAGCTGGCTGGCCGCCGACGCAGCGTTATCAGCAGCGGCCGCAGCGTTTGAATATGGCGAACACGTTGTGTCATTTGCCGCTTTGTTATCCCTCCTTGGCAAGCATCGCGGCGGCGCGTTCCGACTGCTCCGTACGGGCGTAGCCTGACCTCCCTGCCGGCCATCTGCCGGCGGACGGACACCTCGACCGTCCGCCACGGAACACAGCGCTGCCGTCCGCCACGGAGCACAGCGCTGCTGCCAGCCACGGAACACAGCGCTGCCGTCCGCCACGGAACACAGCGCTGCCGTCCGCTACGGAACACAGCGCTGCCGTCCGCCACGGAGCACAGCGCTGCTGCCAGCCACGGAACACAGCGCTGCCGTCCGCTACGGAACACAGCGCTGCCGCCCGCCACGGAACACAGCGCTGCCGCCCGCCACGGAACACAGCGCTGCCGTCCGCCACGGAGCACATCGCTGCTGCCAGCCACGGAACACAGCGCTGCCGTCCGCCACGGAACACAGCGCTGCCGCCCGCCACGGAACACAGCGCTGCCGTCCGCCACGGAACACAGCGCTGCCACCCGCCACGGAGTACAGCGCTGCTCAGTGCTCACCCTTCCGGAACACGACACAGCCTTCCCTGACGCCGACGGCGAATGCCTGCGAGGCGACGTGCGAACACGACCGGTGTGCGGTTACACAGGCGGTGTGACGCGACGTGACGTAACGTCACACGCTGCCGGCCGCCCCGGAAGTGGGCTCGGATGCAGCTCCGGGAGCTACGACCGACAGCTGAGCAGCTGCCACCGCTGGCGATACCACCGTCTGGGGCGTCTCATTAGCGCTGGTCGCGGTAGCCACCGTCGCGCTGTTTGTAGTCGGGGAGCGGTCACACAACTGAGTCACAGAGGGACCAAGAGACAGAGGGACAGAGACAGAGAGGGGAGCTTCACACAGCTGAGTCACAAAGGAGCAGAGAGAGAGAGGAGCTTCACACAACTGAGTCACAGAGGGACATAGAGGGGAGCTTCACACAGCTGAGTCACAGAGGGACAGAGAGGGGAGCTTCACACAGCTGAGTCACAGATAGACAGAGAGGGGAGTTTCACACAACTGAGTCACAGAGGGGAGCTTCACATAGCTGAGTCACAGAGGGACAGAGAGGGGTGCTTCACACAGCTGAGTCACAGAGGGACAGAGAGGAGAGCTTCACACAGCTGAGTCACAGAGAGACGGAGAGGGGAGCTTCACACAGCTGAGTCACAGAGGGGCCCTCTCCGCCAGAGGGCCCCTCTGATGGCCCTCTGACATCCCTTTCTTCCAATGACCCGGGACCCCTCAGTATGTCCAGAGACCATTCGCTTTGGCCCGGCCCGAGGCCCTCAGCCTCTGCCCGTGGGCACTCTTTATCAATTCGGAGGCCTTCATCGACCCGGGACCGCCTACATGAGCCCTGGCCTTTTAATTGGTCCAGTGACCCCTGACCTCCGCCCACCAGGGGCTCTCAAGTCAGCCCAGGGGCTCTTCCCACCTGGCCCTGGCCCGCATATAGCCTTTCAAGCTCTCTATGACCCTCCAGCTCACTAGAACGTCACCAGCTCTTGAGTGGGGCAGGGTTAGGTCTGAAGGAGGCCATTAATTCCCACTGGACCTTCCAGCTCGGCAGCCATTTTTGTTCGCATAGAAATCTCCCGAAGGGCGATTTTTAACGTTCTTTTCCCCCTCTGGAATAGGTTCCTTCCGATTCTATGAGAAGGTATGTGTCCCTTACCCCTTTGTGTGCGCCTATGCTTGGGCCGACGGAGGGAGCTCGACCCCAATACCTTCGCGATTTGAATTGATAAAAGCATGCCCTACAAACTGTCTCGATGACACTAAACCCACTACATTGTCGCTACTCTTCGCCCGCGACCAATCGGCGTGAGAGATTGGAGACGCTACATGACTCAACGGTCGACGTGTCGTAAAACCAATAACCAACCAACCAACCAACACTAAACCCACGAAGACTAACAACAGCTATGGTACGATGCTACCTGCAATACAGCCTGGCATTTTCGGAGCGCAATCCCGCCCCCCCTCCACTTAGTAAAAAAATAATGATGGGTGTACTAAAGTCTAGGGGGCACCAACATTTTGAATGTTCCCTTCTCCAAATCCTGGATCCGCCACTGCCGGCAACACTACGGTCGGACTGTGTACATTACAGTGTACCGACTCCTGCGCTAGTCGGTGACAGTACCGTGTGCTGGACTGTGTGCAGTATACAGTGTACCGACTCCTGCGCTAGTCGGTGACCGGCTGCCATATGCCGGACTGTGTCCATTACAGTGTACCGACTCCTGTGCTAGTCGGTGACCGGCTGCCATATGCCGGACTGTGTCCATTACAGTGTACCGACTCCTGTGCTAGTCGGTGACCGGCTGCCATATGCCGGACTGTGTACAATAGAGTGTACCGAATCCTGCACCACAGTCGGCGGCCGGAGGTCGGTGTGTCACTATGCCATGTGCCGGGCGGTGACCCTGAGCCCGCTGCGGCATCAACCGACGCGTCAGCTCGCTGCTGACCTTGTCCCGACGTCTGCAACCGGTCCACTATCTCGCCTTCCGGCCACTCGTCTTAATCTGTCTTAAATCTGGCTTCACGTGTGTCCTGCATCTGGCTCTGCCAGAATATGAAAACTTGCTCCTATGCAGCCATACAACTTGCTCCCTTGTAGTCTTAAACCTTACTCCATTGCAGCCTTAAACCTTGCTTCATTGCAGCCTTAAACCTTGCTTCATTGCAGCCTTAAACCTTACTCAATTGCAGCCTTAAACCTTGCTCAATTGCAGTCTTTGATCTTCCTCCTTTGCCGCCTTAAATCTTATTTCATTGCAGCCCTAAACCTTGCACCCTTGCAGCCTTCAACCGTGCTCCCTTGAAGCGTTAAACATCGCCCAGTCCCTTTTATTTACGATTTTACTTGTGCTGATATTGTCCGAACAGAAGTGATTCAAAGGTCAAGTATTGACCTTGAAGTGTTGCTAGGATGTCCAATATTATTTGTTGTAGTTATGAACATGTGTATAATGGTTGTTGTAGTTATGAACATGTGTAAAATGGTCTTTCTGTTCGCAATTGCTGAGTAATAACATCGGCAATAAATCCAGCATCTGTGTTACCATTTTTCCTTCATGCGATCCAATTGCGTGGTTTCCTTTGCTCGAAGCTTCCTTGTCAGTACACAACCTCAGCTAAGTTTTCGGCGCCCTGTCGTACGTCGTTGGTGGCATCCCAAGCGGTGCGTTGTGACCTCCCACGCGGTGTGTCGTGACCTCCCACGCCGTGCGTCGTGACCTCCCACGCCGTGCGTCGTGACCTCCCAAGCGATGCGTCGTGACCTCCCAAGCGGTGTGTCGTGACCTCCCAAGCGATGCGTCGTGACCTCCCAAGCGGTGTGTCGTGACCTCCCAAGCGAGGCGTCGTGACCTCCCAAGCGGTATGTCGTGACCTCCCAAGCGGTGTGTCGTGACCTCCCAAGCGGTGTGTCGTGACCTCCCACGCAGTATGTCGTGACCTCCCAAGCGGTGTGTCGTGACCTCCCAAGCGGTGTGTCGTGACCTCCCAAGCGGTATGTCGTGACCTCCCAAGCGGTATGTCGTAGCCTCCCACGCGGTGTGTCGTGACTTCCCACACGGTGTGTCGTGACCTCCCAAGCGGTATGTCGTGACCTCCCAAGCGGTGTGTCGTGACCTCCCAAGCGGTATGTCGTGACCTCCCAAGCGGTATGTTGTAGCCTCCCACGCGGTGTGTCGTGACCTCCCACACGGTGTGTCGTGACCTCCCACGCAGTATGTCGTGACCTCCCACGCGGTATGTCGTGACCTCCCACGCAGTATGTCGTGACCTCTCAAGCGGTATGTCGTGACCTCCCACGCGGTGTGTCGTAGCTTCCCACACGGTGTGTCGTGACCTCCCAAGCGGTATGTCGTGACCTCCCACGCAGTATGTCGTGACCTCCCAAGCGGTATGTCGTGACCTCCCAAGCGGTGTGTCGTAGCCTCCCACGCGGTGTGTCGTGACCTCCCAAGCGGTGTGTCGTGACCTCCCACACGGTATGTCGTGACCTCCCACGTGGTGTGTCGTGACCTCCCATGCGGTGTGTCGTGACCTCCCAAGCGGTGTGTCGTAGCTTCCCACACGGTGTGTCGTGACCTCCCAATCGGTATGTCGTGACCTCCCAAGCGGTGTGTCGTGACCTCCCACGCGGTATGTCGTGACCTCCCACGCGGTGTGTCGTGACCTCCTATGCGGTGTGTCGTGACCTCCCACACGGTGTGTCGTGACCTCCCAAGCGGTATGTCGTGACCTCCCAAGCGGTGTGTCGTGACCTCCCAAGCGGTATGTCGTGACCTCCCAAGCGGTATGTCGTGACCTCCCAAGCGGTATGTCGCGACCTCCCAAGCGGTGTGTCGTGACCTCCCAAGCGGTGTGTCGTAGCTTCCCACACGGTGGGTCGTGACCTCCCACGCGGTGTGGGGTGACCTTTTTCTGCATTGCGACGATTATCTAACGATGAGCAATCTTCTTCATCGCAGGAGAGTTGTTCTAGTGACATTTCCGAAAATACTGTTTTGTTACCTATATACATCAAAGTGTCAGTGGCCGTGAGTGTTGATCTATGTCTGGAAGAGGCCCTGTAACTCCATAGGTGTAGGTTTTTGGAAATTATTGAAAGGAATGATACATTGAGGCAGTGGGTGGGCCAAAATGGATTGGGGGGCATACCACATAGGGTTCCATGGTAAAAGTTGAAATTATTGGGGGGAACAAATATTGGGGAGGGGCAAGTACCCTCCCAAAAGCATACAAAGCTACACCCCTGTCACCCTCCCCAATGTTGCTTGTCCCCCTGACGTTTTCATACTTTAACATCGGACCATATTGACCGACCTCAATATTTTTTCCTCCTTGCCTGATCTGATGCCTGCCCCGCTACCCCAAGCCCTTCCAATGATTTCCATAAAAACGGTACCCCTGTCCATAGGTATAGGTTTTTGAAAATTACTGGGAGGGCTCAATACATGAAGGCAATAGGCGAACCCAAGTAGATTGTGGGAGGGGGGGGATGGCATACTACATAGGGTCTCATGTTAAAAGTTGAAATTATTGAGAGGGCACAGCCAACATGGGGGTGGGGAGTGCTCTCCCAAAAGCATGCAAAGCCATATATATATATATATATATATATATATAAACAAACATATTTATATATTGTCGGTTGATAGATGTATTCAGTAGCCATGCAGCACTTGACTTGTAATTTCACCAGTGTTGGATATGGCAAGTAATTTGTACTGGTCAGCTGGTCACGGGAATACGATCAGGACGCAGAAGTTCACCAAGGCGGCATTTGTGTTGTTTGTGGGTTCGGATACGAGGAAATCTTCTGACATTGATCCTTGTCTCGAAAAGCACCGTTTAGTTAAAACTGCTAATTCCTTTTAGTAATGAAATCAGTTCATTTTTTTGTAGACTAATGATGACGTCATTGCATTGTGTATGTTGAGTCTACACTATCCATACACCAGTCAAAAATATTTTCCATCGTTCAGTCATTGCTGACAGTCAAAATCTAGCTGACCAGTGTCCTGCTCAGTGCTCACATCCGTTCATCAGCCCAGTGGAGCTGTTGCCATACCCGTGGCCGTTTGCCTTCCGTGACTGTCTTTGTTGCGCGTCACTCCGTGTCCGCATGTCATGCTTTGTCTCTGCGGCTGCGCCAGCTCGGCGTGTTGAGTTGTTTGTTGGAACTCCGGGCCGCGTCTTCCGTTCAAGTTCCTACCTCTGCACGCTGTTCTTATCAAGCTGGCGGCGTTTTTCGTCGACTTTTTTCGCGCTCAGATGCTCGCCAACCACGGCTTACAAAGACAACATTCGGCAGGGAGAAATACTTGGACCTGACAGCTCGGGGCTGGGTCCGACGGCCAGCTGGTGATCAGATGCTCGCCAACCACGGCTTACAAGGACTGAACGCTAGGTGGGACGGAGTACCTACTTCGACCTGACAATTGGCGGTGGAGGAAGGAGGGGGGGGCTGAGTCCGACGGCCAGCTGGTGATCGAGACGCTCTGTCGGTCAGCTGGTGGTTAGGGAGGTACTGATGGAACAGCTGGTGATCGGGGAGGTACGGACGAACAGCTGGTGATCGGGGAGGTACTGACGGACAGCTGGTGATCGGGGAGGTACGGACGGACAGCTGGTGATCGGGGAGGTACGGACGGACAACTGGTGGTCGGATCGGGGAGGTACTGACGGACAGCTGGTGATCGGGGAGGTACGGACGGACAGCTGGTGATCGGGGAGGTACTGACGGACAGCTGGTGATCGGGGAGGTACGGACGGACAGCTGGTGATCGGGGAGGTACTGACGGACAGCTGGTGATCGGGGAGGTACTGACGGACAGCTGGTGATCGCGGAGGTACTGACGGACAGCTGGTGATCGGGGAGGTACTGACGGACAGCTGGTGATCGGGGAGGTACTGACGGACAGCTGGTGATCGGGGAGGTACGGACGGACAGCTGGTGATCGGGGAGGTACGGACGGACAGCTGGTGATCGGGGAGGTACGGACGGACAGCTGGTGATCGGGGAGGTACTGATGGAACAGCTGGTGATCGGGGAGGTACTGACGGACAGCTGGTGATCGGGGAGGTACTGACGGACAGCTGGTGATCGGGGAGGTACGGACGGACAGCTGGTGATCGGGGAGGTACTGACGGACAGCTGGTGATCGGGGAGGTACGGACAGACAGCTGGTGATCGGGGAGGTACGGACGGACAACTGGTGGTCGGATCGGGGAGGTACTGACGGACAGCTGGTGATCGGAGACGCTGTGACGAACAGCTGGTAATGAGAGACGCTCTGACAGACAGCGCGGTGAGGGAGGGGGTGACTGATGGTGGCATACATCCCCCCACGAGCCGTACCTTTCGTCATGGTCCGTTATTGTGGGTGCTAAATGATGAAATCTGGTCTATGCGCCCGAAGTCCCAAATAGACAGCCGGAGGTGGGTGGTGGCTTGCGACGCCTGCTGCCTGGCCGCCGCGAGCTGGGGCGACGACGGGCGGCTGCACTGGAGCCCACCCAACGCCGAGTGTTTTTGGCTAGCGTCCGCCACGTCCGCTGATATCTGAGGAATCGGCGCTGTGTCAAAGTGACCAGACTGTTGACAAGCCCTGCCGCTGCCGCAGTGCCATACTGGGGCCTGCCCCCACCCCTGGTGACAAACGACCAATCTGTTAACTGTCCGACTGGTGGCAAGGGATCAGGGGCCCGCCATTTCTGGTGTCACAGGACCATACTGGGCCCGTCTTCGTTAGTGTAAAAAGACCAGACTGGGGCTTGTGCTTAGTGGTGTCATGAGACGAGGGACCTCGACATCGGTATGTGTGTGCTATGATCAGATTGACGAGGCTGGGGGAAGTATTGTGCGGGCGTTTGTCGTTGCCGGTACAAGTAGGAGCCATGTGGCTCCATTGCCCGGCACTGTGGACCCAGCTGGCCGGTCCCGGAGTCCAGCCGTGCCGGCGCCACGTGTCTCTGTGTCGGGGTCACTGCACGTGCGTGACGTTTGGTGCGGCCGTGTGCACGCCGCCCCCGTCCACTGTTGCCACACCGCGCTGCCTGTCTATCTCGACGGGCGTGTGAAGAGGATCAGACAGGAGGGTGCGCCACACACGGCGGCGCACTGCACCGCCACCACGTGCCTGCCTCACTGCGCCACACACCGTCTCGGTAATGCGAGGCTCTGCTATCAGCCACACCGTATCCCCAATACTTGGCCTTGCTATCAGCTATGGGCTGCCCAGAACGACTGTGCGTGGCTACTTCCGCCCAGCGGAACATCATCTCTCGCCGGGTTGGTACTTGTACTCGAGTCAGTTTCGCCTGGTTGGTACTTACACCTGAGTCACTTTCGCCCGGTTGGCATTTGTAGTTCAATTTCCTTTTTTGTGGCGCTTTCTTACAATTCAATGCCACCAAGACCACGTGTTTCTTATGCGACTGTTATTAACGCAGCGAATTTATAATTGCCCGCCGAAGGTCTTTGGAATTGCTCCATGGGATGGGTTCGGTCACCAATACGTTACGTGAAGCTTGTGATACTTTTGAAATGTGGATGCAGCAGAATATATGGTTTGGTGGTCGAAAGGCTGGAAAAAAAACTTATAATCTGGAGCTCGTAAGGAAAACACAATGTCAGTGCTCAGATGCAAGTGGAATCAGACTCCACGTCTATTATAATTATCATGTACAGCATTCTAACATTCGCGCCAGAGTGCGTCTCACATAACGCGCACCGGATGGGGATTCAGCTCCCATAAGGTTTTTGAAAATCCGAAGCAAGAAGTACAAAATGTGGAGGGTAGATTACGGCTGTAGTGGACACGCTTCAGTATAAATTACATGACCCTAGGTCGATACCCCCAGTTTCAAATTTGGTCGAGATCAACCGCCACACCGCGTCGCCGCGCTAACCACGCGGCTCCTATGTTTAGCAAGGTTTTCGTTTTTTTGCATAGTATGCGCTTATCAACGAACAAGTCATACAATTTCATTACAACATCCCTGCCCGTTGATATGTCGTCCAAAAACGGGAAGGTTGGGCGGATTCCGCCGCTCCTCTAGTGCGTGTGTTAAAAGCATGCTAGGCATTAACGTGTCAGGTAATGTATTATTATAACATTTAATCTCTTCGAATTAATTTGCATGACTAATTGATCTAGACATGATTGGTCCGACTTTTGTCTCTTTTTTCTTCTCTCTCTCTCTCTCCTCTTGTTAAACATTTCTTTCCTGGTCATTTTTATTCTTTTAATATTTTAGGATGGAATGGTAAGATTAGGATTCCGGGGCAGAACTTCCCATTGGCACCTACACATAGTTCGTCCTGGAGCCTTCGACGAAGTCACTATCTTTGCTATCTGTCTGAAACGGCTGCGAGACAATCGCTTTTCTAATATCTGCTGGCGGGATCTGTTCAACAGTAAAAGAAAGTACCGGCGAGTTGTAGGACCTACCTTGGTGAGCTCTAAATGACCTTGTAGTCGGCGCGCCCTTAAGCCCAAATAATCTACAGTGATGACGTATTCGCACGCCACAAAACCGCTTGCGAGAGACAACCACTAAACTTTTTCACTTCTGAACGTATGAGTTACAACGAGCCGTTTACGATGTCCGAGCTGCGCGCCGCTATTGCTACCCTTCAGAGCGTATCTGAAGGCCCCGACCAAATACACAACGATATGCTCAAACACCTCCCTTCATGCACACTTGATGCCGTGCTTGCAACGCTGAACCAGCTGTGGGAGAGAGGAGATTTCCCACCCACTTGGCGTGAGGCCACTATGATCCCAATTTTGAAGCCCGGAAAAGACAGCGCAGACCCGGCGAGCTACCGACCAATATCGCTCACTTCATCACTCTGCAAGCTTATGGAGAAGATGGTAAACGTACGTTTGACCTGGTTCCTGGAACGACATGGTATTTTAAATAACGCACAGTGTGGTTTTAGGAAAAACCGCAGCACCGTTGACCATATTTTATGTCTTGATACTGTGGTACGGGCAGCGTTTCAGCAAAATCGTCATATTGGTGCAGTAATTTTTTGACATTCACGGAGCGTATGACACCACCTGGCGCTACGGCATCCTGAGGAAAATTTTCGGACATGGAATTCGTGGACCTATGGGCTTCTTCCTCCAGAACTTTTTGTCCAGGCGCTTCTTTCGAGTGCGGATCGGAAGCTGTCTGTCAAACCGATGCCCACAAACTGAAGGGATACCACAGGGCAGCGTATTAAGCGTGGCGCTGTTCGCAATCATGATCAATGATATCTGCGACTCTCTTCCACAAAATGTTGGCAGATCACTGTTCGTGGACGACGTCGCGATTTGGTGCTGCACATCCAGTGCACCGTCAATGGCACGGCAGCTGCAGTTGGCTACATCATGCTTGGAAAGATGGAGCTCCAAGAACGGGTTACAGTTCTCTGTCTCAAAAACCGTTGGGATGCATTTTTGCCGACGTCGCCGAAGCTGCCCAGACCCTGTTCTCCAGCTGTATGGGAAGGAAATTCCCTTTCAGCGCACTGCCCGGTTTCTGGGCGTAATTTTTGACGCCCGTCTTAGTTACAAAGAACACTTTAAAGCACTCCGGGAGAAATGTTTTGCATCACTTAACCTACTGAAGATGGTCGCACGCACGTCCTACGGAGGAGATAGGAAAACTATGCTCCTGTTGTACCGTTCCCTCGTTCGCTCAAAGTTGGACTACGCATGTTTTATATATGACGGTGCATGTACAACAAGCAAACGATCACTGGATGTGATACATCATTCAGCGCTCCGCATCGTGACCGGCGCTTTCCGCACTTCGCCTTCTGTGAGCCTTCTGGCTGAAGCCCACGAGCCACCACTCTCGCTCCGGCGCGAGATGCTCGGGATGCGCTACGCCTCTAAACTGCGTCAATTCCCCGACCACCCCACTTATGCGCATGTATTCTCCCAGCGCCTGACTGCAACATTCGGTCGAGCGCGCACTGTGCATGGCACCCCCTTTTGCGTCAGAATGCGAAGACTCTTTGAGGACAGCGGAATTTGATTGAGGGGAATTATGCGGGTCGGTTCTCTACAAACACCGCCTTGGCAGGTGACACACCCAACAATAGACCGGTCACTCTCTGCGGCGAAGAAAGCACATACTACACCACACGACCGTCGGTTACAAGCTCTAGAGCACATAGCCTCCTTTCACGGCTACGTCCCGATATATACGGACGGATCCAAGACTGATTCGGGTGTTGGCAGTGCATTTGTTATTGGTTCCCTGTCGCGGTCTTTTTCATTGCCACCATATGCAACGGTATACACATCAGAGCTGGTTGCCATCATCAAGGCACTCAGTTGTATCGAAGTAGGGCGGGATTCCACGCACGCCATTTTTACCGATTCACTCAGCAGCCTTTGGGCGCTAGAGCAGTTCAACCCATCTGACCCCATTGTACAGAATATTCTGCTGCGTCTCACATCACTGGCCCAAGCTGGGAAGGATACTGTCCTCTGCTGGATTCCGAGTCATGTCGGCATCGTGGGAAATGAAGCAGCGGATGCTGCTGCGAAACGTGCAGCCCAAGCCCCGTACCGGCGGTCTATGCCGCTCCCAGCGAGGGAACATCGCCACTCAATTACGACCTTTGTTTTTGAAAAATGGCAGAATAGTTGGAACACGTTGCAGGACAACAAATTACGAACGATCAAGCCATGCCTTGGAGAGTGGGCCTCGTCCTATCGCAGGACGAGGCGGGACGAGGTCGTGCTCTGCCGTCTTCGGCTTGGGCATACCCACCCAACACACCACCATCTTCTCTGTGGAGAGGACAGGCCAACCTGCCCTCGATGTCATTCACCGCTGTCAGTGCGCCACGTTCTGATTGCGTGCCCTATGCTGGCCGACGATCGCAGACGCCTCTTTGGAGTCGTGCGGTCGCTGTCACTCCGCGATCTCCTAGGTGAGCACTCGCGCGCAGTAACTTCGGGACAGCTTCTTCGCTTTCTTTCAGATGTGGACTTTAGAGCGATTTATACACCTCACTGACATGTAACGGTAGAAGATCGGAATGACTTGCCTGCATTATGTAAGTTGGTGTGCTACTGTTGAATCGTTTAAGACCACTGGCACCATTTAACATCGTTATGGGCGCTGTATGACCAACGCAGTCGATGCGCCCCTAAGCCCAAATAACCAACCAATAAGCCCAAATAATCAATGCCTTGAGTTTCTCTACCTTGGCCGCCTTCTCATGCATGCAAATTGGTGTAATTGCATCACACGGGCTCTCCTGCCTGCCTATTAATTAATGGGCATGGGCATTAAAACGATACATTAAAATATAGGAGACGCAGTGGAAATATTGATTTTTAACGAAGTTAGGAGCATAACACAAATTGTCAGCTTGATATAGGCAGTTTAAATGCATTTTAAATACATTGGGTTTGTGGATAAAGGACAGTCTTAATCTGAAGTTGTATTACCCAGCTTATATTGATCAGACCTAAAGTAGTCAGGAAGTTAGCAGGAAGTTTCATGAGGTTATCTGAATGCGTATTTTTCCTGCCGGTGAAATCACTTTCGGCGATGAAGTGATCTGGAACTTTGGATCGTAAGCTCTTGAGGTTGAATCTTGTATGTGCTGATCTGATTGAATACTGATCTGATTGATACTGATCTTGTTGAATCAGTGGTGACCTATCAGTTTTGATAATTATCGACACTGATCAGTTCACCCGGGAGTCGGGATTCGTTGAAGAACAACCCGATGTCGGGTACCCGTTTCACTTGAAGTACACCTGTTTATTATGTTTTCGCATTTTATGACTTATATCGGCGTGAGTACAATGGAAGCGGCTGCATGTGCCGCTGGAACAACAAATAGTGAGAGCGCGAGCTGGACACACGTGGACAATGGCAGGACTAGGCTCCGAAGAAAGCGCGCGTAGCTCTGTGCATACTCAGTACCATGACCGACGGCGACGCCACCAGTTCCCACCGGAACTGCTCTGAATGTCTCTTATCCCCTCTGAATTTCAGAGAACCCCACACAGTGTCTGTCGAGATCCGCAGGCCCTATGAGGTTCCACCCCTCGCTGTTTCCCGATATCGTCGCTGATCACTGATATCGCTGACGATGTTGCCACTGATCACTTGCCGAAGCGTACCCAGCACATTGCACTCCATTGTTTGGCGGATTTGTCCACTTGTGTCTGCTCTCTCTCTCACTTTATCGCTCTTCTGTCTCTCTCGCTCGCTCACACTGCGCATTAAATTACAACACAACGTATCACAACAGGCCCTTAAACAGGATGTGGCAGTGGTGGCACCCGCTAGCTAGGGTAGCACTCGCGCGGCGAGATGGACCGTCAGGTGCGCGAGTAACAACAAGACGCTGGCGTGCGAAAGACTGAGCGCGCCGGCGCCGGCGGTGGCGGCGAGTTTGTCGGAGCGTGCTGCCGTCAGCGGACACCCCATCCACTTGACGGCCGACAGCGAAGGCGCCCGGCTCGCCACTCGCATCCGCAGGTCGTCGAACGTCCAGAACTGACGCTGCTTGAAGAAGTAGGTGATGCCGCCGTACTGGAAAGCGGCGTCCAAGTGGTACGGCACGCCGTGCCACACGTTGATGTCGCGCGGGTAGTCGAGCTCCACCTTGCCGGTCGCCTCGTCGAAGCGCCAGTACATGTCGTTTTTGAAGAAGTACGTCTTGCCGTTGTGACCCCACACCATGGCGGCGTCGATGCTGTCGAGGCTGTAGGGCAGGCCGAGGGTGGTGAGCGGCTGCGGGTAGCCCGGCTCGGGGCTGTTGCCGTTGAAGAGCCAGTAGTCGCGGCCGGTGAAGATGACGATCCTCGAGCTGTCCGACGGCTGTTCGTAGATGGCGTCGATCTTGGTGAGGTTTTCCGGCAGGCCGTACCAGAAGTTGGAGATGCGCACGGCGATTGGTTTGTGCGTGCCAGAGTGCTGGTTGATTCGCCAGAAGTACTGTCCGGAGAAGACGAACGTCTCGCCGCGTATGACGCTGATGGCGTCGTAGTGGGTGTCGCACGGGTCGGGTCGCTGGCGTGAGGGTGGCCGGTGGACGCGGCGCTGTGTTGGCCGTGCCGTGGTGGTGGTGCGCGCCGTGGTGGGTCGCCGACGCGGCGGGTACGGGTTGGTCGCCCACTTGGGCTCCTGGCCGCGCGGCGCGCCGTACATCTGCTGCAGGCCCAGCCGGTCATCGTCGGGCAGCCGCGAGTCCTCCGACACGCTCTGGTACCAGGGGAACATGAGCGCCGACTGGCGCGACGAGTGCGACAGGCCCAGCGAGTGGCCAAACTCGTGCGCCGCCACGGCGAACAGGCTGACGCCGTCCTTGCTCTTCTCCTCGTGGTTGAGCACCCACGTCTCGCCCTCGTCGAAGTGGGCGTCGCCGCCGCGGCCAGTGCCCGGGAAGAAGGCATGCGCCAGGATCTGGCCCGTGCCGTCGAACGGGTAGCCGTCCTGGTGGTAGCCCGAGTGGAAGCTCACGATGATGTCGGCGTCGGCGCTGTGGATGTAGGTGAACGTGAGCACGGACGCGTCCGACCAGATTTTGAGCGCCTTGGCCAACTCGTGGTAGACGGTGGTGGAGTCCATGTCGTTCGTGTGCGATGCCACCGTCCACGTGAGGTCGGTTTTGTCCCAGGTCTGACCCTGCAGTGCGTACCGCTTGTAGCGGCCGTTGTGTGCCGGTACGTCGGGCAGGCCGCAGCGTGGCTTGCCGAACTGGCGCCGCGTCAGCTCGTCGACGACGCCGGTCTCGGGGATGTGCGCGTACCGCTGGAACCGGCGGATGGCGTCCGTCAGCTGCGACTCGTCGCGCAGCGCGCCCGTCTCCACGTCCGACTGTGGCAGGTAGCCGTACCGCATCAGCTTGTTGAGCGCGTCGTCGTTGATGAAAGGCGCCCGCCGCACACGAGGGTGTACGCTGACGCGTACCGCGGTGCCAGCGGACAGTCGAAGGCGCTGCGCCGGCGGCGCCAGCGAGCCGCGTGGCGTGCCGCTCGCCATCGGCACGGACACGGACACGGCCAGCAACGTCATCAACAGTAGCGTGGCGCGGCCGCCGGCGGTGGCGACGGCCGACAGCCGGGCCCGGACGCCCGCCGGTGGCATGTGGCCAGCTGCGATCGCTGACTCACTGCTGCAGCTGTACGGCACAGAGCACGCGACGCGGTCGCCGGTCGGCAGCGCGGCGGACTGTTCGCACCGTCGGCGGAGGCCTGGCGGCGGATACACACACGGACTAGCTTGTCGGCGCGGGTCACTCACGTGCGCGCGCTGGCGGGACGGGCCGGGGCGGGGCACCACCATCGACCAATCGCGGCAGAGGCCGGCTGACGACTGGTGGCACATCGGCCAGGTGGTCGCCATCTATCCGCCGACCAGCGATGACTCATCCGCGCCGCGCCGCCTTCTCCACAACCAGGAAATTCCGCGCGCCGCGTCTCGTCCCTCGCACCGTCACCGCGGCAGTGGTGTGGTGGCGGCCGCCGGCGCCGGGCGCGCGCCTTGTCGCACTGGCGGCGCTCGGCAGCAGCGTGCGCGCCCGATGGTGCCCGGCCGCCGCCCGGCCCACTACGCCACGAGTATAGTGCCGGCCGCCGCCGCGCAGCTGTACTGGGGCGTCGGCCGACGGTACGGCGCCGGCGCCGCTGCTCTGAGGAGCGTCGGTATCGACAGAACTGTTAGTCACTGCCGTGGCGTGGCCGAGTCACCAGCGGAAGACCGACTTGGCGCCGCCGCCGCCCGTCCCCTCGCCAACTACAGGCGCACACTGGCAGATACTGCCACACAGAGCCGGACCGGCCGCCGCCCGTCTCCTCGCCAGCTACACACTGGCCGATACTGGCACTGATACCGGCGCCGACTGCCACAGCACAGCCGAACCGGCCGCTGCCCGTCTCCTCGCCAGCTACAAGCACGCGCTGGCAGATACTGGCGCCGACCGCAACACAGAGCCGGACCGGCCGCCGCCAGTCTCCTCGCTAGCTACAGGCACACACTGGCCGATACTGGCACTGATACCGGCGCCGACTGCCACACGGAGCCGGACCGGCCGAGGTGCGCACGGCGCCAACTGCCGTGCCACACTCCACCCCCAGCCCTCCAGTCGACGGCGCAGACGGCAGCCACACACCAGATCGGCACCGTTCACACGGGCGGCCATACTGCCGGGTTTCACCGCCGCACCGGCCGGGCGGCCGCCCTGACTGGTCGCCCGCGTTTATTTGGCGGTGACCAGTCCGCACATAAACAGTCTGCGAGTGTACGGAAGACACGTTGCACGTCTGGGACGTGGGGCGATCACTCCACTTGGCGACAGCCATTCCTGGCCACGCTCCGGGCCGTGGGGAGATCACTCCGGGCTGCTAGTCGAGTCGTGTCCACTTCACCTGGCCAGGGGACGAGTGGTCTAGGGGTAAGATGCTCGTCTCACAATCGAAAGATTGTGGGTTCGAATCTCACCTGTCGCTATTCTTCGCCCGCGACCAATCGGCGTGAGAGATTGGCGACGCTATATGACTCAACGGTCGACGTGTCGTAAAACCAATAACCAACCAGCCCGTGGAGGCTGTAGCATCATTTAAACATTGCAACACACTTCAGGCCTGTGATTTTGTAAAATAAATTAATTGCAGTGAACGTTGCACACTTACCTGCTCCTAGTCATGCATACCAATGTATTTCTGCAGTGCAAGTTAAACAGTAGTGATCAAATTAAGATCACTCGATGCACGGCCAGAGGGTAACACTATTTATTTAGATATGATTTGCACTATGGCTGGCGTATTAAACAGTCGTGGAGCTCTGGCACCGTTAGTAAATGTCTCCGCGCGTAAAATGTACGTATGTTCGTGTTTGCAATCGGACAACAGCATTGTCTCACCGTCAGACGTTCAGTGACACGTAGAATGCCACTGTGGCACTGGCACAATGACATAACACGTTTGCACCCAGTTCACAATTGTGTAAACCGGAGCACCGTGGGTGATTGCATACTTGTGTGGTACTTTGGCACCCCCAAGTTGAGTGCCTCTAAAATGAACACGGCACTACCTGAGGGCGTACCATTGTGATACGAAACCCCGACATATTTAGCGTGGAGACACCCTCTAATGCACCTTCGAATTGCCCACTAATGTTGATAGTCGCTCGGACTCCGCTCATGGAAGAGAGAAGTTCTGGCACTTTTTTTCGCCGTTGAAGTTATAAAGCTACTCTTGATCGCTATCAGTCGATTTGACTGGATTTGGATAGTGGGCTGTCGCATGAACGCTAGTTATAAATTTCCCAGACGATAAATCCACTGCACAAATATTGCCTCTTACCGCCACGAATACCCGAAAGCTTGGTAGCTGGTTTCAGTTGTATGGGCCGTCAGTGCCTGTCGGCGCGCTGACGTCAGGCACTGTCTACTGCACATGTTTTATCAATCGAACACCATTTAAACAGCAGCCAGATCGGCAGAACGCGCCGGCGTCGTTGTGAGCCTTTTCGCCGCTCGATTTGCGCGTGCCGCCGCGGGCTCGGCGTCGGACCGAGTCAGCTGTACGGCCGTGCGTCTGTATCGGTCCGGATGTGTGTGTCGGGGGTGTCGACGGCGGCTACACAGTATGTCAGTGATCGACACGCGTGCGGTCGGGTGGGCCAGGGCCGGAGGGGGGGATTGAGCGGGTGCGTGGCGACGGTTCGGCAGCGTCTCGGCGCCGACACGGCTGGTATCTGACCGGCTTACGGGACAGACACTGCGGGACACGCTGCACCGCGTGCTGGTGTACACGTCACCACGCACATCGCAGTGTGTGCTATAGGACCAGCGGGCACATACTGCAACATACACCGCAGTGTGTGCTATATGACTAACGGGCACGTACCGCAACACACACCGCAGTGCATACTATAGGACTAACGGGCACATACTGCAACATACACCGCAGCGTATACTATAGGACTAACGGGCACATACCGCAACACACACCGCAGTTAGTTAGTTATTTTGGCTTTAGGGCGCTTCACACACCGCAGTGTATACTATAGGACCAATGGGCACATACCGCAACACACACCGCAGTGTATACTATAGGACCAATGGGCACATACCGCAACACACACCGCAGTGTATACTATAGGACTAACGGGCACATACTGCAACATACACCGCAGCGTATACTATAGGACTAACGGGCACATACTGCAACACACACCGCAGTGTATACTATAGGACTAACGGGCACGTACCGCAACACACACCGCAGTGTATACTATAGGACTAACGGGCACATACCGCAACGCACCGCAGCGTATACTATAGGACTAACGGGCACATACTGCAACACACACCGCAGTGTATACTATAGGACTAACGGGCACGTACCGCAACACACACCGCAGTGTATACTGTAGGACTAAAGGCACATACCGCAACACACACCGCAGCGTATACTATAGGACTAACGGGCACATACTGCAACATACACCGCAGTGTGTGCTATAGGACTAACGGGCACATGCCGCAACATACACCGCAGTGTATACTATAGGACTAACGGGCACATACTGCAACATACACCGCAGAGTGTGCTATAAGACTAACGGGCACATACCGCAACATACACCGCAGTGTATACTAATGGACTAACGGGCACATACCGCAACGCACCGCAGCGTATACTGTAGGACTAACGGGCACGTACCGCAACATACACCGCAGTGTGTGCTATACGACTAACGGGCACATACTGCAACACACACCACAGTGTATACTATAGGACTAAAGGCACATACCGCAACACACACCGCAGCGTATACTATAGGACTAACGGGCACATACCGCAACACACACCGCAGTGCATACTATAGGACTAACGGGCACATACTGCAACATACACCGCAGCGTATACTATAGGACTAACGGGCACATACCGCACCACACACCGCAGTTAGTTAGTTATTTTGGCTTTAGGGCGCTTCACACACCGCAGTGTATACTATAGGACCAATGGGCACATACCGCAACACACCGCAGTGTATACTATAGGACCAATGGGCACATACCGCAACACACACCGCAGTGTATACTATAGGACTAACGGGCACATACCGCAACACACACCGCAGTGTATACTATAGGACTAACGGGCACATACCGCAACACACACCGCAGTGTATATTATAGGACTAACGGGCACATACCGCAACATACACCGCAGTGTGTGCTATATGACTAACGGGCACGTACCGCAACACACACCGCAGTGTATACTATAGGACTAAAGGCACATACCGCAACACACACCACAGTGTATACTATAGGACTAACGGGCACATACTGCAACATACACCGCAGCGTATACTATAGGACTAACGGGCACATACCGCAACACACACCGCAGTGTATACTATAGGACTAACGGGCACGTACCGCAACACACACCGCAGTGTATACTATAGGACTAACGGGCACATACCGCAACATACACCGCAGTTAGTTAGTTAGTTATTTTGGCTTTAGGTCGCTTCACACACTGCAGTGTATACTATAGGACTAACGGGCACATACCGCAACACACACCGCAGTGTATACTATAGGACTGACGGGCACATACCGCAACACACCGCAGTGTATACTATAGGACTAAAGGCACATACCGCAACACACACCGCAGCGTATACTATAGGACTAACGGGCACATACTGCAACACACACCGCAGTGTATACTATAGGACTAAAGGCACATACCGCAACACACCGCAGCGTATACTATAGGACTAACGGGCACATACTGCAACACACACCGCAGTGTATACTATAGGACTAACGGGCACGTACCGCAACACACACCGCAGTGTATACTATAGGACTAACGGGCACATACCGCAACACACACCGCAGTGTATACTATAGGACTAACGGGCACATACCGCAACACACACCGCAGTGTATACTATAGGACTGACGGGCACATACCGCAACACACCGCAGTGTATACTATAGGACTAAAGGCACATACCGCAACACACACCGCAGCGTATACTATAGGACTAACGGGCACATACTGCAACACACACCGCAGTGTATACTATAGGACTAAAGGCACATACCGCAACACACCGCAGCGTATACTATAGGACTAACGGGCACATACTGCAACACACACCGCAGTGTATACTATGGGACTAACGGGCACGTACCGCAACACACACCGCAGTGTATACTATAGGACTAACGGGCACATACCGCAACACACACCGCAGTGTATATTATAGGACTAACGGGCACATACCGCAACACACTGCAGTGTATACTATAGGACGAACGGGCACATACCGCAACACACACTGCAGTGTATACTATGGGACCAACGGGCACGTACCACAACATACACCGCAGTGTATACTATGGGACCAACGGGCACATGGCCGCAGTGCATACTATAGGACTAACGGGCACATACCGCAACATACGCCGCAGTGCATACTATAGGACCAACGGGCACATATTGCAACATACACCGCAGTGTGTGCTATATGACTAACGGGCACGTACCGAAACACACACCGCAGTGTATACTGTAGGACTAAAGGCACATACTGCAACACACACCGCAGCGTATGCTATAGGACTAACGGGCACATACTGCAACACACACCGCAGTGTATACTATAGGACTAAAGGCACATACCGCAACACACCGCAGCGTATACTATAGGACTAACGGGCACATACTGCAACACACACCGCAGTGTATACTATAGGACTAACGGGCACGTACCGCAACACACACCGCAGTGTATACTATAGGACTAACGGGCACATACTGCAACATACACCGCAGAGTGTGCTATAAGACTAACGGACACATACCGCAACATACACCGCAGTGTATACTAATGGACTAACGGGCACATACCGCAACGCACCGCAGCGTATACTGTAGGACTAACGGGCACGTACCGCAACATACACCGCAGTGTGTGCTATACGACTAACGGGCACATACTGCAACACACACCACAGTGTATACTATAGGACTAAAGGCACATACCGCAACACACACCGCAGCGTATACTATAGGACTAACGGGCACATACCGCAACACACACCGCAGTGCATACTATAGGACTAACGGGCACATACTGCAACATACACCGCAGCGTATACTATAGGACTAACGGGCACATACCGCACCACACACCGCAGTTAGTTAGTTATTTTGGCTTTAGGGCGCTTCACACACCGCAGTGTATACTATAGGACCAATGGGCACATACCGCAACACACCGCAGTGTATACTATAGGACCAATGGGCACATACCGCAACACACACCGCAGTGTATACTATAGGACTAACGGGCACATACCGCAACACACACCGCAGTGTATACTATAGGACTAACGGGCACATACCGCAACACACACCGCAGTGTATATTATAGGACTAACGGGCACATACCGCAACATACACCGCAGTGTGTGCTATATGACTAACGGGCACGTACCGCAACACACACCGCAGTGTATACTATAGGACTAAAGGCACATACCGCAACACACACCGCAGTGTATACTATAGGACTAACGGGCACATACCGCAACACACACCGCAGTGTATACTATAGGACTGACGGGCACATACCGCAACACACACCGCAGTGTATACTATAGGACTAACGGGCACATACCGCAACATACACCGCAGTGTATACTATAGGACTAACGGGCACATACCGCAACATACACCGCAGTTAGTTAGTTAGTTATTTTGGCTTTAGGTCGCTTCACACACTGCAGTGTATACTATAGGACTAACGGGCACATACCGCAACACACACCGCAGTGTATACTATAGGACTGACGGGCACATACCGCAACACACCGCAGTGTATACTATAGGACTAAAGGCACATACCGCAACACACACCGCAGCGTATACTATAGGACTAACGGGCACATACTGCAACACACACCGCAGTGTATACTATAGGACTAACGGGCACATACCGCAACATACACCGCAGTGTATACTATAGGACTAACGGGCACATACCGCAACATACACCGCAGTGTATACTATAGGACTAACGGGCACATACCGCAACATACACCGCAGTGTATACTATAGGACTAACGGGCACATACCGCAACATACACCGCAGTGTATACTATGGACTAACGGGCAATACCGCAACATACACCGCAGTTAGTTAGTTAGTTATTTTGGCTTTAGGTCGCTTCACACACTGCAGTGTATACTATAGGACTAACGGGCACATACCGCAACACACACCGCAGCGTATACTATAGGACTAACGGGCACATACTGCAACACACACCGCAGTGTATACTATAGGACTAACGGGCACATACCGCAACATACACCGCAGTGTATACTATAGGACTAACGGGCACATACCGCAACACACACCGCAGTGTATACTATAGGACTAACGGGCACATACCGCAACACACACCGCAGTGTATACTATAGGACTAACGGGCACATACCGCAACATACACCGCAGTTAGTTAGTTAGTTATTTTGGCTTTAGGTCGCTTCACACACTGCAGTGTATACTATAGGACTAACGGGCACATACCGCAACATACACCGCAGTTGTTAGTTAGTTATTTTGGCTTTAGGTCGCTTCACACTGCAGTGATACTATAGGACTAACGGGCACATACCGCAACACACACCGCAGTGTATACTATAGGACTGACGGGCACATACCGCAACACACCGCAGTGTATACTATAGGACTAAAGGCACATACCGCAACACACACCGCAGCGTATACTATAGGACTAACGGGCACATACTGCAACACACACCGCAGTGTATACTATAGGACTAAAGGCACATACCGCAACACACCGCAGCGTATACTATAGGACTAACGGGCACATACTGCAACACACCGCAGTGTATACTATAGGACTAACGGGCACGTACCGCAACACACACCGCAGTGTATACTATAGGACTAACGGGCACATACCGCAACACACACCGCAGTGTATACTATAGGACTAACGGGCACATACCGCAACACACACCGCAGTGTATACTATAGGACTGACGGGCACATACCGCAACACACCGCAGTGTATACTATAGGACTAAAGGCACATACCGCAACACACACCGCAGCGTATACTATAGGACTAACGGGCACATACTGCAACACACACCGCAGTGTATACTATAGGACTAAAGGCACATACCGCAACACACCGCAGCGTATACTATAGGACTAACGGGCACATACTGCAACACACACCGCAGTGTATACTATAGGACTAACGGGCACGTACCGCAACACACACCGCAGTGTATACTATAGGACTAACGGGCACATACCGCAACACACACCGCAGTGTATATTATAGGACTAACGGGCACATACCGCAACACACTGCAGTGTATACTATAGGACGAACGGGCACATACCGCAACACACACTGCAGTGTATACTATGGGACCAACGGGCACGTACCACAACATACACCGCAGTGTATACTATGGGACCAACGGGCACATGGCCGCAGTGCATACTATAGGACTAACGGGCACATACCGCAACATACGCCGCAGTGCATACTATAGGACCAACGGGCACATATTGCAACATACACCGCAGTGTGTGCTATATGACTAACGGGCACGTACCGAAACACACACCGCAGTGTATACTGTAGGACTAAAGGCACATACTGCAACACACACCGCAGCGTATGCTATAGGACTAACGGGCACATACTGCAACACACACCGCAGTGTATACTATAGGACTAAAGGCACATACCGCAACACACCGCAGCGTATATAAGACCAACACACACAGCAGCGTATACTATAGGACTAACGGGCACATACCGCAACGCACCGCAGCGTATACTATAGGACTAACTGGCACATACTGCAACACACACCGCAGTGTATACTATAGGACTAACGGGCACGTACCGCAACACACACCGCAGTGTATACTGTAGGACTAAAGGCACATACCGCAACACACACCGCAGCGTATACTATAGGACTAACGGGCACATACTGCAACATACACCGCAGTGCGTGCTATAGGACTAACGGGCACATACCGCAACATACACCGCAGTGTATACTATAGGACTAACGGGCACATACTGCAACATACACCGCAGAGTGTGCTATAGGACTAACGGGCACATACCGCAACATACACCGCAGTGTATACTAATGGACTAACGGGCACATACCGCAACGCACCGCAGCGTATACTGTAGGACTAACGGGCACGTACCGCAACATACACCGCAGTGTGTGCTATAGGACTAACGGGCACATGCTGCAACACACACCGCAGTGTATACTATAGGACTAAAGGCACATACCGCAACACACACCGCAGCGTATACTATAGGACTAACGGGCACATACCGCAACACACATCGCAGTGTATACTATAGGACTAACGGGCACATACTGCGACATACACCGCAGTGTGTGCTATAGGACTAACGGGCACATACCGCAACATACACCGCAGTGTATACTATAGGACTAACGGGCACATACCGCAACGCACCGCAGCGTATACTGTAGGACTAACGAGCACGTACCGCAACATACACCGCAGTGTGTGCTATAGGACTAACGGGCACATACTGCAACACACACCGCAGTGTATACTATAGGACTAAAGGCACATACCGCAACACACACCGCAGCGTATACTATAGGACTAACGGGCACATACCGCAACACACCGCAGTGTATACTATAGGATTAACGGGCACATACTGCAACATACACCGCAGTGTGTGCTATAGGACTAACGGGCACATACCGCAACATACACCGCAGTGTATACTATAGGACTAACGGGCACATACCGCAACGCACCGCAGCGTATACTGTAGGACTAACGGGCACGTACCGCAACATACACCGCAGTGTGTGCTATATGACTAACGGGCACATACTGCAACACACACCGCAGTGTATACTATAGGACTAAAGGCACATACTGCAACACACACCGCAGCGTATACTATAGGACTAACGGGCACATACCGCAACACACCGCAGTGTATACTATAGGACTAACGGGCACATACTGCAACATACACCGCAGTGTGTGCTATAGGACTAACGGGCACATACCGCAACATACACCGCAGTGTATACTATAGGACTAACGGGCACATACCGCAACGCACCGCAGCGTATACTGTAGGACTAACGGGCACGTACCGCAACACACACCGTAGTGTATACTATGGGACCAACGGGCACGTACCGCAACATACACCGCAGTGTATACTATAGGACCAACGGGCACATGGCCGCAGTGCATACTATAGGACTAACGGGCACATACCGCAACATACACCGCAGTGCATACTATAGGACCAACGGGCACATATTGCAACATACACCGCAGTGTGTGCTATATGACTAACGGGCACGTACCGCAACACACACCGCAGTGTATACTGTAGGACTAAAGGCACATACCGCAACACACACCGCAGCGTATACTATAGGACTAACGGGCACATACTGCAACACACACCGCAGCGTATACTATAGGACTAACGGGCACATACTGCAACACACACCGCAGTGTATACTATAGGACTAACGGGCACGTACCGCAACACACCGCAGTGTATACTATAGGACCAACGGGCACATACCGCAACGGACACCGCAGCGTATACTATAGGACCAACGGGCACATACTACGGCATACACTGCAGAACATACACGCCTTGGGGGTGAGTATGTGCAGTATGGGCGTATGTACGATGCGATGTGAGTATGTGCTGCTGGATATGGGTAAGGTGCCCACCTTCCAGCCTACTCTTCGCCCGCGGCCAATCGGCGCGGCAGGTTGGCGACGTTATTTAACCCACAGCAGTCGACCCAGCGCAACACCAAGGACTAGCACCACAAACATACCACGTGGTACAGTACAGCACATTGTGGCACACGCCGTACAACACATTGTGGCACACGCCGTACAACACATTGTGCACACGCCGTACAACACATTGTGGCACACGCCGTACAACACATTGTAGCACACACCGTACAGCACATGGTAGCATACGCCGTACAGCACATTATAGCACACACCGTACAGCACATTATGCCACACGCCGTGCACCACATTGTAGCACACGCCATGCAGCACATTGTAGCATACACCGTATAAAACACACTGCAGGGTAGCAGGGCGCCCTGCAACTCACCTTACAGTGGCCAACCCTGTAAACTGTGTAGCGGGTGTTGCGGAACACGTCACAACGCATTTGTAATGACCCATCGCGTGCGCACGGCGCATGGCTGCTGTTCGTTTGTTTAGCTAACAGCACAGTCAACTTGCCAACAACGGATCTGTTTCCACCTTGGCTTGATAGTAATGGTTATATCACTGTTCTAAACAATAAATGTGCTATTCTGAAACGCATTGGTGTCCTCATGTGAACAATTTTCGTAACAGTTGGCCACGTAATTGTGCGATTGTCATATATTGTCATATATTCATCCATCATGTAGCCATCCTCTCTTGTAATGTATACGTTGTTCGTCTTTCTTGCGCATTCTTTCCGAGTTTCCGTCCTTGATAATAATTTGGAATGTGACTCACAGGGACGTATCCTAGTAATGTTCCGTTTGATAGACGATCCCAACTTCGCTGAAATCAGAAAACTTACTTTCGTTACTATCCTGAACTTGAGCGACTGACACACTCGATAGTCCCTTGCTAGCCTAACACGGGCTGAAAATCTGCGCCCTTTTCATGCAGTTTTCTGGTACTGTAACGGGTGACGTATACTTTAGGTTTATTCAGTCACACATAAAATGGCATCGGTTGCCCCAGGCCATTGTTTACGCTTGTGTCCGCACGGTTCAGTTATGAACCGTGGCTTATGGCTAATGGCTTATGACTTCTCGACATCTGGCATCCGATCGACCTGTCCTACCCGGCCAGATTATTGATCAAAGATGGCATCTCTGTCAGTACCGATGTGTGTCAGGGCCGCCACTCGACCCGGCAGGTTCCTGTAATGTCTGGGTGTTGTGGAGCGGCCGCGGCGCCGTCGGGCGGACAGGCCCTGTGTGCCGTGACTCAGACACGCTGGCCGGGGTCGGAAGTGAAGTGTGCCCAGGCCGACTCAGACACGCTGGCCGGGGTCAGGTGGTGTCGGCCAGCAGCAGGTGTGGCACCAGCCGGGGCGTGCCGTGACTCAGACACGCTGGCGGGGTCGGTAAAGCTGGCCGGGGTCAGGTGGTGTCGGCCACAGACTGAGCAGCAGGTGTGGCACCAGCCGGGGCGTGCCGTGACTCAGACACGCTGGCCGGGGTCAGGTGGTGTCGGCCACAGACTGAGCAGCAGGTGTGGCGCGGGGCGTGCCGTGACTCAAAGCTGGCCGGGGTCAGTCGCACAGACTGAGCAGCAGGTGTGGCACCAGCCGGGGCGTGCCGTGACTCAGACACGCTGGCCGGGGTCAGGTGGTGTCGGCCACAGACTGAGCAGCAGGTGTGGCACCAGCCGGGGCGTGCCGTGACTCAGACTTCCGGGCAGGTGTTCGGCAAATGGGGTGTGGCCACGGGCGTGAAGACACGCTGGCCGGGGTCAGGTGGTGTCGGCCACAGACTGAGCAGCAGGTGTGGCACCAGCCGGGGCGTGCCGTGAGTCAGGCACGCTGGCCGGGGTCAGGTCAGACACGCTGGCCGGGGTCAGGTCAGACATGCTGGCCGGGGTCAGGTCAGACACGCTGGCCGGGGTTAGGTCGGACACGCTGACAGGGGTCAGGTCAGACACGCTGACCGGGGTAAGGTCAGACACGCTGACCGGGGTCAGGTCAGACACGCTGGCCGGGGTCAGGTGGTGTCGGCCACGGACTGAGCAGCAGGTGTGGTACCAGCCGTGCCGACAGACTTATCGGCGACGGCTCTGGACTGCGACGCCGAGCTGTTTAGCCCGTTACGTGTAGCGAGTCTCACGGCTACGCCACCGGTGTGTACCGAGTCGCAAGGCTACGCCACCGATCCGTGGGACCGAGCACGTCATCCAGACGGCATAGCCGAAAAACAAAACCCGAGCCGGACACACGTGTTCGTGTGGATTCTGTTGGTCGGGAACCGATCGTAGCCCGGAGGCTTTTCTGGCGTGATGCTGTGATGTACCCCAGATGTCCTCCACTGGTGCTGAGGTGTACCCCAGATGTCATCCACTGGTGCTGAGGTGTACCCCAGATGTCATCCACTGGTGCTGAGGTGTACCCCAGATGTCATCCACTGGTGCTGAGGTGTACCCCAGATGTCCTCCACTGGTGCTGAGGTGTACCCCAGATGTCATCCACTGGTGCTGAGGTGTACCCCAGATGTCCTCCACTGGTGCTGAGGTGTACCCCCGAGGTCCTGCACTGGTGCTGTGGTGTACCCCAGAGGTCCTGCACTGCTGCTGTGGTGTACCCCAGAGGTCCTGCACTGGTGCTGTGGTGTACCCCAGAGGTCCTACACTGCTGCTGTGGTGTATCCCAGAGGACCTTCCGCACTGCTGCTGTGGTGTACCCCAGAGGTCCTGCACTGGTGCTGTGGTGTACCCCAGAGGTCCTCCTGCACTGGTGCTGTGGTGTACCTTGAACGTTGGCCATCCGGTCTGCTGAGGTGTGTTGCTGGGCTGGTGAGCGTGTCGTCTGTCGGTCCGGTGCAGTCGACTGATGACCTGGTCCGGTGTCAGATCTATGAGTCAGCGGCAGCTCTCGGCCGTGGCACGTCCCCCCCCCTCCGAGCTGCCAGCCGACCGGCCGGCTCCACGGTACCTGCTGATGATGCTGCACGGCGCTGTACCAGATGCAGCCCGGTCTGCTGGCCGGCGTGTTGCCGGCGGCCCTGTACCGGTGGTAGCGAGTGCGGCTGCCCGCCATCGACTGAGGTGCCGCCGGTGTCCGCACCGCTCAACCAACCCGTGTCGGAGAGGCACGGCGGCGGCCGATACAAGTGGCGGGTGGGGGTCATATTCAAGGTCGGAAAGTTTGGTTGAAGCGGTGCAGAACTGAAAATGTTTTTGCAGCCAGGTATTTTATTTTATTCACTTCCCGCATAAGTCCATATCAGATGTGCACTAGTTATTCTCTACAAACAATTGCAGCTGACATTAATTTCCGTCACTGGTTTCTGTAGTATTATTGGGCACTGCGGTAGTGTTGTTGTATACTCTGTAGTATTCCTGGGTACTATATTCCAATTGAAGTTTGATACGTTTAATTTCGTATCTTATTTACATCTTTTAAAGCAAACACTCAAAAGTATATATGTGCATTTCATGTCAAACCGAACATGAATTAGATCCCACTGACTGGATTGGAGAGAGGCGTGCTGGTTGTCAGGAGGGTAGCTCTCGGTGTCGATACACCACGTAATAGCCAGCTGCCGGTGCCCGGGCCCCTGGCGGATAATGTAATACCTCTCGGTGTCGATACACCACGTAATAGCCAGCTGCCGGTGTCCGGGCCCCTGGCGGATAATGTAATACCTCTCGGTGTCGATACACCACGTAATAGCCAGCTGCCGGTGCCCGGGCCCCTGGCGGATAATGTAATACCTCTCGGTGTCGATACACCACGTAATAGCCAGCTGCCGGTGCCCGTGCCCCTGGCGGATAATGTAATACCTCTCGGTGTCGATACACCACGTAATAGCCAGCTGCCGGTGCCCGGGCCCCTGGCGGATAATGTAATACCTCTCGGTGTCGATACACCACGTAATAGCCAGCTGCCGGTGCCCGGGCCCCTGGCGGATAATGTAATACCTCTCGGTGTCGATACACCACGTAATAGCCAGCTGCCGGTGCCCGGGCCCTGGCGGATAATGTAATACCTCTCGGTGTCGATGCACCACGTAATAGCCAGCTGCCGGTGCCCGGGCCCCTGGCGGATAATGTAATACCTCTCGGTGTCGATACACCACGTAATAGCCAGTTGCCGGTGCCCGGGCCCTGGCGGATATTGTAATACCTATCGGTGTCGATACACCACGTAATAGCCAGCTGCCGGTGCCCGTGCCCCTGGCGGATAATGTAATACCTCTCGGTGTCGATACACCACGTAATAGCCAGCTGCCGGTGCCCGGGCCCCTGACGGATAATGTAATACCTCTCGGTGTCGATACACCACGTAATAGCCAGCTGCCGGTGCCCGTGCCCCTGGCGGATAATGTAATACCTCTCGGTGTCGATGCACCACGTAATAGCCAGCTGCCGGTGCCCGGGCCCCTGGCGGATAATGTAATACCTCTCGGTGTCGATACACCACGTAATAGCCAGCTGCCGGTGCCCGGGCCCCTGGCGGATAATGTAATACCTCTCGGTGTCGATACACCACGTAATAGCCAGCTGCCGGTGCCCGGGCCCCTGGCGGATAATGTAATACCTCTCGGTGTCGATACACCACGTAATAGCCAGCTGCCGGTGCCCGGGCCCTGGCGGATAATGTAATACCTCTCGGTGTCGATACACCACGTAATAGCCAGCTGCCGGTGCCCGGGCCCTGGCGGATAATGTAATACCTCTCGGTGTCGATACACCACGTAATAGCCAGCTGCCGGTGCCCGTGCCCCTGGCGGATAATGTAATACCTCTCGGTGTCGATGCACCACGTAATAGCCAGCTGCCGGTGCCCGGGCCCCTGGCGGATAATGTAATACCTCTCGGTGTCGATACACCACGTAATAGCCAGCTGCCGGTGCCCGGGCCCCTGGCGGATATTGTAATACCTCTCGGTGTCGATACACCACGTAATAGCCAGCTGCCGGTGCCCGTGCCCCTGGCGGATAATGTAATACCTCTCGGTGTCGATACACCACGTAATAGCCAGCTGCCGGTGCCCGGGCCCCTGACGGATAATGTAATACCTCTCGGTGTCGATACACCACGTAATAGCCAGCTGCCGGTGCCCGTGCCCCTGGCGGATAATGTAATACCTCTCGGTGTCGATGCACCACGTAATAGCCAGCTGCCGGTGCCCGGGCCCCTGGCGGATAATGTAATACCTCTCGGTGTCGATACACCACGTAATAGCCAGCTGCCGGTGCCCGTGCCCCTGGCGGATAATGTAATACCTCTCGGTGTCGATACACCACGTAATAGCCAGCTGCCGGTGCCCGGGCCCCTGGCGGATAATGTAATACCTCTCGGTGTCGATACACCACGCCACAGTCAGCTGCCGGTCAGTGGTCGATGGCTGTGGTGCGACACTCGATCCGGTCAGTGGTCGATGGCTGTGGTGCGACACTCGATCCATTCGGCGGGCGACAAAGTATAATGGCATTGTGGCCGGAAGGGGTGTACATTGAAGCGCGGCTTGCAGGCGGCGGCGCGAGTCTGGCGGCGGGCGGCGCCACTCACGTCTCGGTTGGCAGCTGGAAGACGCCGCCGAAATAAACGCCGCCGTCGGTGAGTTGGCCGTCGGCGATCCCTGGCCTACTGCCACCCAACCGTCGTCGGCAGTTTCCGGCACATCAGCACACCTGCAGCCATTGTGACGGCCATGAACAGACGGGCGCGCATGCGCGTGCGCGTGCGCGTGCGTGTGCGTGTGCGTGTACGCTTGCGTGTGCGCTTACGTGTACGCTTACGTGTGCGTGTACGTGCAGTTCGCCACGGCATGCAATGGAGATGCAGGTGTCTGGTGAAGATGGGTCGGCTCGTCTGGCCTCTGTCCGGTGTGCTCCGCTGTGTGGTGGAGCACGGCTCCGGTGTGCTCTGCCGTGCTCCGCAACTCTGAGCCGGCACCACCAGACTGGTGACGCGGCACCAATCACTCGGCAGACGCGGTCAATGGCGCCTGTCGGTGCGTGCCACCCCGTGCGACCTCAGCGCGTTACCGTGCCGTTTGTCGGCCGGAACGGGCGTGACCCGGCACCGTCAATTACACCGTTCAGTAGTGGCGGCCGCGCCGGCACTGGTGACGGTGGCGGCCCGCTCCTGCTCTGAGTCACGCCGCGTGTCCGGTGTCCGGCAGCCGACTGCGTGCTGACACGCACCGCCCGAGGTCGGTGGCCGGCTCTCTGTTCCACCCGACACTCGTCACTCGTCACTCGTCACTCGTCCTGACGACCTGACGACCTGACGACTGACACGGCCACCGACCCGACACCCGCCGGACTGCTGACACGGCCACCACGGTGGAAAACAAACTAGAACCACTGGACAGGCAGAAAAGCAGAAAGGCTTCCATCCAGGACACTTGCGTGCACCTTCCCAATTCGACGAGTCTTTCAGACGATGGGCCCTACAAAGTTGAAAAGGCGCCCACTCCCGGAAAATTGGAACTTCACGCATGCATACAATTGGAAGGCCGCAAAGTCGTGCGAATGAGCGCCGCCAGCCTGGGCAGACCAAAAGCGACGGACGGCTGTCTGTACCAGTGTGAAGAAGTGTACCAGAGGCATGGGTGTTAGTTTGCATACTTTTGAGGGGACATTTGCTCCCTCAATGTTGGCTTTGCACCCCCATAAGAATGTGACTATGATACACACACATAGTCGATACAGGTGTCGTTTCAAAGCTGTTCGCTTATAAAGCAAGATGGTGATATTGTTTAGAACGTCAGAGGTCAGATTGATCATATCTGGTCAGTGACCTGACTGCAAACTAGTGACTGTCTATTGTCGAATGTGACCGACACCGGACTTATTTTAAAGCACTTTTCTCATAGACCAAGATAGCACAAATATAAGTGTATCAGAGTTCACAGAGGGCACACGTATGTTAGTGAGCTGATTTCAAAATGAAGGTTGTTTTTGCATTGTAGAAGATATCTCGTATCGGTACCACTGAGCACACTGTTCAGAGAGCAGGATCGTGCCAAAACAGTGCCGTGTGAACTTGCAGAGGTCACATAATGGAAGGTATATGGTATTGGTGTCATTGAACACACTGTTCAGAGAGCAGGACCGTGCCAAAACAGTGTCGTGTGAATGTGCAGAGGTCCCATAGGAATGTACGTTGACCTCACCTTGAAATGAAGATTTGAATCAAATGAACCTCGTTCGCCTTCTAAGAAATGATTTAAGTGGAATCCTTCAAGTTATTATGGAATTACTCGATATCGCACAAAGTATTTCAGTTACAACCACATTTAGCTAAAAGCGAATCATGAATACAACAGGTACATATGCACATCATGTGCATGATCCACCAAAGTTCAACACAGCACTATTCGAGGCAGAGACATGCATATCAGTTTCGGACACGGCGTACACAGTGCTCGATATCTGTAGATATATCATGCTCTTTGTCAATCTAGCGGCACGAAGCGATGAAATCTCCTTATGCACTTCACGAGATGCGCTTCACGTAACCGATCGGGTAGTTTAACAGCCACACTACCCACGTCGGATCGGGGACGAGTGGTCTATGGATAAGATGCTCATCTCACAATCGAAAGATTGTGGGTTCGAGTCTCACCTGTCGCTACTCTTCGCCCGCGACCAATCGGCGTGAGAGATTGGCGACGCTATATGACTCAACGGTCGACGTGTCGTACAACCAATAACCAACCAACCCACGTCGGATCCCGAGACAAAAAACTTAATCTTAGTGTTGAGGCATGACCCACAATTTTCAAACAATGCTGAAGGGGTTGCGATTTACCCATCCAGCGGCCGTTGGAGGCTGGCGCGACATGCCGCACGTTTAGCCGACCCACCAATGCTATCACATACATTTTTGCAGCGCGTGGTTGCCAAGGAAAATCCACTCACATCTTATGCTTCAATGCTCCTGGTAGCTGCCAATATTTACAAAGTTATGCTTGTTGTTACATTTCCCAGCGCAATCATCGGATAAGTTGTGGACTTCCTCCAGTTCTGAATGCATCTACCGCATGCAAGGAATCAACACCGACTGGAACGCTGCAACTGCAGCTGTGTTATGTGTTCGGGAGTGAGAGACTACACAACGGCGTTTGTCTGAATCACCGGTGCATAGCGCTAACTGACGAAGAATGCATTGTGAGTTGTTCCAGTGAAAACTTTGGGCCTCATCCTGGATGACGAATGAAGAAAAAAAAAATCACCGACCACGACCTATTCATTGTCAGAGGGAATTGCGCAGCTGCTCAAAGTACTGCGGTTGCGCCTGGGCGGTAAACTGGTGATGCGTCAGCTGCGATGCTGCATTACTAAATGTAAAAACATACTCGTCGACCGGAAGCACGACATCAATCAACGTGTAGCGATTAATTGATCACACAGACGTTATGAGTGGCCCACCGTCGGCCAACACGCAGTGGTAATGTCTCAGACTCGCAATAGTTGAAAACCCGACGGCAGAGCTGTCATTCCTTCCTAAAAAGCAGTGTACCTTTGGCGAAATTTGTCCAAAAGTAGTCACTTTTGTATTGCACATTTGGTTCAGTCCGCATCTCGTTCGGTTATAGCATCCCGCTTTCCAGGGCATAGTCTACTAATGTCGTCGGTCTCGTGAAATTAACTTACTTTCCTGTCCAATGACTGTTGTTGCTTCCACCAATACCTCCGAAAACGTCACGAAACGGTGACGACGGAGGGAGGATGCGCGTCACCCACACATCGTAACGAAGTCCTGCAGCGCACCCTACACCGTGATGCCGGTAAAATACAAGCTATCCAAATGTGACCTGTGATCTTTCATGACACGCTTTGTCCTTGTTGTTTTCTTCCAGCAAAATGCTCCCAAGCGACTCCCATATGAAATGCCTTCCACAATGCACACCCCAAACTTTATCTTAGGGGCAGGTGTGACCAGGCGCGCACCCAGGATTTTTCCATGGGGGGGGGCCCGGACCGAAAAGGGCACTTGGCCGGCTCCAAAAGGGCACTTGACCGGCTCCAAAAGGGCACTTTGCGGCCCGGGGCACACTGGAAGGTTTGCTGACCGGGGGGGGCGTGAATTTTCCATGGGACACGTTATATGTTATAGCACCGAACCCTTGTATTTACAATAATATTTCCAAAAACATGCAGCCTGCTCACAATTCCTCCGTCACAATCCCTCCGTCACAATTCCTCCGTCACAATTCGCTGCATTTGTTGCAGGCAACCGGGGGTGCCCTATTATGAATCATGGAACCTCAAAAGGGCCCACAGAGGCTTCACTTAAGGGACAGTTGCCCTGATTGCCCCTCCCCAGCACCAAGTCCTTGATATCAGTGCAACTAGGTAGGTACCTCCCTACTTATTGTAGCCTGCAGTTAATCTGTCCTTCTACTGAAAGGTAACCAGAATAGAGGTAGGTGGGAAACTAGGGTCTGGAGCATTCACAGCCTTTAAAAGTGCTATCTCGAACCAAGGCTGTTTCATAATAGGTTCAGGTAGATAGCTACAGGTACGCAGGTAGGTACTTTTTTCTAAGGGCCTGAGCTACTGCTATCCAGACACCTGAGGAGGGTTATGCATGCGCAGACTGAAGAAGGTACGTGAGCTTGAGACATAACAGCCCAGTGATTTATAGTTTCAGGGTGGTGTAGGTACCTATAAACATAAAGTGCAAATTTATGCCATCGTGCTTAACATCGTGCTTGTGCCCGCCTCAGCCTTGAATGGAGCTTCAGGCCGCTACAATTTTGGCGCGTAAATTGACTGAATACAATTTTTAATAAGAAACCCATGTTCGGCCAGATGTACCCAGGGCAAACGCGCAAGAAAGTCCAGCTGTTCACTGATGGAACACTGAAAAGTGAGATTTAAGCAAGGATTTTTTGGGAGGCTGATACATTTTTTACGCCGAACCTAGGGGTATGTATCGTTCGATCGTTTAGGCCAAGGCCGATGGGCACTTTTGCGCCCAAACCCAAAAGGGCACTTTCTGCCGAGGGACACTTCTCGATCTCGACCTAGGGAGAGGAAGCCGGGCCCCCTGGGCACCATACACCGGTGCGACTATAGGCACAGGCCACAGGACAGGGCACAGGGCAGGGCACAGGACAGGGCACAGGGCAGGGCACAGGGCAGGGCAGGACTCAGGGCAGGGCACAGGGCAGGACACAGGGCAGGGCAGAATTCACGGTACAGCACAAGGCACAGGGCAGGGCACAGGGCACTTTTAGATCAAAAGGGCACCTAATTGGGACAGGAAAGGGCACATGGGAATGTCATTTTTAGGCCAAAAGGGCAGTTTTGGGCCCAAAGGGCACCTTTGGCACAGGCGCGGCACATAAGGCAGGTGATTTTTGGGCTAAATTTGGGACATTCCGGCCAAGAGCGCACTTTTCGGTCAAAAGGGCGCTTTTGGCCAAAAGGGCACTTTGGTCTCATGGGGGGGGGGGGCCTGGCCCCCCCCCTCCGGTGCGCCTATGGGTGTGACCCATTTGTGACCACCTGACCTCATGCAAATATGATATAATCATGATCTATCAGCAAAGGGTTTTAAAGTAACGCCCATATCAACTACTTATGCAAAACACAAATCGATCATATCGAGATCAGGTCGTTGACCTGCATGTGATCTGTTTCACCTGTGTGATGTCATCGTTTTGACGCTGATAGTATCACGATCGTGATCTATGGCGTATCCCAATCGTAAGATGTGGCGTATGTAACCCTGTGCACCCGTTTTTGTCCAAATCCGAGGCCGTGTAGTGAACAATTTGTGGTTTACCTTGGTGATTTGTCCTACAATCGCCCCCCCCCTACTCGGACTTGTCGAGGTGACCTTGTGGATCTCTTGGTTAGGTCACCGAATGCCAATGCAGTTCTTTTCCAGGTCTGCACCCGTGTGCACCGCCTTGCATGTTTGAGGTTTTTGATAGGGCGTGGCTGGTTTTCCAATTCGAGGTATGTGTAACCATGGGTGAGAGTGCGTCCTTGCTGACACGCAATGACGCATCTTCCTTGCACATTCTCTTTTACACTCAGCTTCACGTTTTTCACTTGACCTACTTTACAGGGTCACTACTCGCGTGCTGCCATTTGTGCGATGGAATTTCAAGAAACACAAACATCTTAAAACTACCCAGGGTTGCCTGTGTCACAGGTTTTCGGGGAGCGAACAATGTGAATACAAAGTGGAGACTGGTGAAGTTAGTAAAATTAGGATCCCTGCTCCATACGCAATTCCTTGCTGTTGTCACTCATGTTTATGTCCGCCGCACGGCTGCTTAGAAATCAACCTCACTGTGTCTTAACAGAAAATTCCAGTAACGTCCATTTCAATCCTGCACGCGTAGCGGTCAAGACAAAACACTGCAGATGTGGCCGTGTGGACGCCGCACGGTGGACTCGGAGACAGCTCAGCCATCAGACAGACAGACAATGGAGGCGCCGCGTACCGGGAACAGGGAAAGGCTGCCGCTGCCGCCGTGTCCGGGTGACTATGCCAGCCGACCACTTAAGGCCGACCGCCGATGTCACCGCGCGGCCGCCGGCACCATTTTCCTCCGGCGGCGTCCCGTCACGGCGAGCCGCCACGGTCTCACCAGCCGCCACGGGCTCACCAGCCGCCACGGGCTCACCAGCCGCCACGGGCTCACCAGCCGCCACGGGCTCACCAGCCGCCACGGGCTCACCAGCCGCCACGGTCTCACCAGCCGCCACGGGCTCACCAGCCGCCACGGCCTCACCAGCCGCCACGGGCTCACCAGCCGCCACGGTCTCACCAGCCGCCATGGGCTCACCAGCCGCTACGGGCTCACCAGCCGCTACGGGCTCACCAGCCGCCACGGGCTCACCAGCCGCCACGGGCTCACCAGCCGCCATGGGCTCACCAGCCGCCACGGCCTCACCAGCCGCCACGGGCTCACCAGCCGCCACGGCTCACCAGCCGCCACGGCCTCACCAGCCGCCACGGCCTCACCAGCCGCCACGGCCTCACCAGCCGCTACGGGCTCACCAGCCGCCACGGCCTCACTAGCCGCCACGGGCTCACCAGCCGCTACGGGCTCACCAGCCGCCACGGGCTCACCAGCCGCCACGGGCTCACCAGCCGCTACGGGCTCACCAGCCGCCACGGCCTCACTAGCCGCCACGGCCTCACCAGCCGCCACGGCCTCACCAGCCGCCACGGCCTCACCAGCCGCCACGGCCTCACCAGCCGCCACGGCCTCACCAGCCGCCACGGCCTCACCAGCCGCCACGGCCTCACCAGCCGCCACGGCCTCAACAGCCGCCACGGGCTCACCAGCCGCCACGGGCTCACCAGCCGCCATGGGCTCACCAGCCGCCACGGCCTCACCAGCCGCCACGGGCTCACCAGCCGCCACGGGCTCACCAGCCGCCACGGGCTCACCAGCCGCCACGGCCTCACCAGCCGCCACGGCCTCACCAGCCGCTACGGGCTCACCAGCCGCCACGGCCTCACTAGCCGCCACGGGCTCACCAGCCGCTACGGGCTCACCAGCCGCCACGGGCTCACCAGCCGCCACGGGCTCACCAGCCGCTACGGGCTCACCAGCCGCCACGGCCTCACTAGCCGCCACGGCCTCACCAGCCGCCACGGCCTCACCAGCCGCCACGGCCTCACCAGCCGCCACGGCCTCACCAGCCGCCACGGGCTCACCAGCCGCCACGGGCTCACCAGCCGCCACGGGCTCACCAGCCGCCACGGGCTCACCAGCCGCCACGGGCTCACCAGCCGCCATGGGCTCACCAGCCGCCATGGGCTCACCAGCCGCTACGGGCTCACTAGCCGCTACGGGCTCACCAGCCGCCACGGCCTCACCAGCTGCCACGGCGAACCAGCCGCCACGGCGAACATTCACAAACTGTCACGGCGAGCCGCCACAAACTGTCACGGCGAGCAGTCACATACCGTCACGACGAGCAGTCCCGTACCGTCATGTCGGTCAGTCACATAACGTCATGTGGAGCCGTCACGTACCATCACGTCAAGCCGTCACGTCGGTCAGTCGCGTACCGTCACAGCAGTAGGATCGCCGCGGCTCTCCCGCATTAGGGCTGCATGACCGACGCAGTCGATGCGCCCCTAAACCCCAATAACCCCCCCCCCCCCAAATCTCCCGCATTAGTGGGGTCGCGTGCTCCAAGGTCCCGGATGTAGATGATGGCTTGACTGTGACCGTTCTGGGTGCCAATTAGATCTCCTCGCTTAGGTACCGTGATGCCGGGGGTGATAATACACGTGTGCAGGATCTCACAGATCGGTGACGCCGTAAACAAATATTGATGTCGGCCATTTTGCATCTGAGTTTCCATGTATTATCAGCACTCAGTCTATTAAGTTAGTCATGGTGAAATTTCTTCGAATTCCAACGTTTTATTTGCACCGAATTGACGTCCATTCGTGGTGACTTTAACGCTGCATTGGCCGCATACTTCATGTCTTGGATATTTGCAGCGGACATATATTTAAGCGCTCTGGACAACCTTGGGTGTCCGTATCCAGTTTCCGGCAATAGTTGCATCTCATTATGTACCAGTTTTTACAATCTTTCGTTGTTCGACTTTTTTACATCTCTTTATGCAAAAGTTGCTCTGCATCGGCCATCTTTTTGTAATCAGCTGTGTGTTGGTTTCTCTCCGAATGGGCTTGGTATGTACAATGCGTTTGTGTTCCTGAGCTCAAATAATTTAATACGCACTCTTCTGTCAAATGTGTCCTGCATCCAAATGTCTGTTCACCTGTGTAAAACGGCTTAGCAATGTGTAAAGGAACCCAAAATGGGCACAAATCAACAAACCGAACAAAACCAACGAGATATATTTGGAAGCGATGCCTCCTTTTTCCTGTTTTCACTATTTACTTAGTGGCGCAGCCAGGACTTTCCTAAGTGGGTCCGACCTTTTTTTGTACCTAACAGGAAGCTCCCGGAACACGAAAATTTAGGGTTTTGCGTGATGAAAATATCAATGTGTCGCTTGAACTAGTGTATTTTTTGGGTGCTGTTGAGGGGGGGGGGGGGGGCAGACCCTTCTTTGCTGCGCGTCTAAACATAGTATGTTACTTATCTAGTAATTATCTCTCGTTTGCCGTCTACCGACACCAAAGATCTTCATTCGTTCGATTTCTATGTCACTGTGTGTACCGATGTTTTTTTTCTCAATAATCGCAAACGTTGCGTCACTCAAGTCACTCACGCCTGACCTTTTCTCTGGCAAGAAGCGTATAATTGATAAACTAACGGGACATCGAAAATCATGTGGAGATGTCTTGACACGTTTTCAAGTTATCGCGAATATTTGACATGGGCAGATTTGATCCCCCGGTCAATGCCGGGTTAATCATGGGCACAAAATGGCCGACGTAGTCGACGCGCCCTAAAACAGCAATCCACCACCACCACTATCAAACCTCCATCATACCCACATAGGATGGTAGCCAAGCTTGAATAGCCCAGTGCGGGGTTGTTTTTCACGCTCGATTTTGGTATTGCTAGATCGATATCGAACCACCGCACCGGTCAGTCGCACGTGTCCGTATCCGGTTCCAACCGAGGGCACGCTGTGAGGGAGGTGGACTTGGTCCCAGGCATCGTCTTGTTGCTAATCGCCTCGTGACAGGGGCGCTGCTGTTCCGTGTGGCGATGATGTTCCCTGTGGCGATGATGTTCCGTGTGGCGCTGCTGTTCCGTGAGACGATGGTGTTCCGTGTGGCGATGGTGTTCCATGTGGCGCTGCTGTTCCCTGTGGCGATGGTGTTCCGTGTGGCGATGGTGTTCCATGTGGCGCTGCTGTTCCCTGTGGTGATGGTGTTCCATGTGGCGCTGCTGTTCCGTGTGGCGCTGCTGTTCCGTGAGGCGATGGTGTTCCGTGTGGCGCTGCTGTTCCGTGAGGCGATGGTGTTCCGTGTGGCGATGATGTTCCATGTGGCAGTGCTGTTCCCTGTGGCGATGGTGTTCCGTGTGGCGCTGCTGTTCCGTGAGGCGATGGTGTTTCGTGTGGCGCTGCTGTTCCGTGCGGCGATGATGTTCCATGTGGCGCTGCTGTTCCCTGTGGCGATGATGTTCCATGTGGCGCTGCTGTTCCCTGTGGCGATGGTGTTCCGTGTGGCGATGATGTTCCATGTGGCGCTGCTGTTCCGTGAGGCGATGGTGTTCCGTGTGGCGCTGCTGTTCCGTGCGGCGCTGCTGTTCCGTGAGGCGATGGTGTTCCGTATGGCGCTGCTGTTCCGTTAGGCGATGGTGTTCCATGTGGCGCTGCTGTTCCGTGTGGCGATGGTGCATCACTCGATTTGGTGCGAAAGTAATGACCGCATTCACATGCGAAGTGACACTGCGGAGTGCTTTCTCTGTCGACTTCCAGTCTGATTTTGGACCATGGACCGTGAAACTACAAAACCATGAAACTATGGAACCATGAAACCATGAACCAGCCCAGATTCTAGATCGCTATTTTTGTGCCATCAAGTGTAGAAAAGGAATACAATGCCTGCTCTTCGGAGCTCCCAGTTAACCCCTTTGAATATTCTGCCCGAAGCTGTATCATTGCACAGAGTTTCGCTACGATGCACCCCAGCTATCTCCAGCCACCTCTCCATGGGTATGTTTTTGGCCAAGTAATTAATGATGACTTGGTGTCGTGACAGACATTCAGTCCATTACTAATTGCAATGTGCTGTGAGATTGTGACCAGACAAATTAATATCGGAAGTTGCACGTAAAACGCGAATTTGTGCCACGCATATTCTGAAGAAGGACCCTCGGTTCTTTTACGACGCATTCAACTGGGAGATCACAAAGCCGATATCTCACGCCGATTGATCGCGGATGGACTCGGTAATCCCGCCGGTTGGGGGATGCGAAACCACAATCTTGCCATCAAGAGCCCGATACCCTACCGACTGAGCTACCGCGGCGCCCACGCACGTTCTGATGCGCTCGGTGCATGCAGCTGTTAAAGTCTGGCCTGTGCTACCTGTGCAGTGTGCAGATTGTTCTGATGCACGGTACATGCAGCGAGTAAAGTACTTTTCGTTACACCTGATGCGCTCGGTACATGCAGTCTCGTGACGCCTGTGGAGGTCAACGTCGAAATGAACACGTGCGAGTAGGTTGTCATAGATTATGCCAAGAAAATTGAGGTATATGTAGGCGTTTCACTGATTGGAGTTTAGAATCACGTCGAAATTCTACATACACGTAATATATAAAACACTAATGTATTGTGCAACAATGCTTGTGGTAGGTGTATCGAAGACGAATATCTGTCAGTGGCATGGTCGCCCGGCCCAGGTAACGGTATCCCAAAGTGCTGGATCAGTTGTCGCCCTTCAGTTGGCCAGTTGAGGATGGAACGATGAGGAAAACGCCGGTCGGCTCGCGTGACGTTGCATGCTATCGCGAGTCGCCGTGACAGCCAGTCCATAAAGGTGTCTGCGCTGGCTGGACATCGGCAGTACGTGAGCTCGGGGGCCTCGGCACGGGGCGGCGTGGCGAGGCGGAGCGCGACCGGACCTGGCAGCCATGGCGCTGTCGTGGCCGGTGGTGATGCAGCTGCTGGCGACGGTGACAGAGCCGTCCGTCGACCACTGGTTCTACGAGAACACCACCGTCTGGCCCAGCCACTTCCCGCTGTGCGGCGGCCCGCTGCAGTCGCCCATCGACCTGCCGCTCAGCAGGGCCAAACCCAACTACGATCTGACACTGCAGATCGCTTACGGCTTGGAGGAGGGAGAAATAGAGGCGGTCAACACGGGCCACACGGCTCGGTTCTACTTCCGACCCAAGAACAGGAACGTGCCGATCGTGCAGTTCACGTCGGCGAGGCGGGCCGGTCCGCTGTCGGGCACGTACCGGTTCGAGCACATGGACTTCCACTGGACGATCGCGACCGGCTACACGCCCGGCTCGGAGCACTCGATCGACGGAAAGTTCAGCGACGCCGAGGCGCAGCTGGTCTTCTATAACACCAAGTATGCGAGCCTGCGGGAGGCGATGCGGCACACCGGCGGCCTGGCGATCGTCGCCATCCTGCTGCAGGGCGTCGGGCCGCCCCTGTCGCCCGACTTCCCCACCTACGACTTCGAGCCGCTCATCGAGGACATCGCGCCCAGGGGCGCCACCATCAAACACCACACCGATCTGACCGAGTTCGCGCCGATGGTGCGCAGGGCCATGTCCAACGCCATCAACTACTACGGCAGTCTGACGTACCCGCCCTGCAATCCGGTGGTCAACTGGATAGTGGCCGACAAGATTTGGACGGTGCACCTGGAGTTCGTGACGCAGCTGAACGGCGAGCTGTTCGAGGACGTCCGCATGCAGCGGCTGATGGTCAACAATCGTCGTCCGACTCAGACAACGTAACACGCTCGGATGGCGCCCGCACCTGAAGTGTTGGTAATCAGGTGATCTGGTAATCGGCACTTCAGGTGCACCTGAAGTGCTGGTAATCCAGGCTGAAGAGTGCCAACGGAGGAGCAAGGGCCCAATCTTGTGTTCGAAAAGAAACCATTGAACGCTGTCCTCGTGAACGTGGAGCCCAGTCGGCTTGGTGTTTGTATGATAGCGATTCGTGGTGACTACAGTGATGGGCCGGTTTTCAGCCTGATGTTCAGTTTCGATGATTAATAAACGAGTCGCTTTGCTGAAAGCATGTCCCTCTACTTCCATATAATTTCCTTCCATGAATGTTGTGGTATGCCTTGGGACTCTTCTTTGTTCATTTGCGCAGATTCTTGGACGTGAAATAATAACTATAGTAATAAACAGTTTCAGTACACCAATTTATACACTTCGTGTAACTGGCCTGTGTTTTGTCTCTAGTTCATTTCATCGTAGACGGAGATAGTGCATTGGCGACGTGCGAGACTCTCGCTAAAATGTTCACGCTGAGCCGAAATTACACGATCGTGTGAGGTCATGCGTCACTGATAGATGTAACGCCTGGATGTTAGGCTGCCAGGCTGATTTAAATAGTTCCAAATAGCGCAAAGTGACTGGTCAGGTAGTGCTATTCTATTCTGAGTATCCTCTTTGTTTTCCAATGTCGAACATTTTGGGCCTAAGCAGTTCATTCAAACAACTTTTGACGATAAAATCTGGTGAGTTTTCAGAAAATTACTCATTTTGTTCCAACTTAGTCGACTTTGTGAACTCCAACTTGACGAGGCATTGCCGGAATGCTGTCCCTCTCCCTTGGATCCTTCAGCGTTCTTCGTCTCGGCAGCGATTGTGCCGAGCATTGTACATTTACTGTGTAAACCTTCCCTATGCACATTCACGCTAAATTCTGAAGTTACAAGCGAAGATCATTGGCTCATGGGACGTCATTATAGTGAATTCATTAAAGTTGCATGCATTTTAACATAATCATGTTGCACATGCGTGATAATTGCCCCATAATCGGCAGTGAGATGACATTTTACGCGTCAAATCGGAAGAAAAGGAAATTCCAATGGAGGATATCGAAAAGCACACCACCCGCAAAGTATTGGGGTGAGAAACACATCTTAGCAATTTTGGAGGTGACACCCCCTAGAAAAGTGATCTGATGTACTACTTATCATGCGGAATACTTCATTACGGCTCACCTCGACGCATTGCCAAGAGGAGACTTAGTTATGTTTGTGCCACGCACCAAATCATGCATATAGAAGCGGTGCAGTAATAAGCATCTAGTAATTAGCTCGTCACGTTGTCGAAGCGTGGCCGCCGGCCGGCGTCGTGTTTACAATATTTCCACTTCCTGTCGAATATTATTAGAACATGACCATTTTCTCCCATACATGTCCCCCTGGTCTAAGGGTAAGATGCTCGTCTCACAATCGAAAGATTGTGGGTTCGAGTCTCACCTGTCGCTACTCTTCTCCCGCGACCAATCGGCGTGAGAGATTGGCGACGCTATATGACTCAACGGTCGACGTGTCGTAAAAACCAATAACCAACCCATACATGTCCTTTTTTGGCGTTTTGCATGCTCCTGCCTGCTGCGTGTAGGATTACCATGTGTTGGATCCGTGCTCGCGTAGGTGACCGCGACCGCGTGACCTTGACCGTCCCGACCCGCCTGTCGGCCGCGCTGTGTGCCGGCCGCTGATTGGTTCTCGTACGTGACGTGGCCGGACCTGGCCGCCACGCTGCTCCGTCGGGGGATTTGGGATGAGACTATAATTCAGTGAAGCGCAAGGCCGTACAATCGCGGTGAAGCGTGAGACGTAGGACAGGTCGTTTGACTGCTGCAGACGCTACAGACGCTACACCATGCGCGCTCCCCATGAGCCAGGGGATGCTAACCACCTTAGCGCAGCAAATGACACCCAGGGATTTCACGGCGGGCCTGGTACGTCGGCCGGCCAAAGTTACCTTCTGCTGCTTGCTAATTTAAGTCTGTAAAAACCAGCTTAAAACCAGCACTAAATGGAATAAGTTGAGGAGTGTTACGAAATGTTGAATTTATGACAACAAAAAAAAGTAGATGGAAAAAGTAAAACACAAAAGTGGTATTTGGTTGTCATGGATATCTAAAGAATTATGTGAAGCAAGTTTTATCTGCCCTTCTATCCAAAATAGGCTTGCAATGACATTAAACAACTAGTACTTGTTTCATAAAATTGTCTGGGAAAACCTGTGACTTGCATTGCAATCAGCTTGACTTTGTGATATCAAAATAAAGTGATGAACGAGAAAGTTTAATGACCCCGGCAATCAGCATAGTGAACAGCTCACAAGGGAAGTGTCTATTTGTCCACAAGCATGAAGTTAATGTTTAAAGAAAACACTACTTAGGACCAATTAAAGCCAGCAAATACATCCAAGTTTGTGCTTGATGGCAACACTGAATGCTTGAATTCTAGCAATAAGCAATGGTGGCGAATGTCACGAGCCAGCTCATACAAATTTCAATACGGACACAGATGTACACATTTTAGCCAGGTCCAATGTATAATCTTAGTCGGTTTTGCAATTTCGAGGTGTTCACTTTAGATGTTCTGTACCTGATAGATGTTTAGTTCGCATCAATGACCAAATATGCAAACTACCGAATACGGGGAGGAATTAAAAGCCGATGAATGTTAAAACACAATCTTTCAAATTTAAAAGTGAACATTATTCGACCAAAAAGGATATCGGCTGATATTTTTCATGTTGACCTCTTGATAGGGTGTGGCTACTGGAGAAGACTAAAAAGGCATAGAAAACTTGTGAAATGTTATTGATGCAAAATTCGGTATTTGATTTCCAGCTATCACTGCCACTCTGCTACAGCTACAGCTGCCATTCTCTGCTACCCCTTTTCAACCAACCAGTTTAAGCCGGTTAAAACGGCCGGCATCAATTAATTTCAGCCGGCTGCCACCACTTCTGCGGGAACCTCACGCAAATGAGTCACAGAGACCAGATTTCTCGACCAAACGTGAAACGACGCAGGGATGTCGATTTGATGTGCTACAATGCGGCCAGATGGGCCCGTGGTGCAAAAAAACTCAAAGAACTGCTCGGACAGGCAAATGGCTCCCAGACCACTAGAGCTACATTGGGAACGACTATATGGGAACATGTGGCTGCCAAAATGTTCCCTGAAGCACAGTTCAAATAAGAAGTTTGTATTGATTTACAAATTGAAATAAAACCAACAGAAAGACCGGTTGTAAGACCGGCATGTATTCCAAGACCAATTAAACAAGCCCGCCGGTCCTGACCGGGTCCTTATATTTACCATCGATACTTCTGTGACCACATGTGACCTGTGACACGGTGCTTAGATTTATGATGACTTGGATGGTCTTCTGAAGTTTCCCGATGAGTCATCGATACGAAGACTAGTTAGAGCCAACATCTCCAGGTGGTGCTAAGGAGCCGCACAATTGCTTTGAAATGCTTGATGTACAATGGCACAATTACTTTGAAATGGTTGATGTAGGCACAATCACCTTGACATGGTTGTTGTACAATGGCGCAATTTCTTTGCAATGCTTCGTGTACAATGGCACAATTACTTTGGACTGGTTCCTGGTTCAACGGCACAATTACTTTGTTGTGAGGTTCGTGTTGCGGTCGGAAAACCGCTCGTCTGGGGTTCTTACCTCGATAAGTCTGTCAACCAAAGAGACCCAACGTCCGAGAAGGGTTTTTGTGACTGCAGTGGTGCAGAGATGACCAAGATCGTGTATAGGCCGATGGGAGCCCTTAGCCTTCTATAATTCGTCTAGATGTACTGAGTCTGCCTGCTGGTGTTGCAACCCCCGTTGGGGACTGGCAGCAGGCATAGGGCCCCCAGTCCTCAGTCGTTCGGAAGGGCCTCTTGGATGGCGCTACCACTCAAAAACTATCTGACACCCAGATACACCGTGGGAGAAGGGTTGCTGAGGTGGTCACTGATGTGACGGTTGCTGGAGGACCTTCAGGGTTGCTGGAGGACCCCCAGGGTCGTTGGCTGATGCCCCGACGGTTGCTGGAGGACCCTCAGGGTCGTTGGTGGAAAATTCACGATGGCTAGGGCTGCAATCCCGCGGCCCACCCGTGAAACAGTGTGGGCGACGCCATTAGCCTTGATCGTGCATCAAGTGCGTCGAGAACCACCCAGTAAACAAGATGGCTAGGGCTAAATGGACTGTCCCATAATCTGATCATTTTCTAAAAACACATTGAGAGGGGGGAGGGTAGTTCACGCTTGAGGAATTTATGATGTCAATAGACACGTATTTTGCTCCTCCAACAGCAATATTTCACGCATCTCATACTCAGACAGTTTACCCTTACACTTTTGGCGTACTTATTACGTTTTTACACATGAAACTACGCCAATACGATATTTCTAGACTGATTACGCTTATCAGCGAGGTGAAAATACGATTTTTTTTTTAATGTCGGTGATTTTCCGTTTTTCCGTTCCGAGTTTTCTTTTCCAATAAGGACATCTTGATTGGGGATGCAGCCAGATATTTCATCAAGAACAAACAGAACAACCACCTCAGGGAGGAGCGCATCGAGGAGTTCTTCCTGTCAGCTGTTGCATACTTCAGGTCCTTGTGTGACTCACTCCTTCTCAAACTCCCGCTATGTCTGAAGCAGGAGGATGATCATTTGCTGAAGGATGTGGAGGTTGTGGACACCAACCTTCAGGCATCATCCAGCGCACAGAGCATCACCAACCTGATTGTCAGATTCCCCTGCCTCCTTCCACCTGATGTCTCCAAGCAGACAATACTGTAACAGTTCAGAGTGTACCAGCAAGAGGACATTACCGCATATGTGGCTGATCGCATTGACGACACCTGGTCAGCAATTGGGAATCTCAAAGATGAGACTGGTGAGCAGACCATGAAAGAACTCTCCAAAGTGATGTGTGGGATCCTCGCTGTTTCCCTTTCCAGTGCTCACTGTGAGCGTGTTTTCTCATGTGTGAAGAAAAACCGCACAGACCAGAGATCATATCTTGGCGACGACACTCTGGGAGAGTTTGCTGGTTCTGAAGTCTCCCCCAGGGATTTTCAGTACCAGAACCTACTCCAAAGATGTTCTTGACAACGTTAAGTCAGCCTACTATAAATCACTGCGGGCAACTCAATTGTAACCCAACAAATCACATCCACCCAACCACTCATTTTGACACTTTTTGTGGCTTATGACTTTGTTTTGTACAAATCAGTGGTTTCTCACACACACAGTTGCGTCCAGTGAATTTGACATTCTTTTTATGGCTTTGTTTTGTACTCATGTTTCCAAATTTGCATTGAGTCTTCGGGGCTCTGAGCTGGATATTGCCAGCCTTTACGATTGATTTCCAGAAATAAAGTCCACCCATCTACTGAATTTGCTTTTTTTCCATTGTGTTGAGGCTCTGTGGGCTGGATGATGCTGGAAGGTTGTCCACAAATTACACTTTTTGGTCTGAGATTACACTTTTTTTTGCTGGTTGAAGTACTCCAAATACTTTGAGGGGGTAAACAGATCTGCATACTATTTATCGTTAGTCTACCTCAATGTCAACTCCAGAAAGTACGGTGACTCAACACTGACAGAAAGGACTGCTGTGGTTTGTTCATAAATAGCCGTTGTTGTCGCGGTCTAAAAAACAAACTGATCGGCTGACACTAACGATATTTCTGTAACGATGCTAATTAGTGCTGAGGAAGCGAGCTGGGCTAACTCCATACAAATCCTCCTGCGATCTTGGGTAACTGGGGTAAGCAATTTGAGAGGTAACGGGATCGAGTTGGCAAAACATAAGCATGCGGCTCGATAGAGAGCGGCTTCTTCTATAAATGTACGTGTTCAGATCACATTCAGCAATACATCTGGAACGGCCCCTTTAGGAGGACATCCGAGGTTGTAAGAGAACCTTGAGTGGTTAAGAAAAGACCTAAAATAGTTGACACGCGCACTAACTCCGTAGGCTTGTCACATAGCGCAAACCGGGGTTGGGGGAGGGGGAGTGGAGGGGCAAATTCGGCCCCCTTAGATCTCTCAAACTACTGAAACTAGAAAAGCAAAATTTGTAGGGAATTACGGCGGTATTAAAATCCATGCAGTATCAATTTTACGACCCAAGGTTGATGCCTTCAGGGTCAAATGAGGTCCACCGATCGTTGGGCGCATCGCGCCCACAAAGCCTTTGTGGCGATCGGCCGACTTAGCACACTGCAGTTCCTATATTAAAGGATTTCAAAACATGTGTTGCATGCGATGCGATTATCAATTTGTAACGAAGTAGCAAGATTTCATTACAATATCATTGTCCGTTTATGAGATGGATTTGCTCCACCGATCATATTTCTGGTGGACAGAATCATAGCTGATTTCGGGCCGACACTCCTCACCGGCCTCACTCAAATCAGCAACAAACTGTGATGTGGTGGATTCTGAGTAGTGCCTTTATCGGCATGGTGTGGGTGCATTGTTTTGGGCCGAGGGGGGGGGGACAGTCGTCCTGTGTTTGGGCTGTCAGTGTCCCCCTTTCCACGCCCACTGTTGTATAGTAAGCGTACATATTTTGCCGTACATTTAGATTGTAGATTGTCAAATGTGTTCTCACGTAGGTTTGATCCTCCCCTGGGAACACAAATTTCCGTCAAAACGCCGACACTGGTGCCGATAATGCCGCCATTGCCGCCATTCCATTTGTGACATTTTGATACATCACATTGAAATTCGTTGTTTTTAGGCTTAATTTGTATTGTTGGTACAACCATTTTGTGTGTCGGCTTTTAGATAATTGACAGATGACATGACGCTGAGACATTGACAGACCTCAAATCTTGTCAGTGCCGCAGTCCTTATCCTCATTGACCCCCCACCCCTCTCCCACAGCCAAGCCGTAGATCTAGTTGGTACCTTTCGCCACTTCGCCAATAGCCTACTGCCCCGGTTTTAACAGTTTCGGCATTGGTTGCTTTGACCAGATCATTCTTCCGGCACCGACCGTGGCGGAAATCTAGCTGTTCACTCCTGTGAACTATTCTTTCCGACTTGGGGACAGAGCCGATCGCTTCAGAAAAATTCATCGGTTTGAAATGCTTAATAAGCTAGAATGCTTAAAAAGCTGAAATGGTAAAATGCTTTTTAAAAAAGGCTAGATATGGGTCATGGCATGTATCGCCATAGTTATTGGCGTTGATTTCTGGGGACGAGTGGTCTAGGGGTAAGATGCTCGTCTCGCAATCGAAAGATTGTGGGTTCCAGGCTCACATGTCGCTACTCTTCGCCCGCGACTAATCGGCGTGAGAGATTGGCGACGCTATATGACTCAACGGTCGACGTGTCGTAAAACCAATAACCAACCAACCAACCCGGCGTTGATTTCTGAAAATGAGTCGGGGTGATGGATACATGGAGGCAATAAGCGAGCCCAAATCAATTGGGAGCCAACCCCATTGAGTCTCATGTGAAAAGTTTAAGTTTTTGGGTGGGACAAGGACCCCTCAAAAGTAGGCAAATTGACAGTCATGGTCACAGTGGCACCATGGGCCAAGATGACATGATGGCCTTTTTTGCAAGATGGTGGAATGTGCACGTGATCGTTGTGTCACCGTATGACCGCTGCCCCGCATCTGTCGTCATGTTCTTACATAGGTCTGATGCATTGTTTCGCGTGCTTTGCATGCCAGCCGTTTTGTGCCGAATGTCCCACTTTTAGCTGCTCACTGTGGCCATGGAAGACTATTTACTGGCTACACCAGTATTGCGTAGCGGTATGAAAGGATTGCTTACTGCAGAATCGCATTCTTCCCTGTATTCGGTTTCATACGGGGAATTGCACGAACGAGGGCAAGATATGGGTTGAGTGCAACGTGCAACGTCACACATGGTAGGGATGCTAGCGTGGCATCACAGCATCACGCTGTGTGCGCAATTGCTGCTGCCGAAGCTTTGCGACGTTGAAGCAAAACAGGCAATATGTGATCTCCTGCATTGTGTGACTGCTCTGCAAGGTAGCCAAACTGGACGCAGCAGATAACGAGTCAGAAACAAAACTGGACTTCCCGTGCGCTGGTACAGTGTACACTGGTGCAGTGGTACAGTGGTACAGTGATACAGTGGTCAGCCGCACACGTGTCGCTGAAGGGCACCTTCGAGCCGGTGCGTTGTGCAGTCACCTCCGCCGAAGATCGCACCAGGAAAACGCCCGGTCACGTCAGTTTGCGTGCTATTGCGACCAAGTGCAACACGTCCATAAAGGAATGGGTGGCGTCAGCGGTGGCCACCAGTCGCAGTGTCGCGCGGCGCGGGTGCGGTGGCCGGCGGTGGTCAGTGGTGGTTGGAGGTGGCTGGAGGTGGTCAGCGAGGGTCAGCAGCAGTCGGCGAGGGTCAACAGTGATCAGCGCGTGTCAACGGAGGCGGACCGCCAGAGCGCTGCAGCCATGTCGATAACATGGCCGCTGCTGATGCAGCTGATCGCCCAGGTGTCTGAGGCGCCCGTCGAGACGTGGGACTACGAGAACCTGTCGCGCTGGACGCTCGACTTCCCGCTGTGTGGGGGCTGGCTGCAGTCGCCGATCAACCTGATGCCGGGCCGCACCAGGCTCAACGATGACCTCACGCTGCAGCTGGCCGCCGGTCTGCAGCACGGCCAGATCGAGATGGTGAACACCGGCCGCACGGCGCGCTTCTACTTTCGGCCGGAGAATCGGAGCGAGCCGATCGCGCAGTTCTCCGTGGATACGCGCTTCGGCCCGCTCAACGGCACCTACAGGTTCGAGCACATGGACATGCACTGGGGCGTGTCGGTGGGCTACGACACCGGCTCGGAGCACTCGATCAGCGGCAGGTTCAGCGACGCCGAGGCGCAGCTGGTGTTCCTCGACACCCGGTACGCCAACATGTCGCAGGCCATCCGGCATAACGGCGCCGTGGCCATCATCGGCATCCTGCTCAAGCCCGGCGAGCCCGACGTCAAGCCCGACTTCCCGACGTTCGGCATCGATCCGATGATCGGCGAGATCGGCGGCAAGGGCGACTCGTTCACCAACACCACCGACCTGACCGAGTTCGGGTCGATGCTGCGCAAGGCCATCGCCAGCACCTACTCATACTACGGCAGCCTGACGTACCCGCCCTGCAGTCCGGTTGTCAACTGGATGGTGGTCGACAGGATGTGGACGGTGAAGCTGGCGTTCGTGATGGAGCTGAATATCAGGCTGTACCAGGACGCACAGAAGCGAAAGCGCCTGACCAACAACCGTCGACCAATTCAAGAGACTGGCACCAAGTGATGTTCTGGTCCAAGTGCTGGATGAGCTGGGCTCTGGCTGACGCGGAGGGAAGATATACCCAGGCGCGAGTTGTGTACGCGGAGGGAATACACACCCAGGCGTAGGTTGTGTTACGATATGGTGAAGGGGTTTGTTTTCCTCGCGTACTGGCCACCAGGACTGCTGGCAGAAGGCGTTGCTAGCCACAATCTTTGGTCGGAATATATGAATTGGTGTGTGTCCGTTATGCTAGTGGTCTTACCTCGCTTTCCATATAGTTTGGTATGCGCAAATTCCTCCTGTTGCGAAAAGTCGTTCGGTGTGAAATGTGTCGTCCAATAAAATTGCGCTTATTTATGTTCGTTCGTTTAATTTCGCCTAGGTGAAATTTTTCAGGGCACTGACTGTGCGACCTTCATTTGCATTAACCTGAAACATAATAAGCATTAGAGTAGGGTAGCTCCAAAGCACCAGTGTCAACCCTGGGGAGCATTTAGACCTCAGTAAGGTCTCTGAAGTTGAACTAAGTCTAAAAGGGAAATATTCATTGAGTTTTCGGAGAGCCCGCCGTCTGGTAGGATACTGCGTACCTTTGACAGGGCCGGAGAGGGCCTATGGGCTTGGGCACGATGCTCTGCGGCATACTGGCCAACACTCCAGGGAAAAATAAGCTTCAAACACAAGACATACAGGGAAGGATTCCTCCGCCCAAGTTTGACCCGTAGCAATGGATATCTGGTATGTCGCAAGAACTGAGAACGGGATGCCAGTTGCGTTTTGTTTACCACCACTGGAGAACGACAGGTCGTACATTGAGCATGTCCAGGCGGCAGCTGTCGGCGCGGGCTCACCGACCGCCACCTGGGTACGCGCGGTAGGGGCGGGTCGCACCGACCGCCACCTGGGTATGCGCGTTAGAGGCGGGTCGCACCGACTGCCACCTGAGTATTCGCGGTAGAGGCGGGTCGCACCGACTGCCACCTGAGTACGCGCGGTAGAGGCGGGTCGCACCGACTGCCATCTCCCCACACTCATTTCTACGTCCATGGCCTCGGTTTACCGCGATCGGTATGTCGGTCTGTGCTTTACATAAATCAGGCAATACGCGCTGCCCGACATACACAGGGCGATCATTGCTGAGACGGCGTGGTGCCTCCGCTGTCGGGGGTCGTTCTGACTGCGAGCTCAGACTTGTCCCTGCTATTTATATAGCGACGGCAATTGCCGGAATGAGCGGAATATATCTATTTGGCGCGCCGTTGCAGGCCTCGTTGTGGCCACTTGCGGCAATGAGCGAGAGGTGCCCGACCGACTGACCGGTCAACGGGTGGGCCCGCTCATGACCTCGGCGTCGACCCGTCCCGACCGGCTCCGACAGACGGTGTCGCTCAGCTGTTCGGGGTGCCCGCGTCGTGCTGCTGCTGTTACACACCTGCTGGCGGGGTGCGCTGAACGATCCCGCGTCGTGCTGCTGCTGTTACACACCTGCTGGCGGGGTGCGCTGAACGATCCCGCGTCGTGCTGCTGCTGTTACACACCTGCTGGCGGGGTGCGCTGAACGATCCCGCGTCGTGCTGCAGCTGTTACCCACCTGCTGGCGGGGTGCGCTGAACGATCCCGCGTCGTGCTGCTGCTGTTACACACCTGCTGGCGGGGTGCGCTGAACGATCCCGCGTCGTGCTGCTGCTGTTACCCACCTGCTGGCGGGGTGCGCTGAACGATCCCGCGTCGTGCTGCTGCTGTTACACACCTGCTGGCGGGGTGCGCTGAACGATTGGTCCCGAGCAGTGTTAAGGTTATGACTTCTCGTTGGGTGTCAGATGGCAACACCAGTACTGCTGGATGTCAAAATCGCCAGCTAAATAATGCTATTTAAAATCTTGTTAAGTCCTGTAAACTCAGATTTGAAACAATTGCGTACATTGACTCTTCCCGTTTTGTGTATTTTCAGAAGTACCTAATTTGGGGACACCGATATCACCGATAACAATACAAACACCTATGCTATAAACTGGTATATATTGTATAACGAAGCACATCATTAGGTAATTCCTTCACCTGGAATTGCGTTACAGGGTGTTCGTTATCACAATACAGGATTCGTTATGGTGAGCATAAGCATGATAATTGTAAATGGGATACAGTTGGAAACGAGGCATGATGACTTCACAAACATACACCAAGAAGCACGATGTCGATATTTCTTTGGGAAGGATGTCGATTCGGTGTTCAGTAAGTGATCTATTCCACCATATTTCGCGAATAATTTATCACTGGTCCCGAGTCATTGCAATACCAATACAGGCGATAGTTGTTTCCCTATATTTCACGCACTGACGTCCAGTGCGAGAGGCGAGAAGTATCGCCACTGACAGGGATGTTGAGCCCAAATCGGTGGTCCAACTCTGGGAGCTCAAGGCCGCTCTGTATTCGACGTCACTGGGCGGCCAACCGACAGTGGAGTTGACACACGACATGGCGGAACAATTGCCGTAAAGTCGGGCTGGGCTAGGTGGAGGATGGTTGAAGCTCTAACTAGGTCAGAGTGCAGGTTAAATAAATATACGAAAAATCCCAGCGGCGAGATATTGCACCAGGTTTCACCGAAATATCGCCATTCACACACCAGCCTGCATGATTTGTTTCTGTATTCAATCGAGCTCGAGAAACCGTCACCTCCACATTGGCTGACAGCGTCAGAGCTGGAGAAGCCGTCACCTCCACATTGGCTGACAGCGTCAGAGCTGGATAAACCGTCACCTCCGCATTGGCTGGTAACGTCAGCCGTCGGTAACAACGCAACAACAGTAACAGCGGGCTGGTGACATTTGTCTGGTAGGCTGGCTACTATCGGTAGCCAGCCTACCGATACTATCGGTGGCGCACGCCCAGGTGTGCTGATGGAGCCATGCCCCCCCCCCCCTCCCCTCTCTGGCCGTGGGCCACCGCCGCCTATGAATGGCAGGCTGGCCACTGTCGGTGACTCACGACCCCATGTGCTGATCGAGCCATGCCCCCCCCCCTGCGGCCGTGGGCCACCGCCGCCTATGGCTGCGGCGTCGGTGCCGATTGCCAATGGACGGGACGGTCACTGTTGGACGCCGGCGCCTGCCCGACCTGACCCGTCCGGCTGATATTTCGGGAGGTCGGCCCTGGCTGCGCTGGATCGCCCGGAGCTTCATCCATCACGGTCGGCTGAGACAGGTGGCGGCGCCAGCCGCACATCAGGCCGCCACTGCAGTGTCCCAGCACGGTCACCGACCGTCTGACCGGGTCACCACCGCAGTGTCCCAGCACGGTCACCGACCGTCTGACCGGGTCACCAGCAGCCACGTAGCGCAGGACAGGGCGGAGGAGTGGATCTAAGCAATTTTGCTGGTGGTGAGCAGCCAGAGCTGAGTGTTGAGCTCCGAGGAATGTATTTCGTGTTTCGTGTAGCGGACCGGGTGTTCAGCGGACGTCTGTTGCCGGCGGCCTGCTCCCTGTCACCGGGCCAGGTGTGTGGGGGGGGGGCTGTGGCGACTGTCCGTAGGCGGGTCGAGTCCCTCCAGCCTGGTGTGATCACGTCTCGCCTGGCTACAGCACCACCGCGCCGATGGGAGTCCTGTCCGTGACTACCGGCGGCCTGCCCCCTGTCACCGGGCCAGGTGTGTGTGTGGGGGGGGCTGTGGCGACTGTCCGTAGGCGGGTCGAGTCCCTCCAGCCTGGTGTGATCACGTCTCGCCTGGCTACAGCACCACCGCGCCGATGGAGTCCTGTCCGTGACTACCGGCGGCCTGCCCCCTGTCACCGGGCCAGGTGTGTGGGGGGTGTGGCGACGGCTCTCGTGACCGCGCCTCCGTCCGTGACTACCGGTTATCGCCGACACTAGCTGCCTGAGACGGGCTCTCGTGGCCAGTCTGTCTGCAATATGACCCCTGAGGGTCCTTGCCGGGATGCTGCTTCAACTGAGAAACTGAAAGGGAGACAGAGAGAAAGATAAATTTGCATTGCATAGTGCAATGAATCTATCTTGTCAGCATAAGTGCGGTCAACCCCCGGCAGGATGGGGGACGAAAGAGAGACAGGATTCCGCGGCGGTGACGCGTGTTACCGCTGTTATCGCCGCTGCCCTGTGCTCCAGGCCGTTCGCAAGGCCTGGAGAAGCAGGGGGGGGGGGGGCGAGAGTGAATTTTGATGCATGCCGGACCATAGAGGTCATTTGCGCTGCTTTTAAAGCGAGTGGATTTTGCAAACAAGTCTAGAGCAAGTGTACATTTACGTTACGTTGGGGTGGATGTGGGAGGAGGCCGGGTCCGCGGTGGGTGGCGTGGGGAGGAGTGGGGTGTAGTTGTTAGGGTGATGTCGAGGATGGGTGGGACGTTGAGGTGGGAGGTATGCTGGACTCCGGGAGCCGGCTGCTGGTGGGTTGGTAGGATGGGTTGGAGCTGACCTGGGTGTGGGTCTCGGAGATGAAGAATGCGCAGCTTCATAGCTGTGCCGGGCGGCGGGTGGGGTTTTGGAGGTTGGAGGGTTGTTGCGTTTTGTGAAACGCGGGTGTTGGTGTGCTGTGGTGTGTGGTACACTGTGCTGCCGCATACCGGCACACCTCCCTCTCGAATACCTACTTGGGGCAATCGCGGTCGGTGGCAGGATGCGGTCCATTACAGGCTGCACCACGGTAGCAAGACGGATGACCGAATGCTTTCGAAAGAGACCGAGACCGAATCCCTTTCAAGACCGAATCCTTTCGGTCGATGTGCTGTCGAACGTTGAGTGGTGTGCTGCACACCGGCCGCAGCGTGGCTCTTGTGACGCGCACACACTTTCACTGTGGCCGTAGCGTTTGCAGCGATGGCAGCGTAGTGGGAGAGGCACGTGACGACGTACGTCGTACTGCTTCACGTATGTGTACATGTGGTGGCAGCTGTTGTGTGTTGAAAGTCGGCACCAAGATGTGTGGGGTCTAGCCTCCCGTCTGATGGGACCGCATCCGCCCCAGGCAGGATGCGGTCCATTACAGGCGCACCACGGTAGCAAGACGGATGACCGAATGCTTTCGAAAGAGACCGAGACCGAATCCCTTTCAAGACCGAATCCTTTCGGTCGATGTGCTGTCGAACGTTGAGTGGTGTGCTGCACACCGGCCGCAGCGTGGCTCTTGTGACGCGCACACACTTTCACTGTGGCCGTAGCGTTTGCAGCGATGGCAGCGTAGTGGGAGAGGCACGTGACGACGTACGTCGTACTGCTTCACGTATGTGTACATGTGGTGGCAGCTGTTGTGTGTTGAAAGTCGGCACCAAGATGTGTGTGGGTCTAGCCTCCCGTCTGATGTGGTCTACTGTGGCTGTGGCGTCGAGCAGTGCCGCTATGTCGGCAAGTGGAATCTCATCCAACTCTGGGGCGAGAATGTAGCCCCGGCTGGTGTTGAGTGTGTAGTGCAGCTTGAACGAACCGCGCCGATTGTTGAATGTGTTTGTGGCGAGTGGCGTTCGTGTGTCGGCGCTGTTCTGTGTGTGCACGATGATGTGGGTGGTGTGCCGAGTGATGGTGAAGTGTGGTGTGGTCAGTATGTGGCTTGTGGCGTGCGTGTGTCGGCGCTGTTATGTGTGTGCACGATGATGTGAATGGTGTGCCGAGTGATGGTGAAGTGTGGTGTGGTCAGAATGTGGTGTAGTGTTTGTGCCAGAGTGAAGGAAGGCTCTCGTGTGATGGTGTGCTGTGCAGTGATAAATTATTCGTGAATTAGGGTGGAATATACCAATTTCTGAACACTCAATCGACATCCTTCTCCAATAAATATCGACATCCTGCTTCTTGATGCGTCCTTATGAAGTCTTGTGTCTCCTTTCTAACAGTATCTCGTTTATTAATACCATGCTCACGCTCTCGATAAGGGATGGTGATACACAAACATTTTGCAAACACAATTTCAGGTAAAGGGAATACCTATAATATAATATGGCATGCAACACCAGTTTATTGCATGTATATGTTTTCTTCCTATCCAGAATATAGCTCTTCCTAAATTATGAATATCAAAACCAATGATAAAAGTATAGTCATGAGTACGCTATTAGCTCAAATTTGAGTCCGAAGGACATCAAAAGCATTTTAAAAGACACTAATTACACGGTAAATTTCGACATCCTATTGTGCTCGTTTCGACATCTCACACCTAACGAAAAACCATTATTTTAACACTGGTGCTGTGGTTCGGTGTAGGTGCCTATTAGGTAGGCGCCTTGTGCAGAATGGGCGTTAGGCGTCGGTGTGGGTGTCATAGCGTTAGGGTCTGGTCCGCCCCACCGGCAAGGTGACCCTCATCGCTGAAAAAGTCCCGCATTCATTGCACCCTGGACAGAGCTTTCGCCCTTTGATCCTTGCCCCAGGCGCAATGGCCCAGAGCAGTGGGCTCGTCACCGTTAGGTTTCCTCCGCGGGTGAAGGTTAGCTGTGAGACAGAGAGAAGTTGGGGATTTCGTGTGGGTGGATTTCCTTCTCGAGTCATAGGAGTGCTCGTCGAGGGCGCCTGGAGCTGTTGTTGCTTGCTGTCTTCTTGCTTCTCTTCTTCTTGTCTTCTTGCTTCTTGCTCTTCTTGTCTTCTTGGTTCTTGTGCTCCTTCAGCTTCTTATGCTTCCTGGTGTCGCTCTTGAGCGTGGGGGCGCGCACTCTCTTCTACGAGCCTCCCTACGGAAGGACCTCGTTGGGCGATGGACTGATCGGTGGCACATAACAAGATACAGATTCGTGTTCTGCACGCCACAGCTTGAAAATTGTGCTGTTCCCGCGGACAATTATGTGGTGCTTCGAGGCGCCGCTGGCTAACCCTGACCCCGTGCCCCGTCGACAGTTATAGATACCCGGCTGTTGCCGTGGTGTCGCCCAGCTGACCTGGCATCTCAGAACAGCTGCGTCCACGCGGAGACGATCGCACAGATTGACGATGGGTGCCAGCAGCCCCCAGCATTCACATCCAAGTGTCAGATGCCGGTGGGGTGTATGCTACTGTCTTATTGAAGGTCGTGTCTGATCTGTCGGCTGCACGGTCAACCCGCTGCGATGATTTGTCTCCGAAATTGTATGGCTGTACAAAGCCCAAATATAATTGTTACAAGAATAGTAGTGGCCACGTATTTTAAGAACAGCAATCTTTCGGATTTGCTTCACGTGTTTACTTTGCTCTGGACTCTGGCATGATGTTCTAACACTGGCATTCATTCTGCCAGTGCCTGGTCTTTGAATGGTAATTGGTAGAGGTGATGCTCTTGTGCCAGTCGTGCCTGGTGATTCCACATAACCTTACTCTGTCCCCACCGCGAATCGTAACGTTCGCGTTTGCATGTGCTGTGCGGTTGCCCTCACCAATAGTTGCTCCTCGCTACATCCTGAAATCAAACTCTTCGCAAGTTTGGAGCCCACAGGTTGTCCCGAAGGGCCGGCGCATCACGACCGACGATGGACAGATGAGCGCATCACGACCGACGATGGACAGATGAAGACATTACGACCCACGATGGACAGATGAAGGCATCACGACCGACGATGGACAGATGAGCGCATCACGACCGACGATGGACAGATGAAGGCATCGTGACCGACGATGGACAGATGAAGGCATCACGACCGACGATGGACAGATGGGCGCATCACGACCGACGATGGACAGATGGGCGCATCACGACCGACGATGGGACATATGAAGGCATCACGACCGACGACGGACAGATGAAGGCATCACGACCGACGACGGACAGATGAAGGCATCACGACCGACGATGGACAGATAAAGGCATCACGACCGACGATGGACAGATGAGCGCATCACGACGGACGATGGACAGATGAGCGCATCACGACCGACGATGGACAGATGCCCGCTAGAGGCTGCCAATCTGGTTCCGATGATCAGTTCTGCACCAATGTGATGGCCCCGCCGGTTTATTGATCAGACCGGCAGCCAGCCTTGGCCTTGACGCCCGGGTATTAGGCCGGCGCGAGACGGATCAACGTTCCGCCCAGACTTGGCAAGGTGTGGTTGCCCAGAGTGCTCACGAGGCCTACACCTTTTTGCAAATGCTGGGACGTGTGCACTTGCGTCGGTTGGGTTTCCCGTAGTTCAGCCCGCTTAGTTGGCACGCTTCCCGTAGTTCAGCATGGCGAATTAAAATACGGTATACAAACACCGCATTCAGAACCTGACATTCACACCTCGGTCTTTTCATAGCACGTAATGTTACAACCAATTTGGGGTGAAAGCATTCGTATACCTTTCACTTCTGCCGAGATCAGCCACGCTATTTGTGCAGTTCCTTCTTCCGTACTGAGTATCCTCTCCGTGCTGAATAGCCTCTCGGTACTGAATATCCTCTCCGTGTTGAGTTTTATCTCCGTCTTGAGCATTCTCTCCGTGTTGAGTATCCTCTCCATACTGAGTGTTCCCTCCATGCTGAGCATCCTCTTCGTGCTGAGTATCCTCTCCGTTCTTAGTATCCTCTCCGTACTAAGAGCCTACCTGTGCTGAGTATCGTCTCCCTGCTGATTATCCTCTCCGTAATGAGTGTCCCCTCCGTGCTGAGTATCCTCTCCGTACCGAAGATCCTACCCGTGCTAAGTATCCTCTCCGTGCTGAGTATCCTCTCCGTGCTGAGTATCCTCTCCGTACTGAGTATCCTCTCCGTACTGAGTATCCTCTCCGTACTGAGTATCCTCTCCGTGCTGAGTATCTTCTCCGTTCTGAGTATCGTCTCCTTGCTGATTATCCTCTCCGTAATGAGTGTCCCCTCCGTAATGAGTATCCTCTCCCTGTTGCGTATCCTCTCCGTGCTGAGTATCCTCTCCGTGCAGAGTATCCTCTCCGTACTGAGTATCCTCTCCGTGCTGAGTATCCTCTCCGTGCTGAGTATCATATCCGGACTGAGTTTTCCCTCCGTGCTGAACACACTCGCCGTGCTGAGTGTCATCTCCGTGCTGAGCATCCACTCCGTACTGAGTCTCCTCCGTACTGAGTATCCTCCGTACTGAGTATCCTCCGTACTGAGTATCCTCTCCGTTCTGAATATCATATCCGTACTGAGTTTTCCCTCCGTGCTGAGCATCCTCGCCGTGCTGAGCATCCACTCCGTGCTTAGTCTCCTCTCCGTACTGAGTATCCTCTCCGTGCTGAGTTTTCCCTCCGTGCTGAGCATGCTCGCCGTGCTGAGTGTCCTTTCCGTGCTGAGCATCCACTCCGTGCTAAGCATCCTCGCCGTGCTGAGTGTGCTCTCCGTGCTCCAAGGACGGATGCACTGTAACAGACCGCTGAAGTCTTTACTTGGTGTTGAAATTCGCGGAGCCCGCTCATGCTGGGCGCAGAAAGGTGTATAGCGACTGTAGTTCATGGTTGGCTCCTCGAAACGTCGTCTGTCCATCAAAGACCTGTCCGACTGGTGCTATTTGCACCTGGGTGGTGAATAGTGCATCTCAAAGCCGTGAGCAGGTGTGTCCAGAGACCTTTGATCGTTGAAACTCTGTCTGGAGCCGGCCGTAACGACGAACCCTCCCGGCTTTATGCCATCTCGTAGAAGCGTGCAGTGGACGGACTGGCCGATCATCAGATACTGCAGTAGGCAACTACTTATCAGAGCGTGTCGCAACACAACTTCGGTGTAGATGCACGCGATATCCCGCTGAACTGTGTTCGTCTGGAGCGGTGCCCAGTGCGGCTCGGTAACAGCATCGCCGTGTCTTTAAACAGAACAGCGAGTTATTAACGGAATGCGTGATGCACGGCAGTCGGCAGTTTCGCGTGATGCAACATCGTGCATCTCGGTTGTGTTGCATACGTCTTGGGAGCGTTTGCAAGTGTCTGGTTGCAGTCTGATCTGGTGTCTGCTTCCCTCTTGTAACTTGGTGACGCATGCTCCATTTTCAAGAACGCCTTTGTATTTGTATGTCTGTGTACGTGTGAGTGAGTGTGGGTGTGAGTGTGACTGCGCGTGGAGGATTAATTTGCATGAGTGATCTGTCAGTCTGGGTTTGCGGCCGGCCGACGTGGTTGGCACGTGCAGAAGGGCAGCGGCGCACAACCTGCGCGTCTCAGGCGGCCGGGGGTACGGGCTCCGGCCGCTGTGCACGCGGGCGCAATACACAGGCTGGGCACGCGGCAGGTGGTCGGTGGTGGAAGTCGAGCCAGACCTGCTGCCCAGTCACTGACCGACACACCACGGTTGGATTTGTACTTGATAACCCTGGATGTGGAGAGGACAATTTTCGGTGATCAAATACAGAGCGGATGTTTTTCTTCAAACCCGAGGCATCAGAGCCTCTACTTGCACTTCCCAGTGAATCTTGAGTACTTTACCACGGAGCAGTTCGTTGTCAAACAGTGCCATTGAACATCCAATGAGAAAAAGGTGATGATACTTTTTTGGAGAGGGTAATGTTCTGGATGTCAATGCAGGAACAGACTATTTTTCCAACACTGGCCACCCCTCCCCTTACTAGGGCGTCGGTAGCTCTAGCAAAGCTGAGCGTCTGGCATGCCAGTGGCACGGGGTTCGACTCCCCGCGGTGCCCGCCCTTCCTGCCAGGATGAGAGGCAGGCGACGTCATGTGACCTCAGCTGCTGGATGCGTCGCAAAGTCACAACCCCTCCCCTTACTAAGGCAACTGACGAGACCCGACTGTTGAAAATGTGTTTGAAGTATCTAACAAGTTTTGAGCTGGTACGTAAAGCCAGCATGATGCTTTTGCCTGCATCAGTTCGCTTTAAAATGTCCGTATGCTTCAGTCTGTATAATGTTCGTATGCTTTAGTCGGTGAAATGCAACATGGTTGAAAATGATAAGTGGGTAGTTTTATCGGTAGCGGGACATACAGTTGCTCGTGATTGATGACAACGGAAAACATTGTATTCTCCTGGCCCGGAACTCAGCTAGGTAGTTACATCAACAGAATGACTGCTACCGTCTACAAGAGAAGTGGAACACATGTTCAGTGGAGTATGCCGATTCTTCTCTGTTCCTACATTTTGCATGGCTGTATTTGCTGAACAGCGCTGCGCTTTTCCTGGCCGTCTTTTTGAGTTGTGGGTCGGACGGGTGTAGGTTTTGACTTGAGTTCTGCTGCGTGAAAAGAATGTGGTTTTTCAATGTTCAATGCAAACCATATTCAAGGATAAGGGATGCCTTGGTTATTCCTGATGAGTCTCGGAGTTCATTAGGGAGTAGGTGTCACGAATGGAATTAGGAACTGTGTACAATCCATGTGCAAAAGTATGACTGTTCACTCGTGTGTTTGTATGCTATGCAAAGCAACGTCTGACATATTTTGAACCCGACGCATTATATTCTAGAGCATGGGCTCCTGCGAGTTACGAAAGAGGAACTCGGTCATGGTTAAAAACAAAGGTCCTCCCATTTTTATTTTTCAACATCAGAAAATCTTGCACCTTCAAAGAAAACTGCACTACTTGCCAGTTGTTCCCTTCTTATGCTATTGATTTGATCTTAATGTGTATTATGACTTGTGTGTGCTTTATGCTCAAGCGAATAACACAAAGTTGCGAACCGCTGCATTGTCAAGTCCACTGGACTGTGTATTGCCTAGGCCGTTTGTCATCTCGTTTGCATTGGTGACATCACCATCATCAAACAATCAATAAATGTTTAATATTGGCCAAGAAACCTTTGATTCGTTCGTTACTCAATATATTACATCTCAATGAACAAATGTCAGAAGGTAACTCATCAACGGGCGTTATCGATATCCATTTCCGTTGTTTTACATGAGAGCTTTTTGCATCACCCTCCTCCCCTCCACTCTACCAAAAATTTCATTTCAGGACACTGGGTCAGGGTATTGGGAGGCCCTGCAGCACTGCCTCAGGACTTTTGTTGAGGGGAGTGCACCCTGAGCTTTCCAGGCCCAACGGTGTAGAGGTCATGGGGGCACAATGTAGCGTTGGGAAGGTACGGGCGTCTCAAAAAGTATCCGCAACGATACGGCTGCTAGCCAGACGTGGTCGAGTCGGCAGCTTGTCTGGCCTGCCCAGCAGCGGCGCAGTTGTGCGACGGTTAGCCTGCCCAGCGGCGGCACAGTTGTGCTGACGGTTGGCCTGCCCAGCAGCGGCACAGTTGTGCTGACGGTTGGCCTGCCCAGCAGCGGCGCAGTTGTGCGACGGTTAGCCTGCCCAGCGGCGGCACAGTTGTGCGACGGTTAGCCTGCCCAGCGGCGGCACAGTTGTGCTGACGGTTGGCCTGCCCAGCAGCGGCGCAGTTGTGCGACGGTTAGCCTGCCCAGTGGCGGCACAGTTGTGCTGACGGTTGGCCTGCCCAGCAGCGGCACAGTTGTGCTGACGGTTGGCCTGCCCAGCAGCGGCGCAGTTGTGCTGACGGTTGGCCTGCCCATCAGCGGCACAGTTGTGCTGATGGTTGGCCTGCCCAGCAGCGGCACAGTTGTGCTGACGGTTGGCCTGCCCAGCAGCGGCGCAGTTGTGCTGACGGTTGGCCTGCCCAGCAGCGGCACAGTTGTGCTGACGGTTGGCCTGCCCAGCAGCGGCACAGTTGTGCTGACGGTTGGCCTGCCCAGCGGCGGCAAGCGGCGGCACAGTCGTGGTGATGGTTGGTCTGCCCAGCGGCGGCACAGTTGTGCTGACGGTTGGCCTGCCCAGCGGCGGCACAGTTGTGCTGACGGTTGGCCTGCCCAGCGGCGGCACAGTTGTGCTGACGGTTGGCCTGTCGGTTGTTCCCGTGTGCGGACGGAACACGGAGTCCCAGTTGGCGGTAGACTTGCGACCAACAGTCCGACCGGAGACGGCGTGGACGCAAGAAATGCTGCCTTTGTCGGCTGTGGTTCAGCCAGCCGGAGCCGGAGGACGCTCGACAAACGTGTCACGGAGCGGACGTGCGGCGTGCACAAAGCGGCTTTTTTCAGCGGAACTGGCGTCGGCGCGTCGGTGTCTTTGTGGTGGTGTGGGTCTGGGTGCGACTAACCTCAGGTGACCGCGGCGCGGTGGCTTACTCACGCTGGGAGTCACTTCGCCGGAGGCTACCAGCTGATCCAGGACATCCTCCAGGCTATCCCTGATAAGCACACAGTACGATAGCCGGAACACCTCATTTATTTGGACATAGGTGACACTTGAACCATTTTGATAGGCTAGTGCTACCATCAAGTTCGCTAAATCAGGTGGTGTAATAGATCACTTTGGGAATGGTGGTTGGCAAATCACTGTTCTGTCTTATCGACATTGGGAGGGGGGGCATATTCTGGCGTCGTCAACCAATTTCTGCATCGGCGAAATCCAACGTTCTTCATTTGGAAAGTCTTGGTTTTCCGCGTCGGAAATCGTTGAGAAATGCGTGCGTTCTAATTTGTGTCATTGTAATTATTTATGCATGGGTTTTGTTATTCGGGCGTGATTTTGTTGATGAAATTTCGTGCTGTAAGATACCGTGCCGTAACCGTTTTCGGTAGGCATCGCCACGCATTTGGAACAGCTGTGGACCAGAAGGTTTTTGGTCGATCTGTTTTTCATGCACCGCCACTGACTTAATGCTAAAGTTCACGAAGTTTTGGGTCACGGCCCCTGTCCCACATCACGGCAACGCCCATGTGTTTTTTCTTCTTCATTTAATTAGAAGTCTTGAATTTGGGTATTGGAAACTGAGGATGGGCATGGGAATAACATGAAGGTACCGGCCTGTGGTTTACAACAACCCAAATGAACCTTTCGACAAAAGGTTGTGTAATTGTCAAAAGGTTGTGTAAAAGTTTTTAGGACCCATGTGCGTATTTGTATTCGAATTGTATTTTATATTTCAAAGGGTGCCACCGGCCGGCATCAGCCGGCAGTTCATTGTTCACCGACATCGGGGACACTGATAATTTGAGGATTCATTTGGCTTGCATCTTCTCCGCACTCGTTGACTGCAGGTACTCACTGCTGTGGAGTTACGACACTGGAGTAGAACACTGACGATGGCCATAGCAACCTGCGACCGCCCCCCGCCGGACTTTGGTGGCGGCTGGCGTCACATCTGACCACCTCCGTGCGCCGCCGTCACGGCCAGTTGTCAGTTTGACCCAGTTTGCGACGCGTGACGCCTCCGTCTCGGCTGGATGTGTTGGCTGCTGACAAGGTCGCACGCGCTGAGAGACAAAGCAAGCGCCACATATCAATGGCTTGAATAAACAACGGCAGCTATTTTTGCTGGTTTAGTGGAATTACTTGGCTGGTACTTCATAGGATAGGTGGTATGCCATGTTCCTCTGGACGCAAAAAGACGACGTAAAAGGACGTGGAACAATAATGGTGGCATTGATCTGTTCGTTCTTGAAGCCAGGAGGATGTGCGTGTTCTCATACCTCGAGGAGGGCTGGCAACATATTAGCACGGTTCGCAGCTTTCGTTTAAATTATCTCGGCGTTCTATCTTCTTACGGCGCGACTTTGGGAGTGGCTTTGGCCTATGGTAGTTTTGGTCTCATTTGCCAGATTAATAGCTGTGGAATATACCGCACTTTTCACTGATGATTCCACAGTTGGGTTCAATTCGCATGTTCCGTTTCAATACCCCCAATACTGTATGACGAAATTTGGATATTTTGATGGAAAACGGCACATAACAGGTAACAGAAATTAATATCGTGTCGGATATGTCGCCTCTTGTTTACATGTTTGGCGGGCTCTCATCAATGCATGTACTACAGGATATAAACGTGAATTGTACTCTTACTCATTTCAGTTCTTTATGGTGGCGCCTTGCATTGGGCCGAAATTGCTTCACATAAGTGTATGTATATCTTGTATATCCACTTTTACCTCTTTTTTGCATCCTTGGTAACAAGCGCAATATCCACGGCCACCTCTAACTCCAAACTAAGCCAAAGTTGGACGTATTTCACCAGCAAATGTGATGCCATTGCAGCATACCCTGTACGCAGCCAGTTCAGAGTTAAGTGTTCCAGTTGCAAAAACAACCACCTTTGCACTGGATTGAAGTCCAAGTTCCGGGTAGTCCTGGGCGGTGCGGCGCGAATACACGTGGCGTATCATTCCAAATCGAGTCAGATATGAAGTTTGCGAATATGTGTGGGGGATTCGGCCTGGCAGCCAACGAATGTGACCGATGTCGATTGTGTGTGGAACTGCGTGTGACCGTGATGTGGTCGTGTTGCAGGTGCGTATGGTGCAGGAGCACCACCAGTCGCAGGTGAAGCGGGAGGAGGTGGAGGCACCTCACAGCAGCGGCATGTACTCGCCCAGCACCACTAACCTGAAGCAGGTAAACACGGTGTAGCACCACTAACCTGAAGCAGGTAGACACGGTCCAGCACCACTAACCTGAAGCAGGTAAATGCGGTCTAGCACCACTAACCTGAAGCAGGTAAATACGGTCTAGCACCACTAACCTGAAGCAGATAAACATGGTCTAGCACCACTAACCTGAAGCAGGTAAACGTGGTCTAGCACAACTAACCTGAAGCAGGTAAACATGGTCTAGCACCACTAACCTGAAGCAGGTAAACACGGTCTAGCACCACTAACCTGAAGCAGATAAAGGCGGCCCAATACCATTAACCTAATGAGCTCAAAATAACCTAGTAGTCGGTGCGCCCCAAAGCACTAATCCACCACAACCACCGGCACCGCCGCCCGCTATAACCTACAGTGAATTGCTGCCTCACACTGCTGACTTACACCAGGAAGGCTGCTCAACACCATCAACATGCAGAAGGTAAAAGTAGTCGGGATGAGACCAACAGCAGAAAATGGTGGTCCAGGCCAGACCAACAGCAGGCGAGATCAACAGCAGACAAGGGTGGTGCAGACTAGACCAACAGCAGACAAGGGTGGTCCAGACTAGACCAACAGCAGACAAGGGTGGTCCAGACTAGACCAACAGCAGACAAGGGTGGTCCAGACTAGACCAACAGCAGACAAGGGTGGTTCAGATGAGATCACCAGTAGACAAGGGTGGTACAGACGAGACCAACAGCAGACAAAGGTGGTCCTGACGAAGCCAACAGCAGACAAGGGTGGTCCAGACCAGACCAACAGCAGACAAGGGTGGTCCAGACTAGACCAACAGCAGACAAGGGTGATCCAGACTAGACCAGCAGCAGACAAGGGTGGTTCAGGCAAGACATTCTGATCTATGCATGTAGGCAGTTGCGTGTCTCTGAGTGTGTGTGCCGGTGTGCTCTGTTGTGGGCGGGTCGCGCTCTGCTGCAGTGGCCTCCATGCCGCACGTTCCGGCCTGCGGTTGCGTCCGGCGGGCATTCAGTTATTGCTCAAATTAGCCTGTAGCAGAGGCCGTGAGCGGGATGATAACAGTGACGGCGACTGAGTCACTGCCGCCTCTCCCTCTGCCGTCCCGCTCGCCGCTGCCGACCACCGCTTCCAGTCAGCTGGCAGTTCTGGCGGCGGCCGGCAGAAAACAGTGTCGCCACAACGAGCCGCAGTTGTGCGAACTGCAGTATTGGCGAGGCGAGCCGGTCACAGCAGGATGTTGCGACTGGGAAGTGGTGTTCCGGCGGCGTTTGTGTCGGCTTGCGGCGGCGCGCGCGGCTCCGAGGCCAACGGCCGGCCGCCTCACTGCCATCCGTCTGGGGGAGCGCGAGATAACACGAGTATCTGCCTTCTTCCGGGTAGCGAATCGACTCCCCCGTCGTCGTTGTCGCTGAATGCCGCTTTTGGCTGAGTTTTTTTTTGTGGATGGAGGGGCAGGCTGAGAATTAGCCTCGGCGAGCCTCCGCCCATGTCGAAGGAAAGCACGTGTAAGGTTTTTATACTCAGGGTGTTGGTTTTTATCTGTACCGAACTTCACAGAGAATTTCGTTTGTCGGCGACCATTTTGTCACCACTTCGTCATCCTGTCATTTTGGATTTCATTACGACGCAAGCTTACAATCATTCCATTAATGTGCATAGCTGTGGTGCACTCCTTGTTCCCACAGTAGCATCGATCCTTCAGAAACCAGCTAGCTCTAGTACCTCTTTACAACACTAAACACAAATATAAATAACCTAGAGAAGTTCCACAATCCACATAAGTTTGACAGGAACCAAGTCCCCCAGAAACACCGTAAATGTCACAAGCTTGGGGGTTACGAAAGTAAGCAATATACACCACTATAATAGTTAGGCTGTCCTGACCTAACTGGCCCAGTGGCCCAGCCATCACTCTTTTGAATCAGGAATAACTTGTTGGTTGCAGGGTTTCGCGTTGATATTTCTTTACTTCGTCAGACGTGTCATTTTAAGTTTTCATTTTTACCAATTTTATCCACATACCCATGAAGTGCTATTAATGTTTGTTCAAAGAAAGAGGTTTGTGTCAGCATTTCTCCAGCTTTTTACAGCAGCGTTTTAACAATGTTTCACATTGTTATGTAGTGTTTCATGGTCAAATTGTCTCACTTGGGACCAGATCTGCTCTTTTCATTTTGAGGTTTACTAATTTTCATCACAATTTTTCTCCCGGGGCACTCTCAATCGTTGTTCGAAGAGGGGGTTAGCGGCGGCATCGCCTCGAGGGCTGCTTGGAATGCACATCGCACCGCAGCCGGCGCCTGCCGTCCGTCCCGTGTCCAGCCGCAGTCGGCTGACCCCTGTGACGTCATATCACCACGTGATACGCGCGCTCCTGGCCCACGGGTCAGTTACCGGATGTCTGCCGTGCTGAAGTCTGTACGCGCCATACACTCTGCGGGATGACTGTAGAACAGTGTGGTGCCGTGACACAGTGTGGCATCTACACATGTTAATCCGATAAGTTGGCATAGTACGTACAATATTTTAGGTACATACAATGTATTCGGCAGAGGTGTCTGAAGTCTGCAAAGCGGTGCGGCTAATTTCGGCTGGTACACAGCTGAATCGGATTGGTCTTCGATGCACGCATGCAAAATTGGAGGCACTATTTCCATGGTTGAGTTCCTCTGGCGGATATAGAAAAAGCATCCCAAATTTGATTGCACTGTGCCGAATTGTCTAAATAGGTTTTCCTTATTGCTGAAATTTCCACACTTCTGCGAGAGTTTGAACCAATTAGATGCATGTTTTTGCGGGTGTTAAGGGAGTGCAGTTGCGGTAGGTCCGCAAGTTGCCTTTCGCGGTCTTCGGCCCGATCCTGAGCCTGCAGCGTTGGAACCCGATGTCCCTCCTCTTGACCTCACTTCTCCAGCGCCCCTGATGGCGCCTTGTCTATTGCGAGCTAGAGCGCAGTCGTAGCGAGTCGACTGCCATGAACGTGCCACACAAGTTCATCTTAGTAGCCCGGCCTGACCCGACTCCCATGTATATGCCACACAGTTCATCTGAGTAGCCCGGCCTGACCCGACTCCCATGTATATGCCACACAGTTCATCTGAGTAGCCCGGCCCAACCCGACTCCTGTTGCCACACAAGTTCATATGATCGTTCAGATAAACTTGAACACCCGGCCCGACCTGACTGGCATGCTCTGCAGGTCGTTATTTTTGTTGCATTATTTCGTGTACCCTTCACTGAGAGTCAGACATGCTCTTTTAATTTTGATTTTGATTTATCCACTTTATCCCAATATTCTTCATCACGTGATCTTAATCTTCGTTGGAAGAAAGAGATTCGTGGCACCATTTTGGCTCGCGAGCAACTTTCAACAGCAATGAACAACTTAACTTGAAATTTCAACTTCAAATGCGGCATTACAAACTCGAATGTTTTTTTTTTTACTCGGAACGATGACTGTCCTTTTCATTTTGTGATGCACCACCTTTCATCATAATATTTATCCTAAAGTACTCCCAACGTTTGTTCGACGAAGGATTTGCGACGACATTCACGCGGGTGGACAATTAACCATAGAGCTCGCACCGCAACCAAGGCTGCATGGCCTCTGTAGTCGAAGCGCCCCCCTCCCCCCCCCCAGTACCGCAACCAAGGCTGCATGACCTCTGTAGTCGAAGCGCCCCTGCCCCCCCCCCCCCGTACCGTAACCAACGCTCGCCATCCGTCCCTGGTGAAAAATGTGTAAAGTCTTTGGTTTGTATCCGTGATTCTCGAGTTCAGGCCAATGCAGGGACGACGCTTTTTATTTCTACAACTTGCAGTAACACAGTTTGGTGAGCTTATGACATCCGAAATCGCTAACGCTGCATAAGTGCTGGAAGGTGCGTGGTTGTATCAACACTCAATGGAGTGACCCGATAAGCTATGACTGGTATGGTATGCACGGATATTCGATGCTGGTCTATCGACCTCGATACACCGATATTCGACCTTATATTGGTTTAATCTGCCATAGTTGGTATAGTGCCGTGACACCTATGGGGCGACCGTGTGACTCAAAATGCACACTTGCCTCAAGAGTGCAACGCCGATGTTTGTGTGACAAGGTCAGCCTATCACCGGCCACCAACTAGTGACACCTGACTTCGACCGTTACCATTGAGTGCGGCGCTCATGTTCGCTTTATAAGGTCAGCCTATCACTGATCACCGACTCTTGACACCTGACTTCGACCGTTACCATTGAGTGCGGCGCTCATGTTCGCTTCATAAGGTCAGTCTATCACTGGTCACCGACTCTTGACACGTGACTTCGACCGTTACCATTGAGTGCGGCTCTCATGTTCGCTTGATAAGGTCAGCCTATCACCGGCCACCAACTAGTGACACCTGACTTCGACCGTTACCATTGAGTGCGGCGCTCATGTTCGCTTCATAAGGTCAGCCTATCACCGGCCACCAACTAGTGACACCTGACATCGACCGTTACCATTGAGTGCGGCGCTCATGTTCGCTTGATAAGGTCAGCCTACCACTGATCACCGACTCTTGACACCTGACTTCGACCGTTACCATTGAGTGCGGCGCTCATGTTCGCTTGATAAGGTCAGCCTACCACTGATCACCGACTCTTGACACCTGACTTCGACCGTTACCATTGAGTGCGGCGCTCATGTTCGCTTGATAAGGTCAGCCTACCACTGATCACCGACTCTTGACACCTGACTTCGACCGTTACCATTGAGTGCGGCGCTCATGTTCGCTTGATAAGGTCAGCCTACCACTGATCACCGACTCTTGACACCTGACTTCGACCGTTACCATTGAGTGCGGCGCTCATGTTCGCTTGATAAGGTCAGCCTACCACTGATCACCGACTCTTGACACCTGACTTCGACCGTTACCATTGAGTGCGGCGCTCATGTTCGCTTGATAAGGTCAGCCTACCACTGATCACCGACTCTTGACACCTGACTTCGACCGTTACCATTGAGTGCGGCGCTCATGTTCGCTTGATAAGGTCAGCCTACCACTGATCACTGACTCTTGACACCTGACTTCGACCGTTACCATTGAGTGCGGCGCTCATGTTCGCTTGAGAAGGTCAGCCTACCACTGATCACCGACTCTTGACACCTGACTTCGACCGTTACCATTGAGTGCGGCGCTCATGTTCGCTTCATAAGGTCAGTCTATCACTGGTCACCGACTCTTGACACGTGACTTCGACCGTTACCATTGAGTGCGGCGCTCATGTTCGCTTGATAAGGTCAGCCTATCACCGGCCACGAACTAGTGACACCTGATTTCGACCGTTACCATTGAGTGCGGCGGTCATGTTCGCTTTATAAGGTCAGCCTACCACTGATCACTGACTCTTGACACCTGACTTCGACCGTTACCATTGAGTGCGGCGCTCATGTTCGCTTGAGAAGGTCAGCCTACCACTGATCACCGACTCTTGACACCTGACTTCGACCGTTACCATTGAGTGCGGCTCTCATGTTCGCTTGATAAGGTCAGCCTATCACCGGCCACGAACTAGTGACACCTGACTTCGACCGTTACCATTGAGTGCGGCGCTCATGTTCGCTTCATAAGGTCAGTCTATCACTGGTCACCGACTCTTGACACCTGACTTCGACCGTTACCATTGAGTGCGGCGCTCATGTTCGCTTGATAAGGTCAGCCTATCACCGGCCACGAACTAGTGACACCTGACTTCGACCGTTACCATTGAGTGCGGCGCTCATGTTCGCTTGATAAGGTCAGCCTATCACTGGCCACCGACTAGTGACACCTGACTTCGACCGTTACCATTGAGTGCGGCGCTCATGTTCGCTTGATAGGGTCAGCCTATCACTGGTCACCGATTCTTGACACCTGACTTCCATGGTCACCATTGAAGCCGAGGACAGCCATCAAGCATGATTTGTGCATTGTGATTGGTTCTCTGGTTTGGCTGTGATGGATTTGCCATGACGTGAACCCTTATGCCACAATTGTCATGCCTTTTTACCGTTATAACGTCATAACTGTAAGCATTTCAAGTAGTTCCATACGTTTGGATGAGATTGCCAGGTTTGAAAATTTATTTGAAATTGAGACGAACGTAGGACAAGTGTACCTATCACGCAGTTGAATGAGTTCTTGGAATACTCTTTATTGTCGTATCTTCCTCTTTTCGTTCATAATGAAGTAATATTATAGCAGAACAGCCAGTTAGACAGGTATTTTGGCCACCTTGCGAGCTAGCTCGGAGCGGGTGGGTTCATACCAGCCTGTGTTGCACATGAGCTCTTCCCTATTTTCCATCGTATTCCCAAGATCGGTATGTATCTTGTGAGAGGACCTATTAATATTAACCCTTTCCGGTCATATCCTCACGCCCCGTCTCGGGAGATTGATACGCCCCCCCCTCTAATCTCCAAACTAAGCGTCGCACGAAAACGAAAGAGGTGTCATCGGAAAGCGTTCGACGAGTAGGGCCACACCCCCCCCCCCCCCCCAAAGTATCCCCCAAAAAAGTGACGTCACTAGGAGCGTAGGTTTTCACGACTTACATCATGTTTTTGGCTCTGGGGAGATTTGAAGAAAAGAAATGTATTTGGAATCAGAAAAGGAAGGCAAAATCAGCCGTTGCCCTACAAATTTTGCCCACCCAAAAATTAACATTTTCTTATTTGAAATTTCAAAATTTTGAGTTTTCGATTTTCTTTAATTTTTATTTTTCTAATGGGTAGACCGACCCGAAAAACGTTGTTCGAAATCAACTTGCTCTTTTTAAAAAAAAATGCTTACTTTAACCAGAATCTTCGATTTTAGCCCTAATGGCAAATATGCAAAACTAACAAGTAATAAGAAAAAAATGGGGGGAAAATCCTCTGGTGCGTTCTGTTTCGTCCCTAAAGATATGCTGAAATGCTGAAAGTTTCATTAAAATATCTTTATCCGTTAAAGCGTCACGACTGGTTGAACTTTTCTGGAGGTGACCTCACTTGATCTTGACTAACTCGTTGACCCTAGATGACCTGACCTCAAAATTTTGACACAACATACCAAATTAATGTGGGAAAATGTATGCCAAATTTCGGCGCGCTGTCGCGCGCCGTTCTTTCACTATCCACGGTAAGCCTTAGGGGGGTATATCAAGCCGCCGCCCCCCCCGAGACTGTGCGAGTTAGGTATATTCACCCAGGGCCTGGTTGTGGAGCAAATCTATCCACCCCGACCGGTCCATGCGGTCCTGACGGCAGCTGAGCCACCCATTGCTGAGCTGTAGATGTGTGTTGGTATGTGATGAATGCAACTACCGGCGGGCCGGTTGTCCTGTTCGTGACGCTGTCACTCTGCCACAAACAGGTCGACAGCACCGCCATGCACGCTGAGCGCTGCATCCTTGGGTGCAGTGGAACCTAGCTGGATGTGCGTCTGCAGTGAGCCACACGACCGACACAGTACAGTACCAGGTTGACACGACTGCTGCGGTCATACGGCGCCGAGTACCGTGTATCCAACTTGTTTAACATACTCCGCATCCAGCCACACGCAATCAGCCGTAACCATGGCGACCGAAATCCAGCCATGGCCATGCTTGCAAGAAATTCATGGTCAGCTACGACAGCGCCGATCGGACGCCGGGTTTGGCTGTCGTCCTTGGGGGCGGGCGGGCGGTCTGTTGGGAGTGTGTCGTGCTGGTGCCTGGTGTGTGGCCGGCGCCGCCGCCGTTGCGGGAACATGGCCCGGTTGGTCGGGCTCACGTCCTGCGGCCGGTGTGCACCTGACGACCAGGCAGGTCGCCCAGCCACTCACTGCATCATGACCGCGCCGGCCAGTCTCACGTCCTGCGGCCGGTGTGCACCTGACGACCAGGCAGGTCGCCCAGCCACTCACTGCATCATGACCGCGCCGGCCAGTCTCACGTCCTGCGGCCGGTGTGCACCTGACGACCAGGCAGGCCGCCCAGCCACTCACTGCATCATGACCGCGCCGGCCAGTCTCACGTCCTGCGGCCGGTGTACACCTGACGACCAGGCAGGCCGCCCAGCCACTCACTGCATCATGACCGCGCCGGCCAGTCTCACGTCCTGCGGCCGGTGTACACCTGACGACCAGGCAGGCCGCCCAGCCACTCACTGCATCATGACCGCGCCGGCCAGTCTCACGTCCTGCGGCCGGTGTACACCTGACGACCAGGCAGGCCGCCCAGCCACTCACTGCATCATGACCGCGCCGGCCAGTCTCACGTCCTGCGGCCGGTGTACACCTGACGACCAGGCAGGCCGCCCAGCCACTCACTGCATCATGACCGCGCCGGCCAGTCTCACGTCCTGCGGCCGGTGTGCACCTGACGACCAGGCAGGCCGCCCAGCCACTCACTGCATCATGACCGCGCCGGCCAGTCTCACGTCCTGCGGCCGGTGTACACCTGACGACCAGGCAGGCCGCCCAGCCACTCACTGCATCATGACCGCGCCGGCCAGTCTCACGTCCTGCGGCCGGTGTGCACCTGACGACCAGGCAGGTCGCCCAGCCACTCACTGCATCATGACCGCGCCGGCCAGTCTCGTCTGCACCCTGTACCTGTGCGTGTGTGTGTGCCCGACAGGTCAAGTTCACCGACCGGCCAGCTTCGTCTCCGCCCTTTACCTGTGTGTGTGTGTGTCCCGACAGGTCAAGTTCACCGACCGCGCCGAGTTCGAGGTGATGGACGTGCAGGATGCTGGCGGTGGCGACAGCGGCGGCGGCAGCGGCGGCGGCGGCAGCGGCGGCGGCAGTGGCGGCGGCGGCAGCGGCGGCGGCAGCGGCAGCGGCAGCGGCGGCGGCGGCGGCTGCGGCGGCTCCAGCTACTCAAGCCAGGAGCTGTGTGACAGCGGGCCGGTCGCGTCGCCGGCCACGCAGGACAAGGCGGCCCTGTACGAGTCGCCGTGCTCTCCCGACCGCCAGTTCTGCTCGTCCACCACGCTCAGCGAGGGCATGCAGTTCGAGGTAGGGCGGCGAGCCTCTCTGGTAGGGCGGCGAGCCCCTCTGTCTCACGGCTGTTATGCGCGCCTCCGTGGCTTGCATGCAGTTCGAGGTAGGGCGGCGAACCTCTCTGGTAGGGCGGCGAGCCCCTCTATCTCACGGCTGTTATGCGCGCCTCCGTAGCTTGCATACAATCCGAGGTAGGGCGGCGAACCCTTTCATCTCATGGCTGTCAATTCGAGGTAGGGCGGCGAGCCTCTCTGTTTTACGGCTGGCACGCGCGCCTCCATGGCTGGCATGCAATTCGAGGTAGGGCGGCGAGCCTCTGTTTCACGGCTGACACGCGCGCCTCCGTGGCTTGCGTGCAATTCGAGGTAGGGTGGCTGTTAGGCGGTCCTCCGTGGCCGGCATGCTTTGCGATGTCTTGTATGGTCTCTATTGCTGTTGTTGAATGGCGTGCCAACTGCGGCGCTCTGTGGTGTCTGGGGGTGCTCACCCTGGTCGGCGCTCTGTGGTGTCTGGGTGCTCGCCCTGGTCGGCGCTCTGTGGTGTCTGGGTGCTCGCCCTGGTCGGCGCTCTGGTGTCTGGGTGCTCGCCCTGGTCGGCGCTCTGTGGTGCCTGGGTGCTCGCCCTGGTCGGCGCTCTGTGGTGCCTGGGTGCTCGCCCTGGTCGGCGCTCTGTGGTGTCTGGGTGCTCGCCCTGGTCGGCGCTCTGTGGTGCCTGGGTGCTCGCCCTGACCGGCACTGGAGGTTCACTCTACCGAAGATGGCTGCCGACGTATAACCTGGATTTGGCCACCTTCGGTGGGGTGGGTGACTGTGTCTGCCTGCCTGGAGCGGTGTGGCTGCAGCAGACCAGAATGTGGAGGTCGGTCTGCTGTCGGGATATCGCACGAGGCACGGAAGTTTGACCTCAAATCACCTCAGATCTGGGATGTTTTCGGATTCGTCTTTCGGAACCATAGATTGCTTTAAATGGTGGCATAATTATCGAAGCACAACACTTTAAGTTGCACATTTGCCATACACACCAAACGCATTACGCAAAAGAAATGGACATGATTCCCCTAGGCCAATTCCGTGGGGGAAAACACTTGCTAAGCTGTTGTATGCTGCGGCGAAATTAGTGCATTATATGCCAGTGTAATTCGTTCGTGCTGAGACATCCCGAAAATCCTGTTTTCCAACACTGCGTCAGCTAGTTTTAGTTTGTTTGGAGCGCGCCACCATCGGAACTCGGGTTTTCGTGGGTAGATAGAGGATAGACAAAAATAGACTTGGTTTGTTGTCCGCATATTTAGATGACGCATATTAACCCAAATAATAAAGGAAAAGTGCAGATTTTCTCCCAATGCGAGGGAACTAAACCCTAGGGCACTAGTTACGCTACTTTGCCGGCTGGCTGCACCAGTCTCCTCATTTGCATCCGACCTTCATGACATAAATATGCTTAGTTAGCTTTTTTGGTCCTAGGATCCCAATGCATTTTCCAACTGTTATTCTGTGATGACTTGGCCCTTCGAATGCCCCTTTATCTGTTGCTGATGAGCATGCGGTCTCGAAGTTGTCGGTGCGCCGTCAGCCCCGGACCGCCAACACGCTGTCGTTTCCGACTGTACACGGCTGCATGAAGGAACCATGGGCCGGCTCGCACCCGGTAGGCACGCACTGAGGTGTTCACCCTGCCCCTCCCTCTGGCGTCACTGACAGGTGTACTCGGCGCTTTTTGCTCATTAAAGGGGGACGCCAGAGACGCTAGCAAACCGGCAGGGGTGTTTTGAAGGGGAGCGCTATTGTTGGTGCGCAGTTAGAGCGTCGTTAGTTGGAGTACTCGCGGACCCACTTCGCGCGCGCCAGTGTTTGTTGATTTTGGCTGGTCTATTGTTGTCTAGGCAATGGCGCTCTGATTTGCAGCAGCGCATCGATCAGCTTGCGTGAGCTGCCGACACGTTCCTGACGCCAGTGTCACCACTGTGGCCGTGTTGACTGTGAAAGGTTTGGTCGGCGGGACGGCGAGGTCGTGAGCTCATCCATTATGGAGGGTGACATGGTGCGGCATCACGGTGGCGCCGGCCCCCACCGACGTCACCACAGCTGATCACTGTCGCTTCCGTACCCGAACCGGGGCTCGCTTGTGCAGCGACTGTGAATCTGTCGCCTCCGATACCGGGTCTGGGTCGTGTTACGTGACCTGGCGTAGTTGGTTGGAGACGGGAGTGGCCACACGCGTGGCGGGGCCGCGGTAGCTCAGCCGGCAGGGAGTTGGACTCTTGATCGTAAGAGCGTGTGTTCGAATCCCATAACCGGCCGGGATACCTAGTCCACCCGCGACCAACCGGCGTGAGAGGTTGGCGACGTATGTGACTCAGCAGTCGGATGCGTCGTAAAAGAACCCAATCACCACCATCCACCACACGTGTGGCCTGTGGTGTGATAGGTCAGAGGCTGTGACTGTGACCCGTGTTTTGACAGGTCCGAGGCGAGGATGACGCGCCCAAGAGGGCATGTCTGGTGTGTGGTGACGTGGCTAGCGGCTTCCACTATGGCGTGGCCAGCTGCGAAGCCTGCAAGGCCTTCTTCAAGCGCACTATACAGGGTGAGTGGACGTCTTGCGCCGCGTGACCTCGGCCGAGCCACTGTATATGGCCAGCTCTGAAATATGGCCAGCAAACCGGTTATCCAGCTCACGGTTTGGTACCGGCACAGACACAAGCGACGCACATATAGGTACCTGTCGACGGAAACTGACCGCCCTGCGGCCACGCTGTCCCACTCCACTCGCAATGTACAACTTACTCGTTGGCTGCCCAGTACTGGAACCTGCACGTGTCAGATGTCTTGAAGCCAGAGGTGTTGGTATGTCGCTGCGACAGGTACCAGCAGATGATTCTCTGAACGTTCCATCTGGGAACCTATTTCCGTTCGTTCAAAAAGTAAATTTTGATGTCATCCGTCGGCAATCGTAGGCACTCTGATATCAACTACAACTCCTCAGGCAAGCACGATATGATGACAGGTCGCGCTATGGACGTAAGCTGATCGAGTTACGTTAGCCTGCGCGCTCCAAAGGCATCAATCCACCACCACCACATCGGGACCTGGTGTCCGCCTTCCAGCGTACCATGCAGTTGTCTTTCACCTGAACTGCAATCATTGACAAGGCAACACTTGCGCCCGTGCGTCCTCCTTTAAAGTTCGCGCTTTCGTTGACATGCTCGTTTAAGAACGTTCATTTTATAGACTACAGTTCAGTGTGGTAAGGTTTATGTATTGATGATGTGTTCGCTTGCCGGATGAATGGTTCCGGTTTGCTGGGTGTCGTCAGTGCCATTATGTCCAGTTAGCACTGCCAGGCGATGCACGTGCAGCCTCTCGCTGTGTGTGAGTGGGAAGACGTCACAGATCCGCGCCGTTTGCCGCCAGGTAATATTGAATATACGTGTCCGGCCAACAACGACTGCGAAATCAACAAGCGCAGGCGGAAGGCGTGCCAGGCATGCAGGTACGATGTGGTGGGTGGCCGGTGCCGGTAACATCTCGACTCGGGTCCGTGACATGTGGTGAGCGCGCCTCGTCCCTCTCCCACTGCACGCTGACGGCGGCTGCACAGTTTTCAGAGTAGTTGCGATGCAGAGCTCGTCGCGTATTTCACAGATAATGGCGTGCTGTGCTTCATGATAATGGTATGCTGTGCAGTGATGTTCGCGTGCACGTCGGGCATGAGCTGGCGGCTTGTGTTTCGCTTAGGATAATGCGTTCGCAGCGTTTGTCTGTGATCGGTATTGACATTTGCCGGGCGGATGCCAACTGATCTGCTCACGTTGATAATGTCAGACGGGCGCGTCTGGCGGCCGCCAGTCGGGCCGGAACGTCCGGCCTCTGGTGGGCTCTGTTGGCCGTGCGCTGCCATCCGGCCGGCCAGACGCTGTTTACCAACTGGGTACACGCCGTGTCACGCTCACCGACCTGACCACCTGTGTCTCTGGGCTCCGGACGGACGCAAACCGGTCCAGATGGTAGCCGCTCCACCTACACCGCCGCGCGTCTCAACGAGAGGGCAGTTCGGGTGCGGTGGACAGGCATGCAGATGTTGAGATACCGCTGGGCGAATTCGTCCCGGTATCAGAAACACCGTGTTGGAGGAGTTTGCCAGTGCACCAGACAGCGATCAGCCTGACTGAGGCATGCAGTCAGTGCCGATGCGACCTGTGTTTGATCCGGCGCACTGGTGGATCCGTTTATCTAGTGACGAATGGACCATCTCATCTCATGACTGGATCCTCTAATCCGAGGGCTGGCCGACCATCTGGCCTGGTGGCTGGTGGATCCTTTCATCTGATGACGAATATACCACCTGATCTCATCATTGTCCTGAAATTTATATTTCGTAGATTGGAGAGCATCAGTCGAAGACATCAGCAGTAGCGATGACGTCATCAAGCCACGGTGATCATTTTTTGTCGCCTAAGAGAGCCACAGGGGTCATGTGGGTTCAGTCCAAAAATGGAAGATGGTATAGGAAGTGAAAAAGGGAACAGCAATCCCCTAATCAATGTTATGTCCTGACTTGGCTATCTACCCCATTGCGCTACGCCAGTGTCTCTAACATCGCATGCTCGAAGGCCGATTCTGAGCCCACCGCCAGGTACGCCTCTTACTAGCATACTTTCCCCATTTATAAGCATAACCTAAGACGCCTATTAGCATCAATCCCGCACCATTCACCCCCAATCCATCACCCTTAGTGCACAACTTGTACTTCAAAAATAAGATTCTTGGGCCTCAAGAATGTATCCGTTATTTTTTTAAATAAATTAGATGAGGGACTCTCCACTTCATTACCAGGCAGTCTATTCCATTGATCAACCACCCTTTGACTGAAAACTCGTTGGCGTTTAACTGTCGTACACCTTGACTTGTGTAACCTGAATGGTGGCCCTCTACGATGCCCTAAATAGAAGGCGCATCATTCAGCTTGGCATTGTCTCACGATTATGCCATCTTGTGTATCTCAATCATATTACCCCTCAATTCCTATGCTTGATTGTGTAAATGTCGAATGCCATAAACCGCTTCCCATATTCTAAATTGCCTAATCCACTCATAAGCCTAGTAGCTTTGCGCTGCAGTCGTTCTAGCATACCTACATCCCTTTATGAGGAAGAGTTTCACGCTTGTACACATTATTACAAGTTGCGTCGTACATAGGAAAAGTACTTTTTAACTTCCTTCATTTTATATTGAGCACTTCTATTGATGATTCCTGGCATTCTAATTGTCCTGTTCCTAGCTGACGTTCCTAGCTGAGTTATATTGTTTTTCTGCTTTAACCCTGCTATGGTATGGCTTTTTGTATATATAAATCTGTAAAGGGCGGATTCCGCGGCAACCCCCCACCCCAAGAGCTCAGAATTTGTTGGGCCAATTTCAAAATTGAATAGCTCAATCTAGTTATATTGGTCTAGTTTATGTTCTTAGAAAGGCAAAGTTTCAGATGCTTCCCAATGGCGAAGTCGGGGGGGAGTAAAATGGCAAAACTTTCTTCTCCCCAGATAAGATGTCGAATTACTGTCCGTTGGATCCGCTACTGGACCAAATGGTCCGGATGAAGTAGCCATGACTTCAACTTCAAATACCATAAAGAAGATCACGTTTGGTTAATTTCTAGCAGTGGTGCCGATCAAACTGTGCTATGCACCCAGACAATACTTTCCTTTGAATCATTAGAAGTACTAAGGAAATTACCAGAACCTAACCGTTGGAATACAGCGCTTGACTTTGAACATGCATTCTTTGGAGCATGGCATCTAGGGGGAGTGAGCAGTTAAAGTGGGTTCACCATTAGGGTGCGACGCCCTCCAGGCTCGCGCAAGAGGTCGCAACGCTCCAGCGCACTATACGTTCCGACACCCCTGCCTGTTGTGTGCTAATGGGTTCTATGTTATTATTATTTATATGGTCCCTGGAAGCAACGTCATCACCATCAATAATCGCGCTGACAGTGCTTTTAGTACGCTTCATAAATATCTGCAGCTTTTGGCAGTGAAATGTTACCTTGTGAAATGCACGCAATCGGGTCATCTGGCCAACCCATGCCCCTGGATCGTTTTTGAAATGACGGAAGCTGGCCTGCCACCTGAAGAACATGCGTTGCTTGGGTTCGTGGTGTCCTTGGTTATACGGTGCGTAACACGCCTTGTCGATCAACGGCAAAACAAAGCTGGGTGCGTTTTTATGTCTCATTGGCGGCGGCTGTCGGAAGTGGGCTGCCGGCGGGCAGCACATCCATTACTCACAGTCACTGCTGAGTCACTACCAGCTATTGATAGCGGCTTTCTGTACTCGCAAATGAAGCGCAACGGTAATCCGGGATATCTGCGGACGTTCAGGGAGGATGCACTTCGCTTCCGGCACGCACGTGGCGGAAAACCCTGAACCGTTCTGATGATTCACGGCGGCATTGGCCGACTGACCCGCCCCGAATGGTTCTTATGCTAGCGGTGTGAGTGGTGTAGCCCATCGTGCTAACTGCTGCTGGACGGCTCCGTCCAGTTAGCATCGGTTAGACTCGCAAGTGTGGTCTGTGGTGTGCGTGCATGCTGGTTGCAATGACAAATTATTCGTGAAATAGAGTGGAATATACCACCTTCTGAACACTCGATCGACATCCTTCTCCAAGAAGTATCGACATCTTTGTCTTTGATGCATGCTTATGAAGTATTCGTGTCTCCTTTCTAACAGTGTCTCGTTTATAAGTAGCATGTGCATGCTCTCGATATGGAATGGTGATACACGAACATTTTGCAATGCAATTTCAGGTAAAGGGATTACCTGTAATGTAATATGGCATGCAATACCAGTTTATAGCAGAGTCATTATTCTTCTTATCCCGAATATGGCCCTTCTTAAATTATGAATCTCTAAACAAATGATAGCAGTACAGTCACAAGTACCTACACCATTGGCTCAAATTTGAGTCTGAAAGACATCAAAAGCATTTTAAATGACACTAATTCCATGGCAGATTTAGACATCCTATCGTGTTCGTTTTGACACCTCACACCTAACGGAAGAACATTATTTTAACCCTGGCTGGTTGAGACCGGCCGGGGGTGGGTGACGAGGTGCGGCAGTGGTGCACTCTTTCGCGATGGTGATGCCCTCTGTGTACCTCTGTGTTCTCCCCTCTTCGTCTGTGGCGACCGATAACGCAGTGACAATGACGTGGGATAGGGTAAGCCAGCAGGTTGTGGTGATAGACGTTCTCGACCCGGCCTGGAAGGTCCCGCTATCTGCACTATTAAATGGTATACTAAGGATACTAAAGACGGTAGTATTTGCTAGGAATCGCTCGGCCTAGTTAGCATGTGCCTGGAGGGTTGTGGTACACCAAGTGGGATGTGGCAGGAACTTCACTGGCTTCGGTTGATTGGAGGCAGGGGTGGCGGAACGTATCGCAACAAGGGGTGTTCTCTGTATTCAGGCACCTATTTTATTCGGGTGCAGTGACTAACTTTTTCGGTTTTCGGTAGCTGGTGTTGGCGACAATTTGTTGCTGCTCACGCGACTAATTTTGTCGACACATGTTCAACGGGGGATTGTAATGACCGGCGGCAACGCGACGCCACGGATTTTGGTTTGGGAGCGAGCTCAAGGCTTAGGTCGATTTTGTGGGGAAGGTTTTATGGGTACTATAATTTTCTGAAATCCGACGCCTTTCCACTTAAGCGAGGTCACATTTCAGCTCTTTGCAACATTCCTTTCTGCCACAAGGTTTTCTACCTGATTTTTGTGAGCGATAAATATCAGCATTTATTGACCTCTGGTTTTACTCTGGCTCTAGTCGGCAGTTAGGCAATGTGTCTGCAGCTTCTGACAAGTATCTAGATTATACAATATCAATGATCAATGCACAGAACTGGAAGAAGTACACTTCATACTAGCGATGAGGCTAGCAATAGCCGAGTGCGTAGCCAAGATCTTATAATTATATAAAAGCTGACTATAGAACAGAGTTTAAGTACTGGCGTATCTGCCGGCTTGCAATGTGACAATGGGGGAGACACCCCATTTGGGCAGTTTCCACGCATCCCACTGCTCTGCAGTGCGATTGTCATCATTATCAAAGTTATGATTGTCTGTGCTGGCTACAGAATGAATAATTCTGTTCTGTTCTAGGGGACGTACATTTAGTGACCCATTTGAATCACAGGGCAAGTTTGTAAAACATGTTAACCGGGGAGACCACGATTTTAACATTTTCCAAAAAGGAAGAATTCTGTCGGGATTTTGCGGATCTAACTCTAAGCTTATTAATTTCTTCGATGGCTGGAAGAATTTTCGTCCCCAGTTAGCATGTCAACATGGGCTGCGCTGAATCCGCCACTGAGCCCAAGTTACCCGGATGATATGGCCGCAACATTAGAAGTACCGAAGGAATGACCAGAAAGTTATGACATGAGTTCTAGCGGTACATACGTAACATAATGTATGTAACAAATGTTCTGTAATATATGCGCCTCACTAATACCTTGTCTGGTATGTGGTAAATTAATTATGGTTCTACCGTACGTCTTGACCGCAATGGGTTCGACAATGTATTGTATATTAAGCCGTCTCGACTAGTTTTCACTGATATAATTCCTTATGGCTGACTATGTTATGGGCGCTGCATGACCACTGCAATCGATGCGCCCCTCCCCGCCCCTCCCCCAATAAACAAACAAACGTACCTACGTAACTTAAATGTCAGGATGCAACAGTTAGTTGTGAATTTGTCATGAAACATGTTATCTAGGGAGAGTAGGCAGTTCTAGTGAGCTTATGAAGGGGTTACGACGCCTCACCCCCCCCCTGCTCGCGCAAGGGGCGCAGTTCCCCAGCGCCCAATACGTTCCGCCGCCTCTGATTGGAAGCATGGGCGTCGACACCGCTGGGGTCCCTGGAGCCCGGACCCAGAGGATCCCAGCGGTGGCGACGCCCATGTTGGGACCCACCTGATATTTTTTTGGTGGAGTCGGACCCCACCTGGATATTTGTTAAACATCTTTGGAACGTGCGATACCTTTCTGAAGTGCCTAAGTTTGTGTGTCAGGCGGCACCCCGATCGGGTGGATGGAGCCGCCCGACGATCCCGCCACGGACCCACCCGACGGTCCCGCCACGGACCCGCCCGACGGTCCCGCCACCGACCCGCCCCACGGACCCGCCACGGACCCGCCCGACGGTCCCGCCACCGACCCGCCCCACGGACCCGCCACGGACCCGCCCGACGATCCCGCCACGGATCCGCCCCACGGACCCGCCCGACGGTCCCGCCACGGACCCGCCCGACGATCCCGCCACGGACCCGCCCGACGGTCCCGCCACCGACCCGCCCCACGGACCCGCCACGGACCCGCCCGACGGTCCCGCCACGGACCCGCCCGACGATCCCGCCACGGACCCGCCCGACGGTCCCGCCACCGACCCGCCCCACGGACCCGCCACGGACCCGCCCGACGGTCCCGCCACGGACCCACCCGACGGTCCCGCCACCGACCCGCCCGACGATCCCGCCACCGGCCCGCCCCACGGTCCCGCCACGGACCCGCCCGACGGTCCCGCCACGGACCCGCCCGACGATCCCGCCACCGACCCACCCGACGGTCCCGCCACCGACCCGCCCCACGGTCCCGCCACGGACCCGCCCGACGGTCCCGCCACGGACCCGCCCGACGGTCCCGCCACGGACCCGCCCGACGATCCCGCCACGGACCCGCCCGACGGTCCCGCCACGGACCCACCCGACGGTCCCGCCACGGACCCGCCCGACGGTCCCGCCACGGACCGTCCGACGGTCCCGCCACCGACCCGCCCGACGGTCCCGCCACGGACCCACCCGACGGTCCCGCCACGGACCCACCCGACGATCCCGCCACGGACCCGCCCGACGATCCCGCCACGGACCCACCCGACGGTCCCGCCACCGACCCGCCCGACGATCCCGCCACGGACCCACCCGACGGTCCCGCCACGGACCCACCCGACGGTCCCGCCACCGACCCGCCCGACGATCCCGCCACCGACCCGCCCCACGGTCCCGCCACGGACCCGCCCGACGGTCCCGCCACGGACCCACCCGACGGTCCGCCACGGACCCGCCCGACGATCCGCCACGACCCACCCACGGTCCCGCCACGGACCCGCCCGACGGTCCCGCCACGGACCCGCCCGACGGTCCCGCCACGGACCGTCCCGACACGGACCGTCCCGACGGTCCCGCCACCGACCCGCCCGACGGTCCCGCCACGGACCCACCCGACGGTCCCGCCACGGACCCACCCGACGGTCCCGCCACGGACCCACCCGACGGGTCTCCGTCGCAGTTAATACTACGGTGGCCCGTGGCCTGCCTGACGAGTAAGCCCACTTGTCTGTCTGACCTGTCCGTAAATATGTTCTACCTTTGGAAGGGTTGTACTGCTGTTACGTAGGGCTATGCATTACAGGACAGCCAATATTTTCCCGTTCCTTCATGCTAGTGCAGGTACGATCATCTCCATTGCGGCTTTGGTTGCCAGCAGGGGCTGAGTACAATTATTGCTCAATATCAGTAACGAGCAATAGCAATAGCCATTGGTACGGTATGTATACGAACCCCGCAAAGGTGTAAGCGTATGGGATCCGCGTAATAACCTACGATTTTATGATCGCGGGAAAGCGTTGTTTTGTCCCTATCGCGGGGAAGTGAAGAAGTGGGCTGTCTGTGTCTGGGTAGACAGGAGCATAGAAGCACGGGAAGAGCAGAGGCAGGGCTTTCGAACACTTGAACTGAAAATGTTGACCGTAAAGATAAAAGCAGAAAGAATTTTGGGACTCCAGAACCAAACTTGCCGACATCCGTATTTAAGTTCAGTGGGGGTGGGGAGGGGAACGCGGGCGGGAACAGAGGAAGGTCACAGTCTTAATTCTCTATCTAGAAAATCGTTCTGCGCCCCTGTAGTTGGACCCTACCTGGAAACTGAAGGTTGCGACGCCATTGATTAGAAGTGGGTGGGCGACACCTTGGAGACGGTGCACAGTCTGGACGAGGTGACTGACTGAGTTGGGACAGTAGGGCCGGCCTGCAGGATGGGCTGGTCGGTGGGTCGGCTTGGACGACATGGTCAGCTGTGTTGAGACGGTGGGCAGAGATCAATAAATGCTGAGATTTGTCGCTCACGAAGATATGGTGGCATCTTTGTCGCATTACTGAATATTGCAAGGAGTTGACATGTGACCTATTAAGCGGAAGGTGGTAGTATTTAGGGAAGTTCATAGTACTTCTATGGTCTTGCCCTTGCACGAAAATTGACCTAGAGTCTTTAAGCCCCACGATTAAAAATACATGGCATCACCTTGTCACCAGGCTTCACAATTCCCAGCTATGCATTCCTTTAGAAAGCTAAGTTTCCTTTAGAAAGCTAATAAAGCTAAGTTCCGCTGACTGGGACCGGTGTGTTTGCCAGATTCCAGAAGTGCTTGAAGGTGGGTATGTTGAAGGAGGGCGTCCGGCTGGATCGGGTGCGCGGCGGTCGACAGAAGTACAGGCGGAACCCGGAGCCGCCGTACACCGTACACCCGGTGCAAGTGAAGAAGCCCTCGCTAGAAGGTGAGACAGCCGTGGACAGGGTGAGACAGCCGTGGACAAGTTGAGACAGCCGTGGACAAGGCGAGACAGCGGTGGACAAGTTGAGACAGCCGTGGACAAGGTGATGAAGCCGTGGACAAGGTGAGACAGCCGTGGACAAGGTGAGGCAGCGGTGGACAAGGCGATACAGCGGTGGACAAGGTGAGACAGCCGTGGACAAGGTGAGGAAGCCGTGGACAAGGTGAGACAGCCGTGGACAAGGTGAGGCAGCCGTGGACAAGGTGAGGAAGCCGTGGACAAGGTGAGACAGCGGTGGACAAGGCGATACAGCGGTGGACAAGGTGAGACAGCCGTGGACAAGGTGAGGAAGCCGTGGACAAGGTGAGACAGCGGTGGACAAGATGAGACAGCGGTGGACAAGATGAGACAGTGGCGCCGTGTGGTGTTGACTGCTTTGGAGCCACTTTAGGGATACCTTAACTAATTGTCCGTTGTGGTATGGCGACGCAGTACAACGGGACATGAATGTTCTTTTTCCATCCCTGTAGGTATAGTATATCTTATATATGTGGTATACCGTAATATGTGGTATATCGTAATATGTGGTATGTCGTATATATGTGGAATATCGCCAGAGGACGCCGTAATTTTGAGTTGATATATTTGTCGATGTCTTTCCGTATGATCCATGTAGTGTGCGGTTGCAATCTCTAATGAGAAGTGCGGGCTGCAAATCGCAAAGTTGTGCGCCGAGGACTCTCATTGAACCGTTGTCTCCATTAAGTATTCTGGTTGAGGCCCACTTGATGTCTGATTGATAGTACCACAAGAAGATGTGTAGGAGTAGAGTACCAGATGTGTCTACCAACCGAAAAGCCGTGGATTTGGGTGCCACCTATCGCTGCCGTTCGCCCGCAACGAATCGGCGAGATCGACGGCCGTAGCATGGCCATAGGAGTTCACTCGTCGTAAAGCCCGAGTGACCCACTACCGGGCCAATCATTCCAATATGGTGTTCCTTGTTGCGTACGTTTGTTGGGATCCATATAGCTATTCATCCAAGCTATTTGGATCCATATAGCTTTCTAATCCAATCTTAATCTAAATCTAAAGTTATTGTTGTTACTTTTTGTCGGTTTTACTCCACCAACACCTGGGATCGAATTGGAGCGCCAACGCACCCACGTCATTGCAGAGAACATTGACGCACAGGGAGGGTGAGGGGCGCGCTATGGCCCTGTGCCCATACAGAATGGCCCTGTACCTATACAGAGAACATTGACGCACAGGGAGGGTGAGGGGGCGCGCTATGGCCCTGTGCCCATACAGAATGGCCCTGTACCTATACAGAGAACATTGACGCACAGGGAGGGTGAGGGGGCGCGCTATGGCCCTGTACCCATGCAGAATGGTAGCAGCGGTGTCGAGTCACCTCAGCCATTGTCACCCCAGCCTGACACTGTGTACAGAGAACATGCTGCTGCACCATCTGATGAAGTACGAGCAGCCAGTGCCGTCGGTGCCGCCCGACCGGTCCATCCCCGACCTCGAGTACCGCACCGTGTCGGCGCTGGCCTACCTCTTCGACAAGGAGTTGGGCAACTTCATCGGCTGGGCCAAACAGCTGCCGGGTCAGTGTCACGGTCACACAGCTGTCGGGTCAGAGTCACGGTCCCACATACACAGCTGCCGGGTCAGTGTCGCGGTCACACATACACAGCTGCTGGGTCAGTGTCACGATCACACATACACAACTGTCGGGTCAGAGTCACGGTCACACATACATAGCTACCGGGTCAGTGTCACGGTCGCACATAAACAACTGCCGGGTCAGTGTCACGGTCACACAGCTGCCGGTCATTGTCACGGTCACACGTGCACAGCTGCCGGGTCAGTGTCACGGTTACACATACACAGCTGCCGGGTCATTGTCACGGTTACACATACACAACTTCCGGGTCAGTGTCAAGGTCACACATACACAACTGCCGGGTCAGTGTCACGGTCACACATGCACAGCTGCCGGGTCATTGTTGCGGTCACAGTTGCCGGGTCAGTGTCACGGTCACACATACACAGCTGCCGGGTCATTGTTGCGGTCACAGTTGCCGGGTCAGTGTCACGGTCACACATACACAGCTGCCGGGTCATTGTTGCGGTCACAGTTGCCGGGTCAGTGTCACGGTCACACATACACAGCTGCCGGGTCATTGTTGCGGTCACAGTTGCCGTGTCAGTGTCACGGTCACACATACACAGCTGCCGGGTCAGTGTCACGGTCACACAGCTGCCGTGTCAGTGTCACGGTCACACATACACAGCTGCCGGGTCAGTGTCACGGTCACACAGCTGCCGTGTCAGTGTCACGGTCACACAACTGACGGGTCAGTGTCACGGTCACACAGTTGCCGGGTCAGTGTCACGGTCACACAACTGACGGGTCAGTGTCACGGTCACACAACTGACGGGTCAGTGTCACGGTCACACATACACAGCTGCCGGGTCAGTGTCGCGGTCACACAGCTGCCGTGTCAGTGTCGCGGTCACACAGCTGCCGTGTCAGTGTCACGGTCACACAACTGACGGGTCAGTGTCACGGTCACACATACACAGCTGCCGGGTCAGTGTCGCGGTCACACAGCTGCCGTGTCAGTGTCACGGTCACACAACTGACGGGTCAGTGTCACGGTCACACAGCTGCCGGGTCAGTGTCACGGTCGCACAACTGACGGGTCAGTGTCACGGTCACACATACACAGCTGCCGGGTCAGTGTCACGGTCACACAGCTGCCGTGTCAGTGTCACGGTCACACAACTGACGGGTCAGTGTCACCGTCACACATATACGGCTGCCGGGTCACTGCCCAGCGTGTGTTGGGTGGTGATGGTGGTCAAGTGTCACGATCGCACATGCGCAGCCGCCTGATCAGTACCCAGGGTGTTTTGAGTGGTGATGGTGGCCAAGCTTCCGAGGCCCATGCCGGTGGTGGCCTTTTACTGAGCAGCTGACGCTGCACCGTCTCCCTGTATAACTTGGGCTGTTGGCTATGCTTTGACTCCACCTCACGTTGCGCTGGAAAGTGGTCCTGTCTTAGTGTACCCAGCCGTTGTCACACGTCCGTAGCTTACCGCTTGGAACGGCTACCGTTCAGGGCAAACGGCTACAAACTCCCGACAAGGCGCAAAGTAGCCGAAGTAGTCGGCACACCCTCAAACACCAATCCACCACCACATCCTGGCTCAGCTCAGCTGGGTCGCATAGCTCCGGCGATTTCATCGCTCCGATGTGGTTGCGTGTAGGCAAAGAACTGCCTGCAGAAAATCTGGTTGCTCCGGCAAACCTTACATCATTTTGTCGACATCAGCATCAGCATGCTCGATGCTACGCGTCAGCATGGCATCCCGACTGTTGCCATCAGGAGCCTGGCTGACCTGACGGAATCTCCATTCCGCCGCAGGGTTCGGCAACCTGGTGCTCAACGACCAGATGAACCTGCTGCAGAGCTCGTGGGTGGAGGTGTTGACGCTGTGTTTCGCCTACCGGTCGCTGTCGGCGGGCTCGCCGTCTGGTGACGCCAGTCCGTCGGCGCGCAGCCAGGTGACGTTCGCGCGCGACCTCGTCATCGAGGAGAAGGTGGCGCGCGACTGCGGCCTCGAGCAAGTCTTCTTCCAGGTGAGTGGGCTTCGACTGGCGCCGCGTCACCAGCGCCGCTGGTGTTGCTGGTGTCACTGATGCCGCTGGTGTCACTGGTGCCAGTGATACTGCTGCTGCCACTTACCCCCCCCCGCCCACAATACCGACAGCCACGACCACCAAACACCCTGATAGTAGGGTAAGCTCTGGTTTATGTTACTGTTTGTACCGTCTGTCTGTGTCTATCTGTTTGTGTCTGTCTCTGTCTGTCTGTTTGTCTGTCTGTGTCTGTTCATCTGTCTCCGTCTGTGTCTGTTCATCTGTCTGTTTGTCTGTATTATTTTATTTTTTTCTTTGCTGAGTTTTGGACGAATGGCAGAACTCTAGTGATTTAATGTAATCATGTCTGTCCGCTCACCACTCGGGAGTAGCTTGGTGATTATTTTAGTAGGTTTTTGGGTTCGTTTCAAATGCGTCTTTTCTATGTTTGTTTGAGACACGTAGGATGCCAGTCTTGTCAGCCCCTTTTTATTCGGACAGCAGCTGCTAAAGGCTGGGCTGCAGCTTTGGCTAAAGCATTCTGGAGAACTTTAGTTGTACCGTCGTGACAATTCTCATTGTCGGTTTCAAGGCCGCTTTGTCCGTGCCAATGGCATCATTATGCAACCACTGCCAGGCTCGCTGCAGGCTTAAAATATGTTGGTGTGATCGATTGGTTGCCATGCAAGCTTGCTATTTTTCAGAATTGTTGTGCCCCTCCCCCCCCCCCACTGGGACGTGACAGTAGCACCATCGAGCATGCAGCTACACCTTTTTGCGTCCAATTTCGCCGCCTGTGCATCAATTTCAACGATAAGCCCATCCATTTTCGACAGTTCGGCATAGCGTACCCAATTTACAAATCACATCTCCACTTTCGGCCCAGCAGCATTCATTTTGGTACTAGTGCAACCGATTTCGGCAGAACTGCATTCGAATTCAGATTTGCAGTGAATGGCATGCCAGACATGCCAGACATTGCAGACATGCCAGAACGGCATGTCTGGATAATTCAATGATAGTGCGATGAATTTCGGCAGAGTGGAAGTAAGTTCGACGCGGAAAATGCTCTGCTATGAGACTTGCGTTTGTCATATTTGGCTAAATATGTACCCACTGTCCAATAAAGTGGCAATTGTTGGCGTTTTGTGTCTGTAATTGTATATCCACTACATAATGCTTTACTGTGCATATGTCAGGCCACATTTGGAGTACTGTGTCCAAGCTTGGTCCCCTAGTTATGAAAAAGATTGTTGGCTTTTAGAGAGAGTACAAAAGAGGGCAACGAAAATGGTGAATGGCATAGGCAACCTGGCATATGAGGAAAGATTGAAGAAACTGAATATGTTTTCACTTAGATATAGAAGGGTGAGAGGAGATCTCATCGAGGTCTTTAAATTTGTTCATGGTCAGGAACATGGTTATCTCAGGGAACTGTTTGAATTTAACAGAAATGATGCAATTAGAGGTCATCAATTCAAAATTAAAGTTAATCACAGCAGGACAAGGTTAAGACAGTCTTTCTTCACCAACAGGGTAGTAGAACACTGGAACCAGCTGCCAGGAACAATTGTCAGTAGCAACACACTGAAGATCTTTAAAAACGGCATAGACAATCATTATAAGAATAGGGGGCTTGTTTTTCTGTATTCCAGGGAGAGTTAATTGGCTCATTTGGTGGAAAACTGGTTCAGTGTACAGAGTGCAACCAAGAAGGGCCCTTGTGGCTCATAGTTGCACTGATCTTTTATGTCTTTATGTCTAATGCGACATTGACCAGCGGGTAGTTGCTTAGCGGCGCGTCTCAACATGGTAACGCACTCAACTAATCAGAAGACAGTATTATTTCTTTCGAGCCGAGCATGCCGCAACCACAAGGTCAGGAGGTCACAGCTCATCTGGATGTCGTCATGCCACGTGGCGAAGGACGTACGAGGGGGCGGTACAGTAACCTAACCGAAGAGGAAAGATGGGCAATCATCAATACTCATCTTTATGGGTACTTCCTGCCTGGCTGCGCAGCCCGTGAGAACATTATCGACAAAGTGACTGTCGCCCACGGACTAGATGACTTGAATGTATACCCTGTGCTCTTGCGTGTAATTGCACGGTATGTGCACATCATTTCGAACACTTCGTTGTTTGCACCCTTCGTTGTAAACGTTCATGCGAAATTAATGACATATTAAAATACATGCTATTTGTATATCTGGATATTTATGCATATGCACAAGTTTAAAGTGCATGTGGTTTGAACACAGCCAGCAATGTTATTTTTTTACACAACAGAGAAATGCATCCAATAAACGACCAAATTTTAACATTTTATGTACATAATGCGATGGCGGCCAGTGGGGTGCTTCCTTAGACATCACTTCCAGATATAAAACGACTATGGGGAGGGGGTTAAAAACCACGCTCTAGTCAGTAGTGCTCGGTTTAGTATCACAGTACCTGAATAACAAGTTGACACATCAGAATATGTAGAAGTAACCCGTCGTCGTAAAAAATCAACTAGCATTGGCCAACGCAGATAAATTTATATTGACCAAACCTTTCACTTTTAAACCGTAATTTTTACGTCGAATTTGGTTGCACACAGCCGAAATCGATTGCTTCCGTGACAAAACAAATCTGCATGCCGAATACCATGAATGCACTACGCCGAAATTGATTACACTATTTTTGAAATGCACGCTGCCCGGCCGAATTTCTCCGTCTTGTGTCATATTCGGACGCAATGTGCTGAAATGCCGAAATTGGATGCGCTTAATACTGAAATCCGTGCAGTTTGTTCAAACTTGCACGCAAAAAGGTGTAGTCGGCCAACATCCTGCTATAGGGTGGTATAAAATACACAGCCACACAAACTCGAACCAGACTTTGATGCTTGTGTTATGTATGTGCAGCCGTGGAATAAGTTTGGAAACTGGTAGGAGTAGAAGGTTGTTTATCGACTTTTGACCCGAGGTATCAACAGCAAACTTCCGGATGGGCAAAAAATCAGCCTGGCTGAATCTGCTGATGGCAGTAGTAAGGGAAATCGGCTCGGTCATCTCGGATTTGTACCATATCGCCAATATGAGGCAGTGGTGCACCCAGGGGTGGCCAAGTGGATCATGCCCCCCGAAATATTTGACCTCGTAATAGGGGAAAAACTTTCTTGGTTTGGCATAGAAAATGGCCGGAAAATTGTCGTGCTTTTGGCCCAGTTTTGTTGCTAGAGCCCGGCTCCATTATCCGTGGTTTCCGTAGTCACGTCCGTTTATTTTCGAGAAATCCGGTACAGGGTAAAGTTAAATGCATGCGAAAGGCATTGCGTAGGCTCCTCTGCAGCGTTACGTAGTAAGCGAGAAGCACGTCACGTAGAAATCGAGACAACCGTGACCGAAATGACGGAAATCACAGAGAAAATGTTTCTTGTGAGAAACTGAATTATGTTCAGATTTCTGAAATTTATTGCCCTTTTCTCCGCGGTCTGGTGCAATTCGGAGCAGATATTTTTGTTTACATAATGTTTTCTGGTGAAAGTGTGTTTTTGTGCGATGGGAGAATGGTTTTCATTCTCTGATCACAAATCAGAGGCATGTCTAGACTAGAATTATCATTTTCCTTGAATTTGCTCATTGCTGTGCATGCTTTAAAAACGAGATGTTGAGTCGGCAGTTAGGAATAAGATATAGGTGCGTATTTTCGTGCTCATTCCAAGAGAAAGCCTTTACCTATTATGTTGTTAAATTGATCAGGTTCTGAGCTGGGAGTGGCGGCACGTACTTTGGTCAGGGGGCAAATGCCTATTTTCAGCTCAATATTTACTATGCAATGTTATGAGATTAATATCCATGGATATTCCGGGCAGGTCGCCCCATCCACCCCTCTCCCCGGTGGTGCCTCTAGTCACCTGACCAGAGGTATCACCGGGTGCCCTACTGACCTCAGTGGTTGTGGTGTATGTTAGCGAGTGTCGCTGTGGGTCCGCCGCTGACCTGACGTGGTTCGGGAGTTACGCCGCACGTTCAGCGCCGGTGCACGTGACCTCCGCGTGCGCATTTCTGCACTACCTAGCCGACTGTTGTGACGAAGTAGCCCACGTGTTTACTCGGAGATCGGGACCTCCCGGAATGCCAGCCGTCGGGCCGGCGCGGTGGTACGGCTGTTGTATTTCGACGGACGTGTTCCGCCTTTGATCTGTTCGGTACTCACTTTGACGGCGTTTCTGGCTGGCGCTCAGCCAATCAGCGTCGGAGATCATTTGCGCTTAAGACCATGGGGAATTCGCGTGCTTGTAGCAATGATGGAATAACTATCGAAATGCTGAGGATGACCTCTAGCGTAATAGGGCCGCATTTGCTGCACGTAGTGAATAGTTCACTGCGCACTGGTGACGTTCCAGCCGGATGGAAGGAGGCGAGCGTTTTGCCGCTGTATAAGAAGGGCGATCGTAGCGACCCAGGGAATTTTAGACCCATATCGATATTGAGCGTTGTTGGCAAGATTTGCGAAAAATTGGTTTGTCTCCAGCTTTCCACGTATTTGGAAGTTTGTGCCCAAATCAGCACGGTTTTCGAAGTAGGCATTCTACGGAGACAGCAATGTTAGAGACCGTAAATTGTCTGTCAACAAGTATAGACTGGTCGTGTGGCGACCCTCCTGGCAGCGGATACGTCTCGTGCATTTGACACTGTGGAACACGGTCGCTGTTAGACAAGATGGGCTGGTACGGCATTGATGATCATTGGTTTAGAGATTGGCTGCATGGTCGAACTCAGACAATTCAGGGCAGCTCCGTTGGGGCGCTACCAGTGACCCACGGTGTGATTCAAGGTTTTCTATGTGGCCCAAAATTATATTTGATTTTCACCAACGTCCTTGGATCTCATCTCCCAGACGGAAAACAGGTCGCCTACGCTGATGACGGGCAATTTCTGGACTCAGACACCCCGGCAAATTTGGAAGTGTTAAAACAACGAGTAGAGCACACCTTGAGTATGGCTCTAACTTGGCTTACCCAAAATCGGCTCAAAATCAACCCTAGCAAAACGGAACTAATAGTTGTAAAATCTCGGCGTCTGAAACTTGGCGAAAACTTCTCTATCACATTTGGGGACAACGAAATCAAGCCCCGCCCCACGCCAAAATTCTCCGCATCTATGTAGATTCAGCTTTGTCATGGGAAAAACAGATATCCCAAGTAACTCGCCGCTGCTACTGTGTTCTCGTCGGGCTTTCAAAATTACGGCACAAAATTCCCCCCCGAAACGAAAAAGTTACTGGTTCAGGCATTGGTTTTCCCCCACATCTATTACAATATGACTGTTTGGGGAGCTGCAACAAAACTCAGAAACACCGAATTCAAAAGGTCATCAATTACGACGCACTTATCGTCTCTGGCTTAACACGCGCCCTGGAGGGCCTCTGAGAATTACGCGCACTGGAGGGGGGCGGATTCCGCCCCCCTAAGATCTCGGCTCCTAGTAAAGCTGGAGGAACGAAATTCGCAGGGTGGATGGGCACGGTAGTGAACTCTATTGTGTGCAAGTTTCGTGACCTTAGGTCAATATCTTCAAGGTCAAATGAGGTCAGATTGGCAAAATTTTCCGGTTTTGCGTGGCTTGGCTTGTCATCGTTATGGATCGCTGTGATTGTGTTTAAATGCTCAAAAATGGGCATCAATGATGTTTTGGACATTACTAATGATGCAATGCAGATGCTGCTAGACCCAACATTTGACCTCAGGTCACCTATATAGCACCACTTTATCAGGTCAGTTACCTGTTCCAGTTACCGGAACCGGCCGCCCGCCCGACTGCTCCGTCGGGCAGCTCGGAACAATCGGCTTCGTGAAGAAGGGAGTGAAGTACATGAATAAAGTATGGAAACGCAATGACAAACAGTACAAATGACAACCAGTAGTGCATTTATGGCAACATTCCAGTTGATCAAGTTTGGTTCCATTAACCTGTCATGAACTTGACCTGACTTGACCTTGGTGACCTAACATGACCTTGAAACTATACAGCATATCAATATGCATCAAACAAGTCGCTAGTGTTGCCTAGAACACTTCCCTTTTGTCAGTATACTGGAAGCGCATCAGCGCCGATTTTTGTGGTCTGACGCTATAACATTTTTTGACTTCAGCGGCCCCTAACTTGAAAATTTTTCGGCCGATTTCCATTTTTCTTGCTTTAAACGACGCGCCGTTCATTTCTAAGCAGGTACACCGAAAATCACGTATATCGAGCGGTAAAATTTGCAGTTATTTGCGAAAAACCGGAGGGGTGGACGGATTTCGCCCCCCCCCTCCAGTGCGCGTGTTAAGTCGACGAGAGCACATCACAGCGACGCTAGAGGCCCTGGATTGGCTGAAGTTCGACAACATGCTTCAGGAGCGCGATTTGGCCATGGTTGGAAGACTGCTTGCAACATCTGACCCCCTTACATTGGCTAACAGTATTAAGTTCCGCTCCGAAATCTCCAGTAGGATCACTCGAGGAACTGACGCGAATAAATTAGAGCTGCCCCGCATTAATACGGAAGCTGCGAGGTGCAGCTTTCTGTATCGGGCGGTCAGCACGTGGAATAACAGGGTTGATGCTCAGGGGCGTATTTGATGGCATGTTTTATCATTTTATCTTTTTCCATTGACGTTTTACGTTATTTAGTGTTTTTCATGATTCGAGTTTCTCTTTTATCATTGAACCATGTATTGACGCGAGTGCTGAAAAGCCATGAATATGGAGAACTCAATATATGACTATGACTATGGAGACTAGCGCCACTGATCATGGGTAGATGACGCACCATAAAACAACCACAATATTATTATTGACGACATAGCCACAGCCGGTTCTGCGTTTTCCGCCAGCTGGGTTCCCGGTTCACATCAAACCGTGCCATGCATTTGTGGGCAACTTTTCGGGAAGTGAGGACTCGTTTCTTTTTCCGCGTTATTCGATTCGTCAGTCAGCGTGTGTAGAGTGTTATGGGCGCTTAATGACCTTGTAGTCGGCGCGCCCTTAAGCCCAAATAATCAATCATGTGTTCAGAGTGTTTGGACGCCATGGAGCAGGCGTGGTGTGGTGGTGTTTATGATCACCACCTTAGGCGTCACCAATCACCACAGCTCGTACCGGAAAGTGGTGACTGGTCCTCGCGATTCTCAGTTTCAGTAGTCGAAGAGTCTTGAAGTCCGCAACCATCTCCGCCTCGCCACTATCTCGATCCGGTTGAACAAGATTGGAAACTTCGGGAGTTTGACTGTCGCCAGACAAGTTACATAACTATACTCGTATCACACTGCGTGTGATATTCATGGTTATTAAGTATAAATGGTGTATTTGCAATACCAGACGCACAACAGTTTTCGCCCGGTTAATATATCGTCAAAATGTGGCATACCGAGGCTTTCGTGCCGCCCTCGTGCAGCTTCATCCCGTCACCAATCACCAGACCACTCAGTGGACCTCGTTAATATATCGTCAAAATGTGGCATACCGAGGCTTTCGTGCCGCCCGCGTGCAGTTTCATCCCGTCACCAATCACCAGACCACTCAGTGGACCTCGCATCTACTGACCGCACTGACCGGACGACGCAGTCCACTGGGACGGTGAGATGTCTCCAGCAAAGCTCTTCAACCAGAATCAGCATCGATTGTGCATCGTTTTACTCGTACAAATGCCGCTGCTTTTCCAAGTTACATGCCGAGTGCGCGACATGTGCGCGTGTAGGAGGAAAATGTTAATACATTTGCGACTAGTTAGTGTAATTTCTTTTCCTGTGAATAAGGAATATTATACGCTATGAATAAGTGCTTCACTGAAACGCGACGGGTATGTTAGCACAGCAACGGTGGCTCAGTCACCAACAAAAGTTGGCAACTTCTTTGTCGGATTTGGACACCCAGTCGCGATGTCTTAAAATAGGCCCTGGCTTAGATATTATAGGTTAATTGTATAGTGTAGAGTTGCGTAGCTAACCAAATAAAGCTGTATGTAATTGGCGCTGTAGATCTGATATGAAATCATTTTGTTCCGAACACTGATGTTAATTTCGTTTTTAAACAAAAAAAGCGAGAAACCAATTCGTGAGGTCGTAACCTTAGTGTTCAATGCATGAATGCCTGCATGCAGACCTGTTTACCCTTACACTTTTGGCGTACTTATTACGATTTTACACATGAAACTACGCCAATACGATATTTCTAGACTGATTACGCTTATCAGCGACGTGAAAATGCGATTTTTTTTCATGTGGGTGATATTCCGTTTTTCATTTCCGAGTTTTCTTTTCCTTAATATTCCGTTCCAAGTTTTACTTCCGGTCGTCGAGCGCGCCATTTTCCCCGATTCGAAGTGTTCATCACTCGGCAGAAAAAAAAACTTTCTACTTGTTTCAGACAACATAAAGACATCAAGACATAAAAGATCAGTGCAACTATGAGCCACAAGGTTGCATATGTTCTTGGTTGCACTTTGTACACTGAACCGGTTGCCCACCAAATCTGTCAATCAACCCTCCCTGGAATACAGAAAAACAAGCCCCCTATTCTTATAATGATTGTCTATGCCGGTTTTAAAGATGTTCAGTGTGTTGCTACTGACAATTGTTCCTGGCAGCTGGTTCCAGTGTTCTACTACCCTGTTGGTGAAGAGAGACTGTCTTAACCTTGTCCTGCTGTGATTAACTTTAATTTTGAATTGATGACCTCTAATTGCATCATTTCTGTTAAATTCAAACATTTCCCTGATATATCCCTGTTCCTCACCATGAACAAATTTAAAAATCTCGATGAGATCTCCTCTCAGCCTTCTATATCTAAGTGAAAACATATTCAATTTCTTCAATCTTTCCTCATATGCCAGGTTGCCTATACCATTAACCATTTGTGTTGCCCTCTTTTGTACTCTCTCTAAAAGCCAACAATCTTTCTCATAACTAGGGGACCAAGCTTGGACACAGTATTCCAAATGTGGCCTGACATATGCACAGTAAAGCTTCCTGATGACCTCCTCACTTTTGTATGACACATTCCTCTGTATTTCCCCAAGCATTCTTAGTGCCTTCTTCCTGGCTTCTTTGGTCTGTTCTGATGCCCCCAATTTTGTGTTCAAAATAACACCTAAGTCCTTCTCCTGCTGAGTCACAGATAGTACTTGGCCATCCATCAAGTATGGCGCCTTCATGTGCTGCCTACCTACATGCATGACTTTGCACTTATCAAAATTAAACTTCATTTGCCATTTTTCGGACCACTTCACAAGCTCGTCTAAGTCGTTCTGCAGCAAAACCTGCTCATTGTGCCCTGTTATTGCCCTAAAGATCTTCAAATCATCCGCAAATTTCAAAACCTTACTGCTTAGGCCACATTCAATGCTATTCACAAATATAATGAACAACAGTGGCCCCAGTACCAACCCCTGAGGGACTCCACTAAGAACATTTTGCCATGATGACTTTGTACCATTTAGCATCACTCTCTGCTGTCTATCTGAAAGTGACAAAATGTCACATAGTAGCGGTAGCCAAAAAAGGAAGGCGCACGAAACTGACGAGTCTGATGCAAACCCAGACTTCGAAGTGGTGGATGAAAGTTTAAGGCAGACTAAGAAGAGAAGTGGCCCAAATGTGACTGTGAAGCAACAACTACAACGCTACAAGATGGACTACCACGACACGTGGCCGTTTTAGGTCCATCCTCGAAAGGCGAACATCATGTCTTTTGCAAGCTCTGAAAAAAGGACTTTTCGCGCGCGCACAGTGACCAATATGATTGCAGAAAGCACTTCAAGTCCCAGTTCCACACAAGCATTGCGGAGCAGGCATCAACATCAGGCAGTGTGAGAGCCTTTCAACCACCTCCGGGAGGAGCGCATCGAGGAGTTCTTCATGTCAGCTGTTGTATACTTCAGGTCCTTGTGTGACTCACTCCTTCTCAAACTCCCGCTATGTCTGAAGCAGGAGGATGATCACTTGCTGAAGGATGTGGAGGTTGTGGACACCAACCTTTAGACATCATCCAGCGCACAGAGCCTCACCAACCTGATTGTCAGATTCCCCCCCCCCCGCTTCCTTCCACCTGATGTCTCCAAGCGGACAATACTGGAACAGTTCAGAGTGTACCATCAAGAGGACATTGCCGCATGTGTGGCTGATCGCATTGACGACACCTGGTCAGCAATTGGGAATTTCAAAAAAGAAACCGGTGAGCAGACCATGAAAGAACTCTCCAAAGTGATGTGTGGGATCCTCACTGTTCCTCATTCCAGTGCTCACTGTGAGCGTGCTTTCTCATGTATGAGGAAAAACCGTACAGACCGGAGATCATGCCTTGGTGACGACACTCTGGAGAGTTTGCTGGTTCTGAAGTCTCGCCCAGGGAGCTTCAGTACCAGAACCTACTCCAAAGATGTTCTTGTTGACAACGTTAAGTCAGCCTACTACAAATCACTGCAGGCAACTCAACTGTAACCCAACAAATCAAGTTCACCCATCCACTCATTTTGACACTTTTTGTGGCTTATGACTTTGTTTTGTACAAATCGGTGGTTTCTCACACACACAGTTGCATCCAGTAAATTTGACATTCCTTTTTTGGCTTTGTTTTGTACTCATGTTTCCAAATTTTCATTGAGTGTTCGAGGCTCTGTAAGCTGGATTTTGTCAGCCTTTAAGATTGATTTCTACGAATAAAGTCCACCCCACCCACTGAATTTGCCTTTTATCCATTGTGTTGATTAGGCTCTGTGGGCTGGATGATGCTAGAAGGTTGTCCACAACTTACACTGTTTGGTCTGAGATTACACTTTTTTTTGCTAGTTGAAGTACTCCAAAAACTTTGAGGGGTTAAACAGGCCTGTGCATGGTAACGGTTTTAATCCTACCCTCAGTCGCAACGCGCTTTATCTGTGCCGTAAATGTGTATTGCTTTATCAGTGTCGTACTTATCCTTGTCATTGACGTGGATAACTGGAAACTAATTTGTTGGACTGCTCCGAAAATCCAAAGTCATGATATTTTGATGATCAGTACGGGCTAATTTCCGGTTGTCGGTCCAAAACGCAGGACATTGCCGTCACCAGACGAGCACGCCACCCACTGGGTTGTCGGCCCAAAACGCGGGACAATACGTCCTGTCGGCAGTACCTGTGTATGTGGCAGCCCGTCCTGTCGGCAGCATCTGTATGTGTGACGACCCGTCCTGTCGGCAGTACCTGTATGTGTGACGGCCCGTCCTGTCGGCAGTACATGTGTATGTGACGGCCCGTCCTGTCGGCAGTACCTGTGTATGTGACGGCCCGTCCTGTCGGCAGTACCTGTATGTGTGACGGTCCGTCCTGTCGGCAGTACCTGTATGTGTGACGGCCCGTCCTGTCGGCAGTACATGTGTATGTGACGGCCCGTCCTGTCGGCAGTACATGTGTATGTGACGGCCCGTCCTGTCGGCAGTACATGTGTATGTGACGGCCCGTCCTGTCGGCAGTACATGTGTATGTGACGGCCCGTCCTGTCGGCAGTACATGTGTATGTGACGGCCCGTCCTGTCGGCAGTACCTGTATGTGTGACGGCCCGTCCTGTCGGCAGTACATGTGTATGTGACGGCCCGTCCTGTCGGCAGTACATGTGTATGTGACGGCCCGTCCTGTCGGCAGTACATGTGTATGTGACGGCCCGTCCTGTCGGCAGTACATGTGTATGTGACGGCCCGTCCTGTCGGCAGTACATGTGTATGTGACGGCCAGTCCTGTCGGCAGTACATGTGTATGTGACGGCCCGTCCTGTCGGCAGTACATGTGTATGTGACGGCCCGTCCTGTCGGCAGTACCTGCGCGTGGTGGAGCGTCTCCAGCCGCTGGCCATGACGGAGCAGGAGTACGTGCTGCTGAGGGCGCTGGTGCTGGTCAACTGCGACATACACGTGGAGAATGCGCCGCTCCTGCGCAGCATGCGCGACACACTGATGCTCAGTCTGGCAGACTGTGTGGCCGCCATCAGGTGCTGTATGCTGACCTGACCTGACCTGACCTGACTATTTACCGCGACACAATGATGCTCAGTCTGGCAGACTGTGTGGCCGCCATCAGGTGCTGTATGCTGACCTGACCTGACCTGACCTGACTATTTACCGCGACACAATGATGCTCAGTCTGGCAGACTGTGTGGCCGCCATCAGGTGCTGTATGCTGACCTGACCTGACCTGACCTGACTATTTACCGCGACACAATGATGCTCAGTCTGGCAGACTGTGTGGCCGCCATCAGGTGCTGTATGCTGACCTGACCTGACCTGACTATTTACCGCGACACAATGATGCTCAGTCTGGCAGACTGTGTGGCGGCCATCAGGTGCTGTATAATGGCCTGACCTGACCTGACTATTTACCACGACACACTGATGCTCAGTCTGGCAGACTGTGTGGCCGCCATCAGGTGCTGTATGATGACCTTACCTGACCTGATTATTTGCCGCGACACACTGATGCTCAGTCTGGCAGACTGTGTGGCCGCCATCATGGATCGTATGCTGTCCTGACCTGACTCGACTCGATCTAACCGATCTGATCTGACCTGTCCATCACAACACTGAGCAGGGGCGTTGATTTCTTACAATTATTGAAGAGCCCAATGCATGGAGATAATGGGCGGGCCCAATTGCGGGGCGCACCACACAGGGTCCCAGGTTCAAAGTTCAAATTTGGGGATGGACAAGGCCCCCTCAAAGGTATACAAATCGACACCCATGTGGCTGAATATATCAGATTTAAGGAAAAGCGGCTCCCTTGCCTGGACTGCATTTCATGGCAACGCAATTACAAAACTGCACGGCCCATGTATTTTCTCAACTACAACAGCTTGCATCATGAGCTAAGATTCTTATGTGCGAGAGCCGTGACGGCGTTAGCAAGAAAGGGGCAGGGCGGCGGCAGCGACAGTACAGGAGATAGTGGCAGCAGAGCCAAAGGTAGCAGTGGGAGCTGCAGCAGCGGCGGCGGCGGCAGCCGGCTGTCGGGTAGCGGGAGCTGCAGCGCGGGTAGTCGGTGTTTCCCTTTCGTGGAAATAATATTTATATGCAAAACCCATACTTTTATATTCTCTCATTTCTTGAACAACTTGTGTATCTTTGTTTCTGAGGATTCAAATCTGTTGATTTCAATTGGCCAGGGGTCACGAAATGTCGCGAAATAATATGTCGCGAGGTCTTTTTTATAAATAGCACTTGTTTTTCGCAGATACTATCACGAATGCATTCCTTGGACTTGTGCGATCTAAAAATGTATCAGAAAGTTAATTTACGTCTGACGGTGTGTGAGATGCATACCGTTGAAGAGAACCACTTTTCGTGACCTCTCTATGTAATATAAGATGCATGTATATATATATATATATATATATATATATATATATATATATATATATATATATAGTATATATATATGTATATATATATATATATATATATATATATATATATATATATATATATATATATATATATATATATATAGCGAAGCAGGCAGAGACATCTAAACTTCGGAAGCACGCCTTCTTTGTGCAATGATTGGTAAAAACGACCCCATACTTTGCATTAATTATGTTCCTAAAATGCTCTCATTTCTTCATGTTATGCTTCTCGTTTCGTTTGTGCTCAGCCAATATATTAACGCAGTCCTTTGTGGATGTTTCAATTGCCCTAAAATATGTTCAGGAACTTATGTAGTGCATGACGTTAAATATCATGATTACTTATTACATGGTTTCTTTGCTACATATCTTAGCAATAAATATACGAAATTTTGATGATTTCGTTAAATATTTGACACTCGATGCATAGCGCACAAAGTATGACGATTAGACACAATGCAACAATACGTATTCTGAGTGTACAAATGCACCATTCGGCAGCGCGTTTCAACGAACACGAACACATAATTATGAACTATTCATCGGCTGCATTGTACGGACTAAGTGTCTAGCAAAGGTGCGAGCTAATCCTGGCATTTACTCATCTGTGGATGGCTGTGTCTATTTCTCTGATGAGCACCGACTCCAGTACCCGAAGACCGGTATTTATCGTTGCCGTCGCCAGTATGCTTGTATCCGTCATCCCCTATCTGTGGGTCCCATCTCCTGTCCTACGCAACGGCTCGTCGTGTAGGATGTCCGTATGTGGATTGGGCCCTTCAGTCTGGGAGTGCGCATTGACTCTCGTTCCCGGTTTGGGCAATGGCCATGCATCTATATGACCTATGTAGTCGATGCGCCCTAAAGCAATGGCCATGCATAATGTATACGTCCCACGAATTAATTGTTCTTTGGAAGTGTACAGCCTCCTGTTTTTCACTTAGTACTACATAAGTAGTAGTAATACGTGCAGATTGCGTGTAGATTACTTGTAGATTACTTGTAGATTACTTGTATGTTGCGTGTACATTACTTGTAGATTACGTATGGATTGCATGTAGATAACTTGTAGATTACGTGTACCTGTTTCGCGTCACTATTGTCACCAGCTGCGTTTCTTATAACTAGGGAGGAGATTGCAAGACTTATGAAATATATGGTTAGTTGTAACTTTCCGGCAGGGTTCGTTGGGTGGCATTACCGCTGACTATGTTTGGGATGACTGCTGTGGTGTCGGTGGGCGTGGCGGATGATTTGTGTGCCTCGCGTGACTGGGCGTGGTCGACAGGCCGGCGGACGGCGCCGCCAGCCACACCCAGCAGCTGCTGCTCTGTCTGCCCGTGCTGCGCCAGGTCGACCCCGTCGTCAAGCAGTTCTGGCTGAACACCCGCCGCGACGGCAAAATACACATGGACAAACTGTTCATCGAGATGCTGCAGTCTCAGGCGCGATAGTGGTGCGCCTCAGAGGCGGCGACCGTGGCGCCGTACGTCGACACACGCCGCCGGCGGGAGCCGAGATGGCGGCCCCAGTTGTCATCTCGCCGCCGATGGGAGCTGTGGCAGCCCCAGTTGTCATCTCGCCGCCGATGGGAGCTGTGGCAGCCCCAGTTGTCATCTCGCCGCCGATGGGAGCTGTGGCAGCCCCAGTTGTCATCTCGCCGCCGGCGGGAGCCGAGATGGCGGCCCCAGTTGTCATCTCGCCGCCGGCGGGAGCCGAGATGGCGGCCCCAGTTGTCATCTCGCCGCCGGCGGGAGCCGAGATGGCGGCCCCAGTTGTCATCTCGCCGCCGGCGGGAGCCGAGATGGCGGCCCCAGTTGTCATCTCGCCGCCGATGGGAGCTGTGGCAGCCCCAGTTGTCATCTCGCCGCCGATGGGAGCTGTGGCAGCCCCAGTTGTCACCTCGCCGCCGATGGGAGCTGTGGCAGCCCCAATTATCACCTCGCCGCCGGCAGGACTAGTGATGTGTGGACAGTGTGCTGCCCACCTTGGCCGCCGTTGTGATATATCTGATTCTGCGGTGAGCCCGAGAAGGAGGGAGGGAGAGAGAGGGATCGGGCGTTTAGAGGTCTGTGATGGACAGAGCACGGGAAATGGCCGCCAACCAGCTCCGAGCGCTCGCTGAGCCTGAAAGCTCTTCCCTTTTCTAAGGTCTTTTAGCAACAAACTCTGACACTGATGGATTGTTTCTAGTGGAATCGAATCTTGTTTTGCATATTCAATAGTTATGTACATTATGCAGTGCTGTGTATTTTTTAGTTGTTCCGCAGCGACTGTTTGGGCATTTGTATTTTGCGCAATGGGCAGGACCCATCACTTGGTATCGTGTTGCGTTTCTTCCGTTCCCATTCCTTTTGGTCCCAGTCTGCACTTGTCTACCTCTCCATGCTACTACACCCACCTGCGCTTCATGTCTGCACGCGTGTCTTCGACTGAACTCCTTCACGGCCTACTTATTTGCACGGTGCTGACACCCCTGTGTCCACTGGCCTTTCATGTATGCACATTTCCAATCTGTCACCCTGTCCATACACGCAGACTATGACTATCATTGCTGTTGTTATTCTCGCGGTGTTCGGCTCTGTCGACGATCGGTTGACAGCCGAGCGGGCCCGGTCTGCCTCTCCGTCCGCAGGCAGACGATCCTCTGGGCAGGCCAATGTGCCGGCAGTGTTTTCATACAGTTGGTACATGTGTGTTTGTGTGTGTGTGTGCTGGCGACCGTCCACCGGCCGCTGCTGAGGTCCCCGGGCCGGGTCTTGTAGCGGGGATTCCGGCGTAGAGCGCCCGCTGTCCCCGCGCCCGTACGCCGTCGCCGCGGAAAGGCGCTGGACTGGGTGGGACTGGAGGTTCCCTGGTAAGCCCTTGTCAGTCAGTGGGGTCCACTGACTGTTGCTTTGGCCGACACCGGAACGTCACGCCCCGATTATCCGCGTACCGCACGACTGTTTCTGTTGTTTGGACCTCACGAATTCTGGAGAATCCGCGTAAGCATATGCGAAGGAACGGTGATGGGAGAGAAAGCTGCCCTCCCCATATTTATGCAATGGGAACGTTACTCTGATGGTGTTGCCTGAAGTGGAACTTCCCAAATAGATGCTTTGGCCCAACTTCGATATCCAGCGCCCGGTCCCATGTGTGTGACACACCAGCATTCCTCTTGTCCGCTGCTATTATGCCACTGGCGCGGAGTGGAGGGGTGTCTGGAGCAGTGCGGCCATCTGCGCCGCCACCTGGCGGTGAGTGCACGCGGTACTCGGGAGCCCAGCCCTCAGTAGCGGTCGGTCGGGTACGCTGCGCCGGGCGAACGTGTTGCGGCGGTTTCCTGTGTACATAGCAATAGCGGGTGCGTGGGGCACTGTGACGTCGGCGCAGAGTGCTCGTGCAGGCGGCGGAGAAACTCAGGTGATGTGCCCCGCGCCGTCCGGCAAGTGAGCCCACTCCCGCCTCCTGGCACCCGCTCACACCCTGTATATACCTGCCGCGGCCAGCTTCGCTGTAGTACCGGCTCGTGGCGCGCTAATACCCCAGTCCCCAGCCGTGCTAGCAGGCTCGCTCCCCACAACCTGACCCGATTTTGTTGGTCACGCAATCATAATAGCCAGCGCGTGCAGGATGTGTTTTGTTGTGTTGTTTTCCCCCGGACAATTATTTATTGTGTTTAGGTATTGACACGCAGAAGGTTGGACTAGACGTCGGTTTGCGGTGCCGGCCCGCTGACCTCACTCCTCTCTCCGTTCGGCCAGCAGTGGTCGGACGCCAGCGTCCTGTCCTGTTCCGCCCTCGGTACGGTCTGCCGGGGCGGGGCGCGTTTCTCTACATGACACGCATGCTGGGAGCATTGGCGGTAGGTGAGCTGGTCTCGCGCCTGAGACGACGTCACAACTGCCACTGCCTCCCCTTCTTCCCCCTCCCTCCTCCCTCCCCTGCCGCTCTGCCATTGGGTGCCTGTCTCGTCCTTCATCTTTGTATGCATGAGCCATTTCTGTCCAGTACAAACTTTTTGTATGTAAACAGGCTGACCGGACTGCCTAATACAGGTGGGAACATGACAAACGGCTATTTGGTACCCGGATGAGCATGTGAAGTGTCATTGGAGGAATGTGCTGTATTCAATAGCTGGTCTGGATCCTACACTGTTAAAAATGAAAACACGCTTCCTGTTTGGGAAATATGTGCAATTTTTACACGGCACAGCCGGTGATTGGAACGCGGCTACAGCGCGTTTCAAAACGCGCCCACGCCGTGCAACCTACTTTTAAAACACGCCCTTTGATAATTCAAAAGCGCATTCCAGGCGAGTTCCAAAAGTAGGCTGCAGGGTGTAAAAGTTTCACATACTTTGAAAACACGGAGCGTGTTTTTCTTCCTCCGCCACAAAGGCTAAATCACGGATGGTGTAACATTTCTATTTTATTTTCAGAATGCTTCTCCAACCCTCTGCCAAACAACAACCAGCACTGAACACATACCAATACACGAACACAGCATAAACTATGGGTTCTGGATTGCGGTTTCGCGCGTTAGTGGCACACCGTAGTGCGGCGTATGATCTAGCGTTCTACCAGGATTCTTTTGGCGTTGTGAATATAATGGTGGACCGAAACGGATCCATAAGTGCACCCGATAATCAGACAATGACACGAAATATGGTAGCTTGTACGATAATTGGATATCCAATAATTCGAAACACCTTATATCCAGATCACCCATAGAGCCAGTGGCCGGTAATTTCTATACAATACTCAATGCGTTGGCTTTTTTGAACGCCTAACCGTTGATGTGCGGTATAGTGGTACATTCTCCTGACAGATGGTATGTACACCGCAGTGGGGTCAGCCTCGTTGCTCGGCTGGCTAGAGAAATGGCGCTCTCTCGGGTTACCACAGCCTCACTCGTCCTTCCATCCATACGCTCCCATTCCAATGCCCATCCCATCTCAACGTCCATGTCCTTCACCTGGCCCTGCAATACCAACTCTCTCCACCAAGAGCAGGTAGGACAACTTCCCCTGTCCTGCCCATCAGCTCCGTTTTATCGGGGTAGCCGCGCCCCCTCGGCCCGCCCCCGGGGTTGACGGAGTCCTGGAGGTTGAGGTCCCCCGTCGCACGGTGCTAGTTGTGACGGGGGGACCAATACGCCTCTTTGGTCTCGATATCCCGGAGGGGCGGGCGGGCCCGTAGGGCCCCATACGGGTCAAGTGGCCGGTCGCCTCGGGCCGGGGACCTGAGATTGTTCCCAGTGTCTCCCGGCCCGGCCGGCTGGGGTCAAGGGGTGGGCGGTGCTGGATCCCGGTCGGGGTGGTGAGTCTCTCTCTCTCCCGGCCAGGCGAAGGCGCCGCCTGCCCCGTATAGCTCCTCGGGCGCCTGTCGTCCTCCCGTCCGCGGGACCCAGGCGTCCCCCCAGTAGGACCCCTACGTGGTGGGGCGCCCGAGGAGTTGAAACCAATACACTTCCATGGATTCTCCTGACACAACTATACCCTCGCCCTAGTCTTGACTCGGACGATTCGTCGTTCCAGTCTTCCACATCCCAGTCCCGCGCCTCCGTGAGGCCAGTTTTAGACGCTGTCTCGGATTGCCCTTCTATGGATTCTCGTTCCGTCGGGGCGACGCGACCTGACAAGACACCTGGGCGTGAAACCGAAGTAGAGCCCGAGTTCGTCGACACAACTGTCTTGATCCTGTCGAGTTCAGAGCTCAGACTGTCCGACCTCAGCCCTTTCCAACGGTGTGAGGGCACTGAGCGATTCGGTACAGTGGTACGGTGCGACAAATTGGTTGATGGTGGCATCGAAGTTGAATTTTCGGATCCGGAGGAAGCTAGGCGGGCGTTAAAAGCCACACTCTTTACGTTTACGTACACCATCGATGGTAGACGCGTACAAAGGACAGTGCCCCAAAATGTGAAAACTCACCACTCTAAAAACTGCTCCAGAGGTGTCATCACTTGCCATGACCTACAAGGTGTGACAAGTGAAGAAATTGTGCGCGGTCTTGCGGCGTTCGGTGTCCTGGAAGCTAGAAGACTGAAAACGAAAAGGGACGGCGTTTCATACCACACAGACAACATTGTACTTACTTTTAACTCCCAAACACAGCCTACCCATGTGAGAATCGGGCATGTTAGGGTCAGGGTACGCGTTTATCGACCAATCCCGATGAGATGCTTCGCCTGTCACAGGTACGGACACACCAGCCGCCACTGTCGATCAAAGCCGAGATGTCTGCAATGTGCCTCCTCGGATCATTATGTGGACGCTTGCACATCGGAAACCTTATGCTGTCCAAACTGCAAGGGCGATCATTCTGCTCGTGACCGAGTCTGCCCGGTTTTCAAACGGGAGCAGAGTATTATAAGATTGAAGTGTGACAGGGGCGTGTCATTCCGAGAAGCTCGGGAAATGACTAAGACGGCCACTACACCTCGCTCTTATGCGGCCGTGGTGGCCAGCTCCACCCATCCCCTTTAACCCGAGTCATCCTAGGAGCGAACGGACATGCCACCTGCGCCACGGAGCTGTGATCCTCCTGGACGCGATGCTCGGGATAAGATGACAGCCCGCCAGTTGATTGGCCTGCTAAAGGAATGTGGTCTGGCAATAATCCAGGTAAACTCAGAAGATGAAATCCCGGCGGCAGTACCTGGAGTTGCGGCCGACTACGTCTTACCGGCTTGCCCTGCTGTTGTGCAGACAGAAACTTCGTTCAGTTCCCCAAAACAACGTCGTCCTGAGCAGCGCACGATCGCCTGCCAAACTGACGCTACGGCAACTCCGGTGACTGAACCGATCATGGTGGCATCCACTCAAACAACTCCCGCAGAATTCCCTAATTTACCACTCCCATCGACTATTTTACCTCTCCGATCGACCAGCTCATTGCCGTCACTGATAATTCCTGTGCGAAGTGGAGCTCCGGACCTGACAGCGCGAGGTCGAGCAGAACGATCTACAAGTGTGGTATCAAACATCGGTGGGAAAGGCGCAGTGTGAAAATGTTCCATGGCTGCGAGGCTCGGCGTGCGAGAACGCTCACCGTCGGTACCGCGCGCACCACTTGGCCCCTCTAGAGAAATAATGGGTCCACCTCCACCTGCCCCATTCACAGGCCAGCCACTTACACCACCTACCAGCCGAAAGCGGATGCCTATTTCGCCACCGACAGAAGTGAGTCCCAGGTCCCGCCCCCGCGCTGAGACGCCCGTGATGAGGTACCCACCTGTAAGCCGAGACGTGTGGGATAGACGACCGTCCTGACCGTAACGCCTGTGAAGGCACCATACCATGTCTCTAAACGGCTGACTGCGAAGAAGTGTTTTAACTGAGACAGTATGCGGGGAATTACACCTCAGCATGACACTGTTTTGCTACGATTTTACTACTGGTTTTTATCAATAAACTTGTTATGGGCGCTACATGACCATTGCAGTCGATGCGCCCTTTAAACCCAAATAACTAACTAAAAGATGGTATGCATTCTCCTGACATACAGACAGATCAAACAGACTGAGACAGACATACAGACAGAGGCAGATCGAGACAGAGACAAGCAGAGATAGAGACAGACAGAGACAGACAAACAGACAGATAGTTAGTTATTGGGGCTTTAGGGCGCATCGACTGCATTGGTAATTTAGCGTCCAACAACCAGACAGATAGAGACAGACAGATAGAGACAGCCAGAGGCAGAGGAAGACAAACAGACAGATGAAAACAGGCAAACAGAGATAGAGGGACAAACAGGGACAGAGACCAATGTGTGTCCTACTGGCACTAACTGCAACAGTTATCTGGGTCCAGTTGAGGTGTACTTTCACAAAAACATGCGGGATATGCGCAAACACGTTGAATTGCGAATCAGTTATGATTCGAGGTAGTAGACAGGCGGTTTCACGCGTGCACTAGCGGGAAGTAATCATGACATCCCAATGGCGGAGTCAGACAACCCGCTTGTAAAGTGGAGATATTTAATATTTTCGGCAGCGTCTAGATGGAATCGTAGCATCTGGAAATGATGTATTTCCATATTTATTCATAAGACAGGTACTTCACAGCCATAAAATAAAACTTACAAGGAAAAATATTAATCCGCAGAATACCACTTCCGCCCCAATATTGTATATTTGCTGGTAATACAACGGGAATTTTATGTTCTATCCGACAACTCCTACCTCCCGGCCGTAGTGCCAAATGCGGCCGGATTGGCTAGTTGTTTCTGTGAATCGAGTGCTTTTTTCAAACAGTGCCGCAATTTTAATATGTTGGCTGAGTTTTATATTGAATGTATTACTGTATAGTTAAAACTTCTGGAACATTTCATATTTACAGATAAAGTACATATATTTCAATGATATGCCCTTCATACTAGACGAACTCATCGACATTGCATTCCGGTGCTTATTGGCCGTCGTGAAACGGGCTGATGTCGCCACATTCAGTTCAATTAATTGGCCTGCGGTGGCCACCTCCAGAAAAGATCGTCTACATTCGAGCCCCTTGGCATGTTTGCATACCCAAGCGTGCCGAGTCGGTCCTGTGGCTGAGCAGCTCGAGCCAGAACTCCGGTTCCGTAAAAGTACCCCACCCATTGTTATAACTGATATAAGCAAACAAACACGACCAGTTAGTTTCATGCTGAAGAAGAAGGGACATCTCACCAGTTTAAAATTGGGCCAGGATACGTCTCACGTGATACGTAATTCGATTTCATGTAGTGCATTGATTTGGCACTGGTTTACCACTTCGGTGGTACAGTCTGCCAATGCGTCGATTGCGAATGTGGCAGGCCCTCGGTTCAAGTCCGACCCCAGACAGACTGCCGCCGTGTCACGGGATTAACGTTGACCGAACAGCGCCCGCGGCATCGGTCTCGCGCGTGATCTGCCCTTGAACAGGTCCTCCGGTCTGGTGGCACTCCCCAAGGGCACAGCCTCTCTTGTCACCGGAGCAGTCCTCTGTTCGCCGCGCCCGAGGACATCGTGGTGGTACCGCCGTGTGCACAACGTGCTGCGGCGCAGAGTCTGAGAGCAAGCACTTCAACGCACCGCTAAAGTTACAAATATGGATGCTTTGTCATTTATAAAGCATGTGTGTATGTGCGCATGTGTGCAGGACAAAAAAAAATCCTCAAATAGGGAACCTATAAATATTTCCTTTAAAAGGGTGCTGAAGCGGAAAGGGGAAGGTCTATTGCCAGGAAATGTGTGATAGACGTCGAAACAATTTTAGACAGATTGAGCAAATGAATAGGTAAAGAGTGACACGAACTCAAAGCCAGATGTCACAAAAGCAAATGATAATATTTGGAACGTTTGCATATTTTACCCCCTATTTTTTTAATCGAAACTTGTGAAACGAATTTTTCCGTACTTAGGACCGTTTCCATATTCCAACAACATTATGTTCCGGGCAGAATTTCCCAAAAGCCGGAGGACCATGCCGACAGCAAACATGTCTGTCCCTCTTTGTTAGGGATAGGAAGCGAGCTCTGAATAGCAATATAACATCGTTGCTTTTGTTGTGATGCGGTGGTGTAATCTTCCTTTGGCAGTGGAATGTGTTGAAGCCACATGTTATGTTAATTGGGTCACATATGTTGCCAGTTTGGTTTGCTGGATGCCAGTGTCCGACAAGTTTAACCATGTGTCGATGTACTGGATTTTAAGGAGAAATGTGTATGTTTGAGATGTGATTATGATGAAGTGCCGTGCACGATAGCTCATTCGCACGAAACTATAGTATTTGTTGGCGATATTTGTCTAATTTCGAGGTCATTTTAGATGCCACTTTTATATCGCGTCATACTGCGTGCAACCACACTCGAACATAAAGCATTATATTCATATGCACAGTATGTAATTTTAAATAACATCCCTTGCAATGAATCAAAGGTTTGATGAAAGCAGCTGGCGAACAAAATTACGATACCCTAATCAGATCATTTTCAAGTCGTAATAGTCCCTACTTTAGCATCCATGGCGCATTTGATACGTGGACTCTTTAACGGTACAAGTCATATCTCACTTGACCTGGTATTCGCTTGGAACTTGGAACACCATGAGAAGACAAGGACTGCTGTTGCACATGCTCCATTAAAAAAAGAAGAAATATGACAAATGTATACACAAAGCTTCCCTGCCGTGCAAAGGAACAATGCCTAAGCGCTAAATATCAGAAGGGCTTTTTCGTTCTCGACCGACGCTGCCTTGTTCATTGGAAACCTTACCCGGTTCGATGTTTTATTTTTTCTTGCTGAATGTACTTCTATTGGCGTGCAGCACATTTTGTATAGTTTGTAAAATAGATTGAAAAGGGTGTTTGCCTTTGAAGCAATCGTGGAGGGCATGTCATTTAGACACGATAAAATTCGTATATATCTTGTATGAATGTGTCGGAAAAGCGCATGTGGCACATGAGCCTTTTAATATTTGTTGAATTGGTGAAAAATGGTAGTGCAGAAAAAATCAGTCACATACCACTTTATACCTTTGTAATTAGTCAGCTATAAAAAGGCCAAAGTGTCCGCATACACTTATTGCCCTCTTTGTTCTTATGGAGTGTTATATAATGCCTACTCCAATGACTTGGAGCCAGCGACAATACCGGATGCAGGAATACGCTTTTTAACCACGTCGGGAACTTACGTTGACAAGGAAACAAAGCACATATAGCAACCTGCACAGCATTTCACTATTCACAATGTGTCCTGCCCGACAAAGGAAGAAAACATTGTCTTTTCATGAAGGCTGCAAGTCTGAGGGAAGAACAGCGTATATCCACACATACATCGCTTTTCCATTGTCACAGGCGGAAAATGTAAATGGAAGAAATGCATATGTGGAGCTTATGGTGCATCAATTGTCTAAGTGTGAAATCTAACTAGCTTGTAGGCTAATTTTGTTCTGTCTGGCCCAGATCTTAATGCTATGAAATATGGAATTTGGGTTAGATTTACACCCACCGCCATGAGCTATAAGTTTGATTATTAGCATTTTCACCAGTTTCCAGGGAGGGCTGATGGTTCCGTTGTTTTGAATTGAAGTATCTTGGAAAATAATATGCATACCATCGCATAGCTGATTACCAGATGCCATAATTAACAACCAGCGTGATCTCTTCGGGTCAATGGTTGATCAATTTGGTCATGTCAGATGTCAATTTGTTGGGAGAATGGATGGCATTCGGAATTATTTATAAATGTATTTAAATTATCATTCATATATCATTTATATGTAATGTATATGAATCATGTATATATTATTCCTGATGCATGTACGTATATATTATACATGATGCATGTATGTATACATTATACACGGCCTGCGTTTGGTATCTGAACCGTTCATCCTAAGCGTCCAATTAAGAGCCAGGGAGGCATTCGTCGTAAGCGTCTAATTAAGACCCAAGGAGCCGTTCATCCTAAACGTCCAGTTAAAAGCCAGGGCGGGTCAAGGTTTCAGCTCTTTAAACAAAATTAAGTAGGTGTGAAAAAGTCCTGCGTTTCATTTTCCTCTGTGTAAAAATGTACGATGAATGTAAATTTATCACTAACTACATTGGCGTAGCTATAGCTATCAGCACAAAGAAATCATCCTAGTCCATTTCAGATCAGCGATCGAATATCATTGACATTGCCACATTAATGAAGGTGACCATAAGTGAACGGAAAATATTGTTTGTTGTGAAGATCATTGCGGAATATTATCATTATGTAATTGGACTGATGTAGTAAATTATTTATTTCCACCTCGAAGAGTGCGTCACCAGCTCTCCACCGGCTGCCCAGGGAGCGCCCTCGCCTCCACTACGATGCGGCGTCTCGTGGCGTCACGGGTCGTGGCCGCCAATTCCGGGGCCCTGTCCGGCGCTTCTGGGCCTTCACGGCCGACCTCGCCACCCCAAGCGGCTCTGGATCTTCACCCGAGTTTCTCAGGCGGCTCCCCGAGGCACCTGCCGCGGGTCTTGACACCCCCGTGGCATCTCCAACGCTGATACCTGCTGCTCCGACGGCGGGCCCACTCGACGACCTCCTCGCCGACTTCAACCGCCTGCTGGAACCGCCCGCAGCGCCTACCCCCTGGCCCTCCGGACGATAAGCCTCCCGATGTGTTGGCAACACCCCCGGGTCCCTGTAAGAGAGTTAGTTTGTGAGCATCTTGATCCCATAAATTCAGCCCCCTTCCCCCTCCGTTCATGGCGCGACAAGTCTCAGGCACCTAGACTGGCGTCCGCCTGTCTGATGCCGACGTAAGCAGCCACCGCTCCAACGGGGCCGTTCACTGGACCTTGTACCTTCCTCTCCCCTCTCCGGCAGTCATCCCGTCGCCAGAGATGTGACCTCAATACTGTGCAGCCGGTACCACACCCAGGTCCACATAAAGTTATACGTTTGGCTGTCCCATAACCGTAATTTGTATAATCCCGTAAGTCTTCCGATTGTAAAAGTATACCGTAATAGTAACTGTAAAATAGGGTACTGTAAATATCACATAGTACCCTTCACTAAAGGCAAAGCCACTTCCGTAGAAGCTTCGAGAACATGGATGTGACGTCAATGGGCGGTTCTGGCTCAACGGCCAATCAGTGGCCGGGGGTCTTCAGGCGTGACCAGCGGCCGTGCGGCCGCCAGAGTCGGGCTTGAATTATCTTAGCGAGCGGACCGCTGTTGCGCGCGCGTGCTTCCCAACTAAATTCGGCTTCTAAATTCATAGGAAAGGCAGTATCACGGCTTACCTTCAGAGGAGAAAGTACTGTACGGTGTCTGTCGGTCTCGTGTGATTGTGCGAGTGCTGCAGGCAATACAGGGCAGCTAAAAGAACTGGTGCTTTCGTGACTGGGGTTATCGCAAACGACGAGGTTGCTAGACTTTCGCGTGCCAATATAGGACTTTCCTACATCCCCACCTTCCAGCCGCGTGTCCCCACCTTCCAGCCGCGTGTCACAAACTAGTCTTTCGGGCCGCATGTCCCCACCTCTTCGTTCTTCGGACCGCGTGTGCCCACCTCCTCGTCCTTCCGTCCCCGTGTTACCACCTCCTCGTCCTTCGGGCCGCGTGTGCCCACCTCCTCGTCCTTCGGGCCACGTGTCCCCACCTCCTGGGCATTCCCTGACCTGGACTTCCCCATGTACCGACGTTCTGCATGTTCTTGCCTTCAGTCTGTATCGGGAGCCTGAGCACTTCGCTTCCAACTTGGTGCCCTCCGCTGCCGAGCCCTCGGATGTAGACTCTTCGGTCCCCCTTTCGGGTCCCCGGAGCCCGAGGATGCACCGGACACGTCTGAATCGTACTAGTCAGAAACATCAGATCGTCCCAGAGGCGACACGCTGCCCGACCTCGTGGTAACCATCCCACGCACGCCCGGCTCGGCGCCCGAACCCCATCGGATTCCCCTCCGAGCCCCCTTCCCCTCCCAGGTCTCCAGTCATCAGACAGTCATCAGGCTGCGCTGCCCCGCGGTTCCCGCCGTCCTTGTTCTGGACCACTAACTAGGCAGTTCGCCGCGGCGTCCCCACGTATGTGCCGCGCGCGCCACCGCTTCCGTGCGGATGCTCCCATCTCTCCGGTAATGAATGAAGTCATTAACGCCCTTGCCCTCACTGTCCTGGTGCTGGCCCCAGCTGTGGCTATGTGTCGGGTCTTCACGATCCCGAGACCCCTTCGCGGAGTTCGGGTTTTACACGATCTCAACCCCCTTACGCCGCACCTCTCCTCCCCCCCCCCCGTGTGTGGGCTGCCACACCCATTGGACCTGTTTGCCACGCAAACAGGTCACACATCGAGGTGTGTGTGGGCTGGCACACCCATTGGACCTGTTTGCCACGCGGGGACCTACTGGGTCATGAAGTTGGGCCTATTCTGTGTGCTCTATCACCACTCGTTGGACTCCCGGTTGGCACAGTTCATGGTCGTCCTGTATGACATGTGACATGCACCTGGACTCGCCTCCCGATGGATTCCGTCCTGTGTCGAGGCATGACGTACACCTGGACTCGTCTCCTGATAGATTCCGTCCTGCATCGAGGTGTGACGTACACCTTGACTCGCATCCTGATGTATTCCATCCTGTGTCGATGTGTGACATGCACCTGGACTCGTCTCACGATAGATACCGTCCTGTATTGAGGTGTGCCGTACACCTGGACTCGCCTCCCGGTGGATACCGACCATAGTTCTTGAGGGGCAACTCATCATACACGAGCGGAAGTCGGTCCTTGGGCCCACCACTTCCCTCCAATGCTTTAGGTTCTAACTCAACCTACACCTGTGCACCCTCCCTATCTCCCGTCCCACCCAGGCACGAATCCTCCGCGACCTCCGCCTCGCCCCCATCCTTTCCTACAAGCTAGCCCAGCAAGTGGCAGTGTGCTGAACTTCGTGCGACGGACGGCCAGGCTGAAGTTGCAGTTCGTCAGGGAAGTCCTGCGGAAAGTCCCGTCACGCCTCGCTCGTCCGTTGGTGCATCAGCCGACACCACTACGACACCTGGTTCCATCGGCACGGCGCGTGGTTCGCCACCGACGCCATACCCACGTGGCTGGCCATCATCTCCGCGACGCCTCCGTCTATCTTCGTGGCAGAATACACCGTCGCCATGGTTACCGCGCTTCGCATCACCTCACCAGCAACATTGTATGTCGATATCACCAGTGTGCCGTTCAATGTATACAAGGGTCGTTGTCCTTCTGCTTGGACTCCTGCCCTGATGCTTCGTTGTCGTTACCGCTGCCTCAGTGTCCGACGTGTTCCAACTGCCTGCAACCCAGCTAATCGCGTCTCCCGCCTCTAAAGTATGCCCTCCGGTGCTGTGCGAGGCCACACTCCCTTCGGTCACGTGACCTCCCGGTATGTGTAGACTGCATTTGCTGGGAGTGTCAGCCATACTCACTTCTTTGCGCTCTACACCGGTTTGACCGTGCCTGCAATGTTTTAGTCCCTGGGTGCCTGTATCGCCGGTGACTGAATAAAGGGGGCATCCTCGAGGGAAAATATCACAAATATTACCATGTCTCAGGTGTTGTTTGATTTTGTTTTTGGGAGGATTAAGAACTACTCAGGGATAATTTCAAATTATGTATTTCGATTCAGGTTATGATTTCATCCGCCAAAAGTGAAAGCTAGAAACTCGCGACATGAATGTGGCCATTGCAAAAAAAAACTCTAACCTTGACCTGACACTGATCTGATCTACGCGTCTCAGCTGGACGTTCTGTAGTCCCCAAGACCTGCAATGGAATAGGACATATCAGGATGATTATTTTACACTGATGTAGAAAACGCAACGACATAAATATATAAGTAATTACGAAATGTGTCGATTTTTACCAACAATTTAATTTGTTCATTGACCTGATCCTGGTGGTCAGCCATTGGTCTCAAGACGTCAAATGTGTAATAGACATTTATGGTTCCCAACTATGCATCGGTTGTTGGTACAATTTTTGTGGCGCTTGAATTGGAAACGCCAGGCGCGTCTCATCAGGTCCGCCTGAAAACGGAGGAAAGTCCTCGGGGAATCAAACCTCATTGCAATGGTGGTGGGTGTAAACCTAATCCAAATTGCGCAATGTTTTTTATTGATTTTTCTTTCTGGGTTCACCTGAACAAAATTAGGCTACATGATGGTCGAATTTTACGAACACAAGTTGGAAAGTGGGGTGTTTCGTGCACCCTATGGACATGGATGCATATAAGGGTATGAGGTTCATTCACGCCCATAAAGTGCATTAATGCACCTTTTGGACGCTTGTACCATTTATGTCTTGCCATTTATCATTTCTTAGCTCCTCGATGCGGTGACACATGAGACTTCTCTTCTTGGTGACACATTCAGTGTTTTTCTTGTAACATGCTTTTTACAAAATGAACTCACCTTTCCTTTTTCTGTTTAGGAGTTAAACCTAAATGGTAATTTAATAAGTGTTTTTCGTAAATTAAGTTATCGGTCTCGTCACGACGAATCGAATGACCGAAAAACTCAATTTTCGAAGAAATGTTCTTTGCTCCTTTTGCTTTGCACGGCAGGTTTCTCAGCCTCCGTTCACTTCGTATTTTTATTGGTCTGTCGATGCACTTATATTTAGCTTTTCATCACATATTTTACCTCGAAATTAAAGCACATTGAGCCAATTCCTCGAGTATGGAAGGGGAAATGTTGATTAAAAGGGCTTAATAAACGCGTATATTCGATCACAGCTCATTGTTAAGCTTACATAGTAACGCAGAAAGTATCACCGGACCGCGATTCCTTGACATTGAGTCAATGAATGTGTCAATCAAAATGAAATGTCAATGTGCTTTAATTTCACTTCAATGACTCTACTCGTTTCAGCACCCGAAGTAATCCAAATGTTTGCCATTTGTCTATGCTAAAAGCTTCAATCTATGTGCGTCTAAAAGCCGCATCATTTCGAGATGGCTGCCTGATTGGCCCTCAGGGGCGAAGCCAGGATTTTCTCCAGGGGGCTCGGTAAAACCTCATTCTAGCGAAACCGCTTCCGACGCACGAAGTGCGCCGAAAGTTTATGGTTCGGCGTGGCGAACTTCTCAGATTTTTCATCTGGTGAAATTTTGTGGTGAGGGGGCTCGGGTCTCCCCGCCCCCGGCTGCCCCTCGGCTGACCCATACTCATCCCGCGATCTTAACAGAGTGGACCTCCATGTCCGAGGAGTTGCCTGAAAAAGACCCCGAGTGTTCAAATTAGCCCTTCCCGCACCGTGAGGATTAAGTGGCGTGGTTTGGTTTGTCGTGTCAATTAATACCTCTTCAAGCAGTTCCGACGATTTGGAGTTCATAGGATGACGAAGGTGGAAGAATAGTGTAGAGGGAAAGAGTGTCGGTATCTGAAATGGGGCCTGGTAGGATGAGTGGATACGGCTGCCTTAAGTGAACATTTTGGGTCTGTGTTCGGATTAGTCTCTTCGGCCAACACTGCAGTCATTTTGAGACTGAGAAACCAAAGTTTAGTGAGTGTGTGAGAGAGAGAGAGAGAGAGAGAGAGAGAGAGGCTAGGACATGGGGCGGGGCACGATGAGGTGCCTATTCGCGATGCTTCTGCGAGTCCCGATCCCAGGGTGCTCAGGAGGGCGTTTTCATCTATTGCACAGCAGTCATCAATCAGGGAAATTTACTGATCATCACATTAATAGCGATATCGGCCCTCGTTCCATGGATGGATTGGGGATGGAGCGTCAATCGACTAGTTCGGCAGGCCTGTGCTATAGGTTGATCGAGTCGCTCCACTCCATGGCCGTCAACGACTGTTTGTTCACCGCTCCACTCCATGGCCGTCAACGACTGTTTGTTCGCCGCTCCACTCCATGGCCGTCAACGACTGTTTGTTCGCCGCTCCACTCCATGGTCGTAAATGACTGTTCACCGCTCCACTCCATGGCCGTCAACGACTGTTTGTTCACCGCTCCACCCCATGGTCGTCAACAATTGTTCACCGCTCCACTGCTGGTTCCGTAGTTGGCATCTCACCACTGTTTTGTCCGCTCCAACGTTCCGTCGGCTGCCTTCGACTGCATCGGTGGTCTAGTACCTTCCCATGCACCATTTCCCCCATGTCTATCCCCTGCATCCGCGTAGTCGCTGCTCTCCAAAACCCTCAAATTGAATAATTAACCGCCCTCCGCTTCGCTGGCCGTGTTGATCGGGAGCCGCTCGAGGTTCGGCTGCCGCCGTGCAGATGGCGCCGTCGGCGGGCCGTGTGCCGCCAGGAGTCGCTGCGACAACTCGCCGCCGCCGCCGCCGCCGGCCACTCGTTCATCCCGGCGACGACGGTGCGTGCGGAAGGCGCACGATCAGACGGCAGCATGAACGGCGGTGTGGCCAACAACAAGATCATCGGCGACTCCGACCGCAAGGTGGCGGTCATTGGCGGCGGACTGGTGAGTACTCGGTCCATTTGACCCGGCCCAACCCCGCCGGAGCGTGACCTTTCTCACCGGTCGGCTGTCGGCCGTGCCCTTACCCGGACGGCCGGTAGCTAAGCCGTCGATGCTTCATCGGCACAATCAACCATAACACACGACCGAACGATCAATGCATAACGGGTAACGGCAATGATACAATACCTTTAGGAGGTGAGTATTTTCGGTTACGGTGGTGGTGGTTATTGACTTCATCACGTGTCGACTGTGTTTGGCCATATAGCGTCGTCAATCTCACGCCAATTGGTCAAGCGCGAGGAGAAGCTACAGATGAAATTCAAACCCACAACCTTTTGTTTGTAAGTCTGCTTGCCTTCCTTTCTTTCCTTTCTTCTATGTGATTGTGCTCCGGGTGGGTCCGGTGAAACGCGGTCCATTTATGTTCCGGGTGGGTCAGATCCAGCGCGGTCCATTTGCTGGACTTGCCGCCCCCATTGTTATACGACCTGGGCAACACGGCTGTGTCGTCATATAGTGCCAGATAGCCGTGGCTGTCGCACTACGACGTTCAACGACGGACGGTGTGTGTGTGTGTGTGTGTGTGTGTGTGTGCGTGCGTGCGTGCGTGCGTGCGCGTGTGCGTGTGCGCGCGTGCGTGCTTGCGTGCGTGCGTGCGTGCGTGCGTGCGTGTGTGTGTGTGTGTGTATGTGTGTGTGTATGTGTGTGTTTGCAGAGGCGCACCCAGGGGTTGGGGGTGGGGGACGAGCGAGCCTTATTCTACCCTAAGGTTATTTTTGTCGGAACCCAAATATAATACCAGCCCTGGCCGTCTCTCCTCCCCATCCGGCAACTTTTTTATGAAAACAAATTATCTGTCCATCCTAATCCTCTCCTCCCTCAGCCCCTCACTAAGAAAATGATGGTGGGCGCTGTATGACCAACGCAGTCGATGCGCCCGTAAGCCCAAATAACTAACTAACTAAGAAAATGATGGGTACGCCTCTGTGAGTGTCCTTGTGAGTGCGTGCGCGTGTGTGTGCTAGTTTAACGTCCTGTTCTCTGGGACTGTGCTGCGTCGACCGAACCTTGCAATGTGGTGTTTAGTCCTGCGACGTTGTTTAAAAAGGAATTCATTACGGATTCGGCCTTGTCAGCTTCTCTTGCATTCTGACTCGTCAAGATGCGGGATGCCACTGGCGGACTCTTTCCAACTAGTCTGCCGGAGTGACATTTGGAGACCTTATCTTATGAGCCAAGGTGACATTCGGAGACCTTATAACATGCGATTTCGCAGCCGGGATGTACTACCTGCGTCATGTTTTGATGCCAGTGTTACATGAAACGTTGCTGTAGGAAGAAGTTCAGCATATGAGAACGCCTGCTGATTTGTTCGCTGCTGTGAATGGTGGTGCCAGGAGATGATGGCATTCACTGTGCCAGCTCTTAAGCGCCCTTGACATAAGATAACCAACCAATCGGTTTATGGACTGTGCCCGATCCAATGCATTAAACAAAATTCATCTGGTGGCACTTCGACAGAATGGCACCCCAAATCACGGAAAAGGGCACTTTGGGTGCATGCAAATGGCACTTCTTCAGGCTATTGTGTAGAAATTAACACATAATTATGGTTAGAGAAGGTCCTAAAACTATAGCCACTCATTCTGCAAACTCCTTGTATTTGTGCCACTTTCAGAAAGACACTCTGAGCTAGGTTGAAGGAAACTTAGCCTGAGAGAGGCACTCTGTGCTAGATTAAAGACGACTTAGCCTGATAGAGGCACTCTGAGTTAGATTTAGGGCAACTAAGCCTGAGAGAGGCACTCTGAGCTAGATTGATGGCAATTTAACCTCAGAGAAGCACTCTGAGCTAGATTGAGAGCAGCTTAGCCTGAGAAAAGCACTCTGAGCTAGATTGAGGGCAACTTAGCCTGCTAGGATTGTATTTAAGTCACCAAGGAGCACTTCAACTTACCAGGAAGGCGCTCTTGTTTTACGACAAGGGTGCCTTGACTATAACGACAGCAATGGGTACTTCAAACAGCAGCAGGGGCACTATGATTCAAGGCACTCCGAGCTATGAGGGGCATCCCTGAAATTCTCAAGTCCCGCCCTAACCGCCCAATGGGCAACCTGAGATACCGGAAGAGCACAGTGAGCTGTCAAAGGAGTATTCGAAGGCTCGGAAGCCATGACTTCTCAATTTAGGACATCGTGACCTATCTATCAGGTGGGCAGAATGACCTGCAATGGGTACATCTGAGGCTGCGTGAGGGAGGAGACCTCTGCTCGTTTGTTCTTGCTTTTCGTCAGGGGCGCCTTGATTTAGCAGTGGGATCCCCTGGTCTGCGAAAAGTTTGATTTTTGGTACCCTCCAATGAAGCGAAATCGTAGCGGCCTGGTGAGCACTGGGGGGGGGTGAGAGGCACTTAAAAACGTAGTTTTCCTCTTTTAAAAATGTTCTGTGAGGCCCCGGTCAGACAACTCAACTTTCTGCGAGGTGAACGTCTATGTGGATACTGCGGTGAAGGTGCTTCGCTCTTCATTCATGCGCCATATTACTTATTTCTGGGAGCTGCATGTTCACTACTTGTAAGGCTAGTAGATGTCTCGTCCCATTATTTTAACAGGACTGGTTTTCACCTCTCCGGGATCATCCTCAGTGGCAAAGAAATGCTACAGCCGATTACCAGGTGAATGGTGAAGCACACGCTGGACAATACGGCTGAAAAGAACATCATTTTAATGAAATGCCTTGCCAATGAATGAGCTTACATTTTTTTCGGAAATTCCCAAAACCTATAAATTTCAAGTTCGCCATGAACCTTTTGAGTAAATACACATGTATTATTATGTTTTAAACTCGCAGTACAGGGGAAGGGGACGAATCTGTCCTGGGTTTTCCAAGACAACTGCTGGACGGTTCCAAGATACCGCTACGAAACTCAGCACATCTTCAAGCACCTGATGAACGCTTATTTTGTCCAATAAAAAATCAGATTTTTCCGGCCACTAAGGGCTAGTCAATGTCGAGTCACGACCTCGTGTCCATGCAGTTTTAGATGCACATTGTAGCGTTTTCCTCCAACAAATCGTAGAAGGCATAAGTATACCTTATTTATAGTACTATAAAGTGAAAGATGATCGTGTGAACAAATGATCAAAGAAAAGTGCAAAGATGCATAGTGCAGGTCACCCGATCCAATAAAAGCTTCAAATGAAAAATAATTTGGATATTCATAATCCGAGCGACGACTATTCGACTGCATCCCGACATTGACTTGTTTGGCATAATCTGGAAGGTCAGCCAAAAGGGATATAAAAATACTTCTCTAATATCTCTGAAATTTCAAGAATGGAGTTATATGATGCCGTTTGCTAGTTTACTCTCCGCCTGGAGCTATGGACCTATATTGTGTATTTTACTAGTTTACTCTCCGTCTGAGCTAGGGACCTATATTGTGTATTTCACTAGTTTACTATGTTTAATTCAGAACAACGGTAATGGGAGAGGAGTCTCATTGATTCTACGTACAGCTACGGGTAGGAAATTGTGCCGCATTGTAAGTATTAATGTTCATACATGGCCCATGCAACATCAAATACACAAACAACTACTTCGCAGTGGCGCGTGATGCATCCATTACTTCTGGGACAGCTGAGCTTAACACAAAACGCGTCCGGGTGTAGTATATCACAATGCGATTGTGCAGTATGTCGCAGAATGGTTGTGCGGTATGTCACAGCATGGCTGTGCAATATGTCGCAGTATGGTTGTACAGTATGTCACAGTATGACTGTGCAGTTTGTCGCAGAATGGTTATGCAGTATGTCACTGCATGGCTGTGCAGTAGGTCGTAGGTTGGTTCTGCAGTATGTCGCAGTATGGCTGTATAGTATGTCGTAGTATGGTTTTGTGCAGTATGTCGCAGTATGGCTGTGCAGTATGCCGCAGTATGATTGTGTAGTATGTCGCAGTATGGTCGTGCGGTATGTCGCAATATGGCTGTGTAGTATGTCGCAGAATGGCTGTGCAGTATGTCGCAGTGTAGATGTGCACTATGTCACGGTATGGCTGTGCAGTATGTCGCAGTATGATTGTGCAGTATGTCGCAATATGGCTGTGCAGTATGTCGCAGTATGGTTGTGCAGTATGTCGCAGTATGGATATATACGTGGGTGGAAACACCGGAGGGGAGAGGGTTAGCGGAGTCAGGATCCACCTAGGTCCAGATATCTGGAAATCTTGGGTGGGTCCGAGTGGGTCCGCTACCCAACTGGTTATCACCCCTTGCCGATGCTCATCAACTTAAATCCCTGTTTCTATATGTCTCTGAGGACCAAGCAGACAAGTAGAGGTGCCACCAACAGACGTTGGAGTCTGTTTCTCGGAAGTTGGAAGTTGATTTATTTGCTTCATCTTATGTGCAAAACACATCGATGTTTCACTTGATTTTGGATGACTCATTTGTATAAAAAAAATAAGGATAGTCTCCACCAGGTGCGGCAGAACGCATCGTGGCAAAAAAGAGAGAGAGAGAGAGAGAGAGAGAGAGAGAGAGAGAGAGAGAGAGAGAGAGAGAGAGAGAGAGAGAGAGAGAGAGAGAGAGAGAGAGAGAGAGAGAGAGAGAGAGAGAGAGAGATAGAGATAGAGATAGAGATAGAGATAGAGATAGAGATAGAGAATAGAGATAGAGATAGAGATAGAGATAGAGATAGAGATAGAGATAGAGATAGAGATAGAGATAGAGATAGAGAGAGAGAGAGAGAGAGAGAGAGAGAGAGAGAGAGAGAGAGAGAGAGAGAGAGAGAGAGAGAGAGAGAGAGAGAGAGAGAGAGAGAGAGAGAGAGAGAGAGAGAGAGAGAGAGAGAGAGAGGGCTGTACTTTCGGCAGCTAAGCAATGTGTTTGGGGTGTATCCTGCTGACAGGTATCTTGTTTACACAATATCAATGATCAGTGCACAAGGCTGGAAGAAGCCACATCAGTCCATACTGGCGGTCAGACTAGAAATGGCCAAGCGCGCCACCACGGTAGTCCCAGAGGGACAAACTGACGTTAGAGCGGTTCGTTTCCCCGCCATTCCCGCCCTTCCTGCCAGGGTGAGAGGCAGGCGACGCCATATGGCCTCAGCTGCTGAGTGCGTCGTAAAGTCACAATCAAATCTAACGTGAGAGCGGGGTTCAGGTACCGGCGACGCGCCTGCGAGCTTACAATGGGAAAATGGGGTAAGCCCCATTGGAGAAATTCCGACGACCTGCGGTTGTTACAATGATCAAAACGATCATTGTCTGCTGGAAACGGAAAGAAATATTTCGCTATTAACATTAGCCAGCAAAGAACTACGGACGGCGGCGGTGGACCCACCCGAACCGTTTGGCCGACCGGTGACTTTGGAAAGGTCACGGCGGCCGGCCATAGCCGCGAGGGATGCCCGCCGGCTGGGAGGAGTCGGTCGGGTCACGCGGCTGCCGGCCGGCGCTGGACGCGCCAGACTCATCCGGCGGTCCGCCGAAACAGAGCATGTTTCCCCACAGCCGAGTGGCTGCGGGGTCTGCCGCTCCTCACCGGCGTGGCCGGAGTTCGTGGAGCCGAAGTGGTCTGTGTTGGTGTGGCCCATGGAGTGAGTTTATTAGTGGGGCTAATCCGGGTATAATGCCTGTTCGTGTGCAAATAGAAGTAGTGTTGACGCTAGGGATGGGTGTGATACTGGCCGTCTGGGTGCATGTTTTTGAAGTGGGTAAGGTGGCCTTAACGGTCCGTCAGGCCTGGGGGTAGGAGATCCCGGCCGTGGCTTTGCCGGCACATACCTCGTCCTCCTTTCACCAGAACGGACACTGGTTGGATGTGGTGAGGTGTGACAGTTAAGGCAGTTGACTGGCTTGCAGCAGGTGGAATCAGGATGGGTGGTTCGCCGCACTTGGAACAGCGGGCTGTTTGGCGGCGTGTTTTGCTGCCATGGCCAAAGCGCTACCAGGCGAGAAAAAACCGGAGAGGATGGGGAATACAGACAAGAACTTGGTATAAAAGGTAGCTGGCGGAGAGAGTCGGGAAGAGTGGTAGAGTTGAAGGTAAGGACTAGAAGACTCGCATCACGTCCCTGGCCATCTTTAAAAGAGGTGATGCCGCGGACGTGGGTCACCCCCTCCGGCCGCTGGAGCTCCGCCTGAATATCTTCCTCAGACATGAAGCGGAGCTCCGGCGCGAACATGGTGCCCTTGGTGGTGTTGTGGCTGGTGTTGTCGCTGAAATGGAGAGTGATTGTGACGGGTTTGCCACAAAATGTGGTGGTGCGGAGGAGGGCTTTGGTCTGGGCTCGGGTTTGGGTTTTGATAAGGGTTTCGCTGGCAGGGGCTTCAATGTCAGGATTGGCTCAGGAGCAGATAGCGAGTTGTTGGGTCGGCCAGAACACGTTGACACAACAGAAGGAGACGGTTTCCTCGACAGGCTTGACGACTATGAAGAGCCAGCACTGTCGAGGTAGAGAACGGTGGGTTGGACTGGGTCAGGTTGGGAGGGCGTGGTCTGGTTCGAGCGTGGGTCAGCGGCATGGAGCGGCATGGAGCGGCACGGATCGTGAAAAGTGGTCGTGGTCTTGGGACGAGCAGGGGTCGGTGAAGCACAGAGTGCTTTCGCGGCGTCATCCAAAGGAATAGTCCGGCGTGGATAATCAACGTTTGTATGAAGTGAGAGAGCATCAGGGACCAAGTCCTGGGTCGCGCGATCGTCGTCAGGTGTGACCATTTGGGGAAATTCCGATCCGGAGTCCGGTGGAGAGCTGGGGTCAAGGTCCCTTTTGCGTTTTCCCCATGGCGGGAAAAATCCCTGCCTAATGAAATATAAATAAACATGAAGAACACACAGAAATACAAGGAGCAGAAGTACGACGAAGACGACAACCACGTGAGGTGACGGGTGTCACCCCACTAGAAACAAAATGTGGGAAAAGCGACTGGTGTCACCCCACGAAAAAAAAATAAAGAACTGCGAAATCAGCAGTCAATGAGGCCAATCGGCGGCACGGAGTGATAAGCGAGCTTCGGCAGCAGATAATATGCGCTCGAATAGTACGAATCACTACATGAACTTGTTATGCGCACGGGAGGCGTTTGATTAAATCTTCTTCTTCTTTTTTTCTTCTTTTTTTTGTGGGGGGGGGGGAGTGAACCAAGGCATTAGTTACGAGGTGCCCAGTATTTGGCAGCCAACTACCAGGTATCCTTGCTAAATACAAAAGGTACTGGGGAGATCGGCGTATATCAACCAGGGACGGGCAGTGACCTACCCAACAGAGAATGCATTCAACCCTGGCTATGTACCTGGGAAATTGGGATAAGTTGTTCCTTTTAACAACAGTCGTTAACTATGCAATAACATTCAAAAAAACCAACGGGGGCAGTCAAGAGTCTTCCAAAAATGGCCTGTCTGAGTTTTCCACCGCACCTGTTAGCCGACATTGGTCTGATTCACAGGTGGGCTCACTGAACGCGTGCTACTTGGCCCGGCGAGGGGTGGAAGTCCATCTGTACGAGTACAGAGACGGTGAGCGGGCTACTCAGTAGCGTTAAGTAGATCAGTAGCGCTCAGTAGATCAGTGACGTGTGCTACTTGGCCCGGCGAGCGGTGGTAGTCAATCTGTACGAGTACAGAGACGGTGAGCGGGCTACTCAGTAGCGCTAAGTAGATCAGTGGCGCGTGCTACTTGGCGCGGCGAGAGGTGGAAGTCCGTCTGTACGAGTACAGAGACGGTGAGTAGATCAGTAATCCACGTTACATGACTGTCCATGAGCGTCGCCACCTTGGGGTCAAAACTCCACCGGATATCGTAATTAATTATATAACCATGGAATAAGTTTGGGGATAAGTTAGCAAGTCACGACGAAATTATTCATTTTCGACATATCTCGTTGCCGTCCTCTTCCTGGCACGGGCGACGCAGGGTATGTGAAAATAGGAAAACAACATAAAATGAGGAGTTCGGCTTAAATAATATCAAGATGCCAATCAGCTTTACCTCTCGGTCATTCCGAATCCGTCAAGCAAAGCTTTTGACATGTTCGTGGCCCATCGGGAAGTTCCCTGGATACACCACTTCCACCACTCATCCCCTACTTTAACAAAACTTCTTGGTGATACCCAAGAATCAGCACCCCAACCGCCGACAAAACTTCTTGATGACACTTACGAATCATCACGTCATCCTTCCAGACACAATACTTGAATTCGCCTTGAATGGGCACCTCCATCAGATGGTCTAGACAGATCCCTGATGTCAATGAATTGGCAACAAATTCGCATATCTATCAACCCCTTTCCCACCCCCGAGGAATTCACGACATCGTCACTGAAACGGCGTTGGATTAATGTTGAGGGGAGCATTGTGAGCCAAGCTGAAATAGGAGAAAATGTGCTCAACGTATTTATATATGTATGGTATATTTGAGCTCCTTCTCACTGTGCCGTATATATATATTATATGTCCCTATGTGTCTCTTCAACATCACACTGCTTGTGCGAGTGGGTAAGCATTGCTTACCTCTCCGACACCTTGAAAACAGCCCCTGCTGCCCAGTGGAAATATCTTAAAATATACCCTAGGATTCAGATGGAGCCACCTACGGTATGTCTCCAAGAACGGTGTTCCCCAGGAGCAGTGCCGTAGGTGCCGTAGGTAAGGTAGAGTGTGGTGCCGTAGGTAAGGTCGTGTGTGATGCCTTACGTAAGGTCGAGTGTGGTGTCGTAGGTAAGGTCGAGTGTAGTGCCGTAGGTCAGGTCGAGTGTGGTGCCGCAGGTAAGGTAGAGTGTGGTGCTGTAGGTAAGGCTGAGTGTGGTGCCGTATGTAAGGTCGTGTGTGATGCCTTACGTAAGGTCGTGTGTAGTGCCTTACGTAAGTTCGAGTGTGGTGCCGTAGGTAAGGCAGAGTGTGGTGCTGCAGGTAAGATCGTGTGTAGTGCCTTACGTAAGTTCGAGTGTGGTGCCGTAGGTAAGGTCGAATGTGGTGCCGTATGTAAGGTCGAGTGTGGTGCCGCAGGTAAGGTAGAGTGTGGTGCTGTAGGTAAGGTTCAGTGTGGTGCCGTAGATAAGGTAGAGTGTGGTGCTGTAGGTAAGGTCAAGTGTGGTGTCTTAGATAAAGTCAAATGTGGTACCGTAGGTAAAGTCAAGTGTGGTGCCGTATGTAAGGTCGAGTGTTGTGCCACATGTAAGGTTGAGTGTGGTGCCGTATGTAAGGTCGCGCATGGTACCATATGTAAGGTCGTGTATGGCACTATAGATAAGCATTGTTTATCTCGTCGACACCTTGAAAACCACCCCGGCTCCCGGTGAAAATGTCTTAAAACATACCCTGGGATTCAGATGGAGCCACCTACGATATGTTCCCCAGAAAGGTGTTCCCCAGGAGCAGTCGTCTGCAGCCGACTGTTCCTCCTTTTCAGCCAAAGCCAACATGGAAAATATTGGCCTCTTGGCAGAGGCGGATCCAGGGAGCAAAGGGATCATGTTGTCGTCCACAAGATATCGATTTTTGCGGAGGTTTCGCAGTAAAATGACATTTTATCGAAATCTAAGCACATTTTATGAAATAAATATCGTCTTAAGCAACCCCGAAGAATGCGTCCTGTGTTTCAGTGCGACTGCAAAGAGCATGATGATACATCACAGTGATATTTGATATGGTCTTCTCCTTGGAATTGAAAACAATGTTATCAAAAATACTATATTGTGGAGCGGTTAAGCAATCGTGCACCGCACTTCATAAGAATCACAAAAATGTACGTAAAATGAACCGTCTAATCAGTACAACAGCACGTGTTTAATCTTGCCTGGCACCAGATATCTGGAAAAGGAAGCTAATGAAGCTATGTGAACCTATAAACATAACATGTGACTTGGATACACGACACTGCCATTTGCAAGGTTGCATCGTCAGAAAATGAAACCAAGCAACCATGATGCTACATTGCTGTTCATCGCTGGCTTTCTATTCCTAATACATATCGACTCATATATTTTCCTGTCGGTATGGTCCCTCGGCTTTTGTAAGATTTGTGTGCTAAAAGGATTTCCATCGGCATAGTGAAGGTGGCATGGTCGGACATGGTCACCTGGTGGCGTATCAGTTGTTCTATTGTACAAACTACACAACCGCTCATTAAAACGTAGTCACACGGGCAGTTTGTTCTCTGCGATATACGTGGCATCACACAACTTACAAACTATTTCGTACACTACCTTTTTGTCAGTACATCGGCCTTTAGTTATAACAAAACAAGTATAGCAAGTCCGGTTTCCAGCGGGGCAGGGATGATCAGTGAAGGAGGAGTTTGCGAAGTTGTTTTTCAACGTATTATTAGACCACTGTGCAAACCTCACATTTAATTTGAACTTTTTCACGACCTGTTTTATTTTGCGCAGAATAGTTTCATCCACATAGGGCAGGGCTAGGAAGCCATCTACATCTTTTGACGGTCTACCACTCTGGTTTAATCGAAATGCCCACCATTCACCCTATCTAATTCCTTCGTTCAGATGTTGTACCTCTCCCTGCGGAATAGTCCAGTCTCCACTCGTTTGATCTATCTTCAACTTTTCCCCTACGCTGACAACTGCCATCTGTTTAACCCCACCCACCACTGCCCAGCCCTTTTTCCTGTCTCCTATGTAACCCCCTTTCAACCTCTCTCTGAATCCTATTGATGACCCCGAAAGGATAGCCGTTCTTTGTGAAAAGTTCAACGATTAATCTGAAATTCCGTAGTCTCGCAGGCTCGTCGGAAGACAACCACACTGCCCGCCTGAACTGCGACCTCACTAAGTTTAACTTCGAGTGCTTAGGGTGAGGTGAGCGAACCTGTACCGACCCTGAGTTTTCCGGTAGCTAGTCTGCCTGACATGGTACGCCATTGGTGCGCATGTGATTTTTCGTATGACGTAATAGGAACCTTATTTTGGCCCCCGTCCTGACATGGGTCACCATGTTGTGCAGATGTGTAGTTTCGTGTCCACATGTTGGTTTTGCTTCCGTTGTCGACAAGCCACTAGCCTGTGCTGACCTATTGATCTGTTGACCGGCAGATATCCGTCAGGTGGAGCACGCGTCGGGGCGCAGCATCAACCTGGCTCTCAGCCACCGAGGTCGGTCGGCTCTAGCCAGGGTTGGTCTGGAGGAGAAGATCATCCAGCGACACGGCATACCCATGTACGCGCGCATGATTCACGACCCGGACGGCTCGCGACGCTCCATCTCATACGGCAGAAATAATCAGGTTGGTCGCTCAGTCGGGGCTGTATCATGTATCATAACATCCAAGGTTCATTTACTACCAAAGTTCAAAACGTCCAAAGCTCACAACGTCCCAGGACCATAACGTGCAAAATGGGAGGTAAAGTTCAAGTGTCTGGATAAGTTGCGTTCAGAATGTCCAAAGTTCATAACGTTGAACGATCACAACCTCTAAAGCTGCTCTCAAAGGGAGAGTGTATGACCTCCAAAGTTCATTTGCGTTCAAGGATCACAAAGTTCAAAAATAGTTACCAATTGTCCGCTAGAGGGCTGAAAAGCTCCTGGCGGTGAAATATTGCTCCTTTATCTCCGATTTCTGTCAGCAGGTGACAGCAGCGTATGGGTTGTGCGTGCACACCTGCAGCTTCTTGCATGTGCCACCAAATGCGGTCTGGGGATTTGTCTTTTTCTGATAAAAAAAATATGCTCTTTCAGGTGGTCAAGTGCGACATATCTGTACGTGCATCAAACTATCAGCGGATTGGTGATGGGCAGTGTTTTTTTCCGATAGTGTTCCCTAACTCAAGGGTGGAGCCGGGTATCTAAAGTTAGTTAGGCAATCGCTCAGTTAAGCAATAAGCAGGCCAGCAATATTTAAGGAGGGATACAATGAGTGCTCTGCTTCAGTATACCATATTTGCATGTCTATGTATATGTATATATATATATATATACATATATATATATATATATATATATATATATATATATATATATATATATATATATATATATATATATATATATACATACAATGCATGAACGCTCACGATCATATTACGTATCTCGTAGCGTATTATTACGCATATAGCGTGATATTACGTATCACGATCATATTACGTACGTAGCGACACGTATATTCATGTCGCTCATCAAAATGTCACGCTCTCGTATTTATTCATGTTCGTTTCCGTGTTCCAAATATGTATAATCACTGTGATTGAAGTAATAGCCGAAAGCTCAGGTTTATTTTCGTATCCAGCATAAAACCAGGCAGATCTGGGGACTATACTTTTTAAGTGCATACTGTGCATATTATGAAGCTAGGCCTTGCTAACAGCTGGCCTGGCTTCTTTTGTGGCCAGCTTAACAGCTAGTGCAGCTGCATATATTTATGGTGGCAATATGTGCTCTGGCATCTTCTGTGCCCACAAAAGAAGCATGGGTGTTCATATTGCACAACAGTCCATTCGGCTTGGGCCAAATATAGAAGAACGTTTTTGTGACATCATGTTTAATTCGTTATTCAATCTTCACCCGAAACAGCGCATACGGCCACGCAATCCAAATCCGATCATACTGTCACACAAGCAATGCATGAACTTGTCTTGACCGACGCACACAAAGTACAGACAGTCCACATGGCGCTGCATGGAAAGATCGAGCAAAAATGGGTCTCATCTGTGATGGTGTGAAGCGAGATGGCAAGTATGGATGCTTCTATTGATTTGCTCCGTTGCTAACACACCGCATTGTCCGTAACAGTAATTTTACGTTTAAAAATGGGGACCAATGAGGATTAGTTGGAAAGAATGGCCTTTCAGCCATTTATTCGATACCAATGACTTCCTGGTTCCTACATCCAGGCTCTTGTCCCCGACAGGAATCAGTCGGTGGAACCGCCAACGGAAGCCTAGAATCAGGGGCCGAGCACCGGAGAGAGAAAATTGATCACATTAAAAAAAACACTTGAAAATTGTTCACCACCAAAGCATAACCGTCGAAATACGGATACATTTTAATTCGGGGTGTAGGTTTGGCCTCTAAAAATAAATTAGACCACCGTCACCTTATCCTAGTTGCGCTCCTGGTCTGATATGGGTCTCTGGGTGCCAATCGAATGCCGGTGGACAGCATGGGCGCGCCACCGGGTCGTTCTGTCGAGTGTGATGTCGGGGACAGTGGGCGCCCCACCGGGTCGTTCTGTCGAGTGTGGTGGTGGGGACAGTGGGCGCGCCACCGGGTCGTTCTGTCGAGTGTGATGTCGGGGACAGTGGGCGCCCCACCGGGTCGTTCTGTCGAGTGTGGTGGTGGGGACAGTGGGCGCTCCACCGGGTCGTTCTGTCGAGTGTGGTGGCCGGGACAACGGGCGCCCCACCGGGTCGTTCTGTCGAGTGTGATGTCGGGGACAGTGGGCGCCCCACCGGGTCGTTCTGTCGAGTGTGGTGGTGGGGATAGTGGGCGCCCCACCGTGTCGTTCTGTTGAGTGTGATAGCGGGGACAGTGGGCGCCCCACCGGGTCGTTCTGTTGAGTGTGGTGGCCGGGACAGTGGGCGCCCCACCGTGTCGTTCTGTCGAGTGTGGTGGTGGGGACAGTGGGCACCCCACCGTGTCGTTCTGTCGAGTGTGGTGGTGGGGATAGTGGGCGCCCCACCGTGTCGTTCTGTCGAGTGTGGTGGTGGGGACAGTGGGCACCCCACCGTGTCGTTCTGTCGAGTGTGGTGGTGGGGACAGTGGGCGCCCCACCGTGTCGTCTGTCGAGTGGGTGTGGGGACAGTAGGCGCCCCACCGTGTCGTTCTGTCGAGTGTGGTGGTGAGGACAGTGGGCGCCCCACCGGGTCGTTCTGTCGAGTGTGGTGGTGGGGACAGTGGGCGCCCCACCGTGTCGTTCTGTCGAGTGTGGTGGTGGGGACAGTGGGCGCCCCACCGGGTCGTTCTGTCGAGTGTGGTGGTGGGGACAGTGGGCGCGCCACCGGGTCGTTCTGTCGAGTGTAGTGGTGGTCACTGTCTTGCGTAGTTGAGAGCGGTGGCCCCTGTTTATCGTTTTCGGCAGTGGCCACCAGATCGGTTGCATTCCGACGGCGGGCTGGTGCGGGGTGGTCTGACGTACGACGTGCCCAAACACATGGCGGGCTGATGTGGGGTGGTCCGACGCACGACGTACGGCGTACCCATTGACCGGCTGGTGTGGGTTGTGAGTTGTGCAGTTTTTCGGAGGATGCAAGGGCGGGCTTTGCGTACCCATTTTGCATTGTGTAAGCCCATGGGCTGAAAGGGTAGGGCCAGCTATGATGGTCGACCAGGGGACGTACCCAACGTGGTAGGGGTCCGTGCCCACCCGTTGGACACGTAGGGCCGGTCGCACGTTATCAAGTAATAAGGCCCGGCGAGGACTGTTAGGTTTGGTAGGTCGGGCATAGATACCAGAGCATTTATGCCCTCGGAGCAAGTAAGCGAGCCCAACGTACAGATAACGAAGTGGACAAGTTACCGAGCTACCGGGCTTCTGGTCCCCTGGGAAAGTACTATGCTATCATCACCGGTATGGGAGGGTCGTATTTCTGAAGTCACCCTCGCTTTACGCTTTCCACTGGATGGTCACCTAGCCGCGGTCGTTAAGCGGCCGCGGTGTTCGTCACACGAGCACTGCTGCCGTACTGATATTAACTCGTATCCAGTTATTCTCGACTGCCCCTTCTGTCCGTCCACTGCCGAGCAACTGCCGCCCGTCTCTGTCAGTACTTTCGTACATGTTTACCCTTAATCTAATATATTTAACATGTATGTACACAGCATGATATTACGATCTAAAAACACTCCTAATCCACAGAACAGTCGTCTATCTCATAAATTCACACTCTACACTTCTTCAGACATCGCACACACATCCATATTCCACACATATCCGGCCATCGCACACACATCCATACTCTATACATCTCCGGCCATCGCACACATCCACACTCTACACATATCCGGCCATCGCACACACATCCATACTCTATACATCTCCGGCCATCGCACACACATCATTTCTCTACACATCTCCGGCCATCGCACACATACCCATACTTTATACATCTCCGGCCATCGCACACACACCCATACTTTATACATCTCCGGCCATCGCACACACATCCACACTCTACACATCTCCGGCCATCGCACACACATTCATACTCTATGCTTATCCGGCCATCGCACACACATCCATACTCTACACATCTCCAGCCATCGCACACACATCCATTCTCTACATATCTTAACCATCTCCCACACATCCATACTCTACACTTCTCCGGCCATCGCCCACACACCCATATCCTACACATCTCCGGCCATCGCACACACTCTTACTCCACGCACCACTGACCATTTCACACACCACTGGTCATTTCACACATTGTATTCTATGTGCACTTTTACGCGACACATTTCCTCTCCCCCCCCGAATTTAGCCTATTAGGCTCCCCCCCCCTGTAGGACGTATCGCTCCTTTCAGCCGAGTGAGCCTGGAATGAGGTTGTGGAGGAAATAGCAATGAGGCCGGTCCGGCACAGTTTGGAAGGAGGGTGGCCTGACAGACAGACGGCACTCATGTGCAGACGCTTGTCGCCCTTTGACCATCAATCACTTTGCAACTGGTCGCTTTGTTCGTCACTTCTACTCTGCATTTGCTCTGCCTCTCTCCATGAGTCGATCTCTCCCGATATCTATGCCGATTTGTCTACGTTCTCTCCCCGTCCTTCATGCTGTGTGTTGTGTTTTCGTTGTGTTTTCTTCGCTCCGCCCCTTAGAGTTCTGCGACCATTCCTTCGGCCCCAGAGAGAGCTCGGATGCTGATTGCTGGGAAGCGCACCATCTTGATATTTGTTCCCTGCGGCCATGCCTTGCCCTACGCCGCCTGGGGACTTGGTGGCGTTCAGCTTCTGCCCGTTGTTGTGTCTTTTTTTCTGGAGTTGGTGCTGGTGCGGATCTGGGGGCTTGGTGGCGTTCAGCTTTTGCCCGTTGTTGTGTCTTTTTCTGGAGTTGGTGCTGGTGCGGATCTGGGGTGGTGTTCAGCTCTGCCCGTTGTTGTGTCTTTGCCTGGAGTTGGTGCTGGTGCGGATCTGGGGACTTGGTGGCGTTCAGCTTCTGCCCGTTGTTGTATCTTTGCCTGGAGTTGGTGCTGGTGCGGATCTGGGGACTTGGTGGCGTTCAGCTTCTGCCCGTTGTTGTCTGTCTGGAGTTGGTGCTGGTGCGGATCTCCCACGGTCTGTGGGTCACGTGCGTCCTGGTGGACCGCCTCAGGGTGCAACGGGCTGAAGACATGGTTTTTTCCAGGGTTTGCGCTCTCCGACCCAGATCTTGACTCTAGCCTGTTGCCAGTGCAGGTGCGCGAGGTATGGGTCCGCCTCGACTTCAAAGCGTGTTTGTAGGTGGTGGCTGCGCGTCAGCTGCTCAGACTCGGTCGCCTGGCAGAATATAAAATGTATCGGCAAAAGAATGTAAGCGTCCCGCCACATCCCTGAATGAAAGTTGTCGTCAAAATCACGTATACAACCACGGACACCGATTATAAATGCAGCAAGTAGGCATTGATGATACAGGATCGAGCTCAAACCAACACAATGCCATTGGGCTGTGTTGCCTACCATTCATCATTATATCACCAACACGATGTCATTGGGCTCTGTTGCCAATCCTTCATCATTAGATATCACAGGATGGGCAACAGAGCCCAATGGCATCCATTGGGCTCTGTTGCCCATCCTGCATTATTAGATTATCAACACGATACCATTGGGCTGTGTTGTCCATCCTCCATCATTATATTACCAACACGATGCCAGCGGGTTGTGTTGCCCACCCTTCATCATTATATTGCCAACACTATATCAATGGGCTGTGTTGCCCACTCACCATCATTATATTTGTGATGGTAGGTACGACACCACCTACACCAAGTTGCTGGCATGGGCGTACCTTGTCATGCATAGGAGGCACGGAAAGCAAGGATTATCTCATACTGCCATCCGATTCCGCTGATGAAGACCCCGCAGGGGTGAGGCTTCCAAAATGGAGGCAAATATTTGGATGCCATTATTTCCAATCATCGTCCGTGGGCCCCATGTTAGAAGTCAACAACATTGGGGTAGGGAAAGTGCCTCCCCCTCCCAAAGAGCATGGAAGGTTCCACCCCTATGTCCCCGTATATGATTTTTTTTTAAAAGTCGGGTGCTGGAAATGATAAACGTAATCTGGAAGTGCGGCAGAACAATACAAGCGAAAACAAGACATGAATTCACTAATTACCCTTTTGAGAAAAGAAGAAGTTTCTATTCACCAAGCGGGGATGTGTCGTAAATTGTCTATCATTTTCTTAATTTCTTTTTGTAGTTTCTAGAAGAACTGATTTACCATGGCCAACGGATTGTTCATGTTTACGCTGGCTCTGTTTGTGTTTCAGTGTATCTACTCGGTGAGCCGAAGATACCTTAATGAAACGATGCTGACAGGTAAGGGAATGGCCGAGGCGGGGTATGGCTTGACTCGACTTGTGCTTCGCCTCGTCACGTTAATTTGTTACTCTCAGCTGTTTCCAATATGAGCGGGTCCTTCTTTCAATAATCGTATAGAAATGAAGCCGAGGGGAAAATAGTAGCCGCTGAGAAGGCATCTTCTTCACCGTGGTCCAGAAAGGAAGTTCAGTCACCCACAGTCCGTTCAAACTTGTCCCTCGATGAAGTTCTTGCAGTTCCTCCGAGTGTAGGTCCCACATCAGCACTGCGCCATCAGCACTGCGCCATCAGCGCAGCGTCATCAGCGTTGCGCCATCAGCGCTGCGCCATCAGCACTGAGCACATTTTGCCGCCCTCACAATTGAACGGCTCAAATACAACCACATTCTGCTATTCCACCACCTTCTTCTGGATACGTGCGGTCACATTTTGCTCTTCCATTACCTCCTCCTGGATACGTGCAGTCACATTTTGCTCTTCCACCACCTCCTCCTGGATACGTGCCTGACAACGCTGATGCAGCATTCAAGCGCATCAGGCGTTATAGTTACCACCTTCACTTTCATCGCAATGGTGGCCAATGGTGGCCATGTAATCTCGGGAGGGGGGTTCATGTCTCCAATTTTTTTAAAGTGGCGATTTGTGCTCCTCAATTTCTTTCGTGTTCCCCCGCCTCAAAGCCTGAGCTATTAAATTACCTTTGTATGATCGCCGCAAAATTATATTTAGTCATTTATGTAGTGAAAATATCTATACAAGAGTATCTCCAAAAATACCAGAAGCCGATATAGCCAATCAACGAGTTTTCACACGATATCTGTCGTGACAAAATCTCAGTGGTAAATCAACAAGCGTTAGAAATTTCTGTTTCCAGACCATTCATGAGTAACATGAATCTTTACCATGTATTCTTTTCGCTTTGGTTCAGAATTGTGCTTTGCGAGGCACCTAATTTGCATTATCGCAAGCCTTATACGTCTTAGGTTGCCTTCCCCTGCGCATATATCGATATATCTTGAACAAACGTGACACTGGGTGTCCTTGGGTGTCTTCAAGACCATGGAGGGCGTCTTGGGCAGCCTTAAACACGTACGTCAAGCAAGCGTCGTATTCATATTCGTATTCAGCGACGAGTTCGCCAGATACTTATTCGTATTCCTATTTGCATTCAGCGACTGGTTTATGTTCGTTCGATTCAATTACAACGAATGCTTTTGCTGGTACTGAACGCCCTGTCAGCAACTACATAGGTCTCATACGACCACTTTAACGGTCAAGGTCCAACGTAAACCGGTTTCTGTGGCCGCCTCGCATTTTTTTTCGTTTTCACCCAAACCTGCCGATATCTGGTATCAAGGGATAGTCCGTGGTGAACCCTCGTGTAGCATTTCAAACCGGGACATGCCAATATCCAACATCAAGGTCAAGGTTAGTTTGATTTATTAGATGGCGATATTGAAGCGATAGCGACCGAACACGAAGTTCGGTCGCCATCGCTTCAATTTCCATGAAACAGACGATATTCCACGTGGCTTGTTGTGCGGTATCCGAAAGCTGAGCAATCAAATTATTTTTCAAGGTCGAAAGTCACACTGAAGTTTTCGGTCGCTGTGTTCGTTTTTGTCTTCGTTTCTGTCAAAACGTACCCAAATCTCGTATCAAGCGATAGCCCGTGGTCAACCCTCGAGTAACATTTCCCACCGGGACATGCCGAGGTCAAACCTCAAGGCCAAAGGTTCGTTTGACATCTTCGATGGCCTCGCGTTTGGTCGCTTTGCCTTCAAGCTTCATCATATGAGAGTCATTCGACGTGGCTTGTTTCGCTGTATTAGAAAGTTGAAGAATCGAAATTATTTCGAAGGTCAAAGGTGAAGCTGATTTCTCCGGTCGCCTCGCATTTTTTGTTTTCGCCCAAACCTACCCAAATCATGCGATAACCCGTGGTGAACCCGCGAGTAGCATTTCAAACCGGGACCAGTTGCCCGTGCGCCGCGCCCGAGCGAGAATCACGCGCCGGCGCTCCTCTACCCAGCCCAGCCTGCCGCCTGTGCCTCTCCTTGAGTGCCCTGCGTGTGCATGCGAAGAGCCTCTTCTCATCGGGGCAATCAACTGCCAATCATTGAAGCCCAAGCTACTGGAACTATCCGACCACTTACACCATCACAAGTATGACCTCATGGGCCTTTGTGAGACCTGGCTCCCCCCAGCGACCCCGAGTCGCCTACTCGTGCTGCCTGGATACCAGCTGTTCCGGGCCGATTGTCCGGACGGTCGGGGCTTTGTTGGTGTGGGACTGGCTGCCAGGGACGGTATCAGTGTGACCCCTATCAGGCTCACCACCGCCGCGGTCCCCAACAGCCGACTTGAGACGCTATGGACACTGGTGAGGCTAGACAGTAAGCGGAAATGTATTATGTGTACCGCCTATCGGCCTCCTAGGCGTATTATAGGGGACCTGAGGGCTGACTTTGATGACCTGACGGATCAATTTCAGCGTATCATGGTTTATTATCCCCAGACCAAGGTGCTGATCTGCGGTGATCTTAATTGCTGCCTTTTAAAACCTGATCATGACTCCGCCAAAAAGATACTTTGTGATTTTATGCCTGACCACTCCTTGACTCAGTGTGTTTCATCTCCTACTTACTCAGCAGGATCCCTACTTGATGTATTAATTACTAACTGTACCACTTTTGTGAAACGTTGCGTACCCCAATTCTGTCATTTTAGTCCACCTTATTTTATCCGTGCCTTGATCAGTGTACCTCGCTCTCGCCCGCGCCGATCAGCTGTTCGGTCTCGCTGTCTCCACCGGGTCGACCAAGTTGCGCTTCATGCTCACCTTATTAATGCTGACTGGTATAGTGTGTTTTCATCGCCGACTGTCACTCAGAAGTAGGACTGTTTTCTCAGTGTATTTCTACCGATTTTTGACGCCCATGCCCCGGTCAGAGCCGTGTCCATTCGCAATCCCAGCGCCCCTCCAGTCACCGACCCCACCAAAAATCTAATGTCTCGCCGTCGCGTGGCGTTGACTGAACACGGTCATAGGTCGCCAGAATATATCATCCTAAACAGAGCGGTACGGTCCGCCATACGCCGTGACACCCGCAATGACATTCAGCGGCGCATCCAGGAGAACGGACGTCGATCGATGTGGCAGCACATCAGATCCACCGTCAGTGGTGGGAAGCCCGTCCGTAAGGTGCCCGACGCCACACCCGATGAACTGAACAATTATTTCGTTGGCATTGGTCCGCGTGTTGCGAGTAATCAGTAAGGTGAGAGAGTTAGGAGAGATGCCAGACCTAGCATGCCGTCTACCACGTGTTGGCGCCTGTGTGTTTTGTGTGGAACCTCTGACGCTGTCAGAGCTGAGGACCGTCATCCTGGGGATGAGTGGCTCGTCGGCTTGCGGCGAGGACGGGGTCAGCATACACATGGTGCGCCTGTCCTTTGACGCAATCGGCACGGTGCTCCTGCATTTGGTCAACTCCAGCATTTCCTTTTCTGATGTTCCTCGATCCTGGAAGCACTCCCTCGTTCATCCTATCTTTAAGTCGGGCGATCCTACCAGCCCTTCCAACTACCGTCCTATTTCCATAGTTCCTGTCATTGCCAAAATTGTAGAGCGTGCCATTCACCAGCAGCTCTACAATTACATGTCCCAAAACCACCTCCTGTCCTCAACCCAGCACGGTTTCCGTCCACGTCACTCGACAGAAACCGCGCTGACTTCCATTTTCGATCATATCCTATCCGCCAATGACCGAGGTGAGTTATCCCTTCTTTGCCTGCTGGACTTGAGCAAATGCTTTGATGTGATTGATCACTCAAGGCTCTTGACTAAATTAAGCATCCACGGTATCGACACTTCTTGGTTCTCTGCATACCTTTGCGATCATACCCAGAGTGTCAGCCTCACTGACAATCTGGGTAATCTCAAAAAGTCTACTCCGCTTCCCAACGGCATTGGTGTCTTTCAGGGATCTGCTCTCGGCCCGCTCCTCTACTGCATCTTCGCCAACGACCTCAGTCTGTTCGTTGAAGGTGCAGTGGTAGTCCAATATGCGGACGACACCCAAATTTTGGTTAGTGGTAAAAAATCGGAATTTCGAAACATCGTCACGAGGATGGAATATGTTTTGGACTCTCTTGACTCTTGGTTTCGTGCAAACGGCCTCAAAGTGAATGCCGGAAAGACTCAACTAATGCTGCTGGGAAGTCAGCAAAATTTGCGCCCCCCCCCCGAAATTACCGTAAAATTTCGCGATCACAATCTAATTCCCATCTCGGAAGCAAAAAAATATCGGATTAATCTTTGACCGCTCTCTCAGCTGGGACTCCCACGTCTCCACCATCACTAGGCGCTGCTTCGGTACTTTGAGTGGTCTGTCGCATCTGAGGAGTTACCTGCCGCCTGCTGTCATTTCCGCTTTAGTCAATGCCTTGGTACTCTCGCAGATCCGGTATTGTATTTCGCTGTACGGCAATGGAACGAAAAAGAAACTGTCTCGCATCCAAAACATTATTAACTATGCAGCAAAAGTAATTTTCGGCCGCAAAAAATTTGATCATGTATCGGATCTGCTGGAGAAATTGGGCTGGCTGAACGCGCGGGACCTCGTTCAGTACCACACGCTGACCTTGCTGCACAAGGTGCGCCGCCTGGGTGAGCCAGAGTCACTAGCCTGCGAATTTGCTCTGGTATCTCAGACACGCGACAGAACCACCAGGCAAGACAGCGATCTGCACGTGCCCAGATCGCGAACCAACATGGGCAAGCGACGTTTTTGTAGTCGCGCGGCTAGACAATACAATGCCTTGCCGCCCTATCTGACGCGGCTACCCACCCACCTGTTTGGACCGCACCTAAAGCGTCACCTGCGTGGGAACCCGGATTGTGGAGGCAATTAGCGCCTTATTTATGTGTCTGCTTTTATGACTGTTTGTAGACGATATCTGAATGTATGATACTTCTCCCGACCTCTTTTTATTTGCATGACGTGAGGCTGTAATAGCCACGAGTTAATTGTGGATGGCCTTAATACATGTCTGGCTGTCTGTCTATGGACATGTCAAACCTCAAGGTCTAAGATTAGGTTGAATTTTTCGAAGTCCTCGCGTTTCGTCGCTATGGCTTGAATTTGCACCAAGTGGGTGTCATTCGACGTGATTTGCCATACAATATCGGAAAGTTGATAAATCTAAATAATTTCAAGGGTAAAAAATGTCAGGCTGGTTCTTCGATCGCCTCGCTTTTTCGTTTTCGCCCAAACCTACTCAAATCTGGTTTCAAGCGATAGCCCGTAGTGAACAGTCGAGTAACATTTCAAACTGGGACATGTCAAGGTCAAAGGTTTGCTTTAGTTCTTCGATGGCCTCGTGTTTCGTCGCTATGGCTTCAATTTGCAGAAAATGGGTGCCATTCGACGTCGCTTGTTGTGCGGTCTCAGAAAATTGAGAATTCGAAATAATTTCGACCGTCAAAGGTCAAGCTGATTTTTTTCGGTCGCCTTGCATTTTTCTTCGTTTTCGTCCGAGCCTACCCAGATCCACTATCAAGCGATAGCCCGTTGAACCCTCCAGTAACATTTTGAAACCGGGATTGCGGTCCCCTACGAAAGTTCACGGACCCTTACGAACGTCTATGGGCCCTTATGAACGTCTACGGACCCTTATGAACTTCTATGGGGCACTACGAGCTTTTATGGGCCCCTACACGAAAGTTCGCGGGCCCTTACGAATGTCTACGGGCCCTTACGAGCATCTACGAGCCCTTATGAATGTCCACGTGCCCTCAAGAACGTCTACGGGCCCGTACGATATCCACAGACTTTTACGAAAGATCACGGGTCCTTCAGAGCGCATTCGGGCCCCTACAAACCCCTGCGGATATCTACGTGCCTCCACGAATGTCTACGAGCCCCAGAGGCATGGGAAGGGTTTTTAGGTCAATTTATTCCATGTTATGCCATAGGCGTAATGCTAAATCTCACGAAGTTTGGGAGACGCCCCCCCCCCCGTCTCCCAACGCGCTATGGCGACGTCCTTGATTGTGAGGTAGTCGCGAAGATGAAATGGTAGTCACCCTACTAAACTAAGTTACTCCTACACAAGTGCCGGTAAATGTAAGCGTTGCACCATCGACCCAAGCATAGTTTACAAGCGATTCCAGCGATTGCTCCACGGGAACAAGTATCAAAGTGAGAAATATTAATTTACTAATATGAAAAAATTATGGTCGCTCGTACGTACCAAGCTAGGCAGGGTTTTAAAAGTCATACGATGTAAACCCGTCGTTAGCGTACTGATATTTACCCGTGGCCATCAGCACCATTTACCCGTGGCCATCAGCACCATTTACCCGTGGCCATCAGCACCATTTACCCGTGGCCATCAGCACCATTTACCCGTGGCCATCAGCACCATTTACCCGTGGCCATCAGCACCATTTACCCGTGGCCATCAGCACCATTTACCCGTGGCCATCGACACCATTTACCCGTGGCCATCAGCACCCATTTACCCGTGGCCATCAGCACCATTTACCCGTGGCCCTCATCAGCACCATTTACCCGTGGCCATCAGCACCATTTACCCGTGGCCATCAGCACCATTTACCCGTGGCCATCAGCACCATTTACCCGTGGCCATCGACACCATTTACCCGTGGCCATCAGCACCATTTACCCGTGGCCATCAGCACCATTTACCCGTGGCCATCAGCACCATTTACCCGTGGCCATCGACACCATTTACCCGTGGCCATCAGCACCATTTACCCGTGGCCATCAGCACCATTTACCCGTGGCCATCGACACCATTTACCCGTGGCCATCAGCACCATTTACCCGTGGCCATCGACACCATTTACCCGTGGCCATCGACACCATTTACCCGTGGCCATCAGCACCATTTACCCGTGGCCATCGACACCATTTACCCGTGGCCATCAGCACCATTTACCCGTGGCCATCAGCACCATTTACCCGTGGCCATCAGCACCATTTACCCGTGGCCATCAGCACCATTTACCCGTGGCCATCAGCACCATTTACCCGTGGCCATCAGCACCATTTACCCGTGGCCATCAGCACCATTTACCCGTGGCCATCGACACCATTTACCCGTGGCCATCAGCACCATTTACCCGTGGCCATCGACACCATTTACCCGTGGCCATCAGCACCATTTACCCGTGGCCATCGACACCATTTACCCGTGGCCATCAGCACCATTTACCCGTGGCCATCGACACCATTTACCCGTGGCCATCAGCACCATTTACCCGTGGCCATCAGCACCATTTACCCGTGGCCATCAGCACCATTTACCCGTGGCCATCAGCACCATTTACCCGTGGCCATCGACACCATTTACCCGTGGCCATCAGCACCATTTACCCGTGGCCATCAGCACCATTTACCCGTGGCCATCAGCACCATTTACCCGTGGCCATCAGCACCATTTACCCGTGGCCATCAGCACCATTTACCCGTGGCCATCAGCACCATTTACCCGTGGCCATCAGCACCATTTACCCGTGGCCATCGACACCATTTACCCGTGGCCATCAGCACCATTTACCCGTGGCCATCAGCACCATTTACCCGTGGCCATCAGCACCATTTACCCGTGGCCATCAGCACCATTTACCCGTGGCCATCAGCACCATTTACCCGTGGCCATCAGCACCATTTACCCGTGGCCATCAACCTTACCCGTGCACCATTTACCCGTGGCCATCGACACCATTTACCCGTGGCCATCAGCACCATTTACCCGTGGCCATCAGCACCATTTACCCGTGGCCATCAGCACCATTTACCCGTGGCCATCAGCACCATTTACCCGTGGCCATCAACACCATTTACCCGTGGCCATCAACACCATTTACCCGTGGCCATCAGCACCATTTACCCGTGGCCATCAGCACCATTTACCCGTGGCCATCAGCACCATTTACCCGTGGCCATCAGCACCATTTACCCGTGGCCATCAGCACCATTTACCCGTGGCCATCAGCACCATTTACCCGTGGCCATCAGCACCATTTACCCGTGGCCATCAGCACCATTTACCCGTGGCCATCGACACCATTTACCCGTGGCCATCAGCACCATTTACCCGTGGCCATCGACACCATTTACCCGTGGCCATCGGCACCATTTACCCGTGGCCATCAGCACCATTTACCCGTGGCCATCGACACCATTACATTTACCCGTGGCCATCAGCACCATTTACCCGTGGCCATCAACACCATTTACCCGTGGCCATCAGCACCATTTACCCGTGGCCATCAGCACCATTTACCCGTGGCCATCAGCACCATTTACCCGTGGCCATCAGCACCATTTACCCGTGGCCATCAGCACCATTTACCCGTGGCCATCAACACCATTTACCCGTGGCCATCAGCACCATTTACCCGTGGCCACCCGTGGCCATCAGTGCCATCAGCACCATTTACCCGTGGCCATCGACACCATTTACCCGTGGCCATCAGCACCATTTACCCGTGGCCATCAGCACCATTTACCCGTGGCCATCAGCACCATTTACCCGTGGCCATCAGCACCATTTACCCGTGGCCATCAACACCATTTACCCGTGGCCATCAGCACCATTTACCCGTGGCCATCAGCACCATTTACCCGTGGCCATCGACACCATTTACCCGTGGCCATCAGCACCATTTACCCGTGGCCATCCCATTTACCCGTGGCCATCAGCACCATTTACCCGTAGCCATCAGCACCATTTACCCGTGGCCATCACACCATTTACCCGTGGCCATCAGCACCATTACCCGTGGCCATCAGCACCATTACCCGTGGCCATCAGCACCATTTACCCGTGGCCATCACACCATTTACCCGTGGCCATCAGCACCATTACCCGTGGCCATCAGCACCATTTACCCGTGGCCATCAACACCATTTACCCGTGGCCATCAACACCATTTACCCGTGGCCATCAGCACCATTTACCCGTGGCCATCAACACCATTTACCCGTGGCCATCAGCACCATTTACCCGTGGCCATCAGCACCATTTACCCGTGGCCATCAACACCATTTACCCGTGGCCATCAACACCATTTACCCGTGGCCATCAGCACCATTTACCCGTGGCCATCAGCACCATTTACCCGTGGCCATCGACACCATTTACCCGTGGCCATCAGCACCATTTACCCGTGGCCATCGACACCATTTACCCGTGGCCATCAGCACCATTTACCCGTGGCCATCAGCACCATTTACCCGTGGCCATCAACACCATTTACCCGTGGCCATCAACACCATTTACCCGTGGCCATCAGCACCATTTACCCGTGGCCATCAACACCATTTACCCGTGGCCATCAGCACCATTTACCCGTGGCCATCAGCACCATTTACCCGTGGCCATCAACACCATTTACCCGTGGCCATCAACACCATTTACCCGTGGCCATCAGCACCATTTACCCGTGGCCATCAACACCATTTACCCGTGGCCATCAGCACCATTTACCCGTGGCCATCAGCACCATTTACCCGTGGCCATCAACACCATTTACCCGTGGCCATCAGCACCATTTACCCGTGGCCATCAGCACCATTTACCCGTGGCCATCAACACCATTTACCCGTTGCCACCGCAGTCATTGCATGCCCAATGACTGAGCGATGTCAATGCGGTTTTCCGAGCCCAAAATACCAATGTTAACGACTACATTCTGGACGGCTTATGGCATGTTATGCCGAAGTGTATGATAATCATTGCCATTCGTCAACTGTTTATACCGGTCGGCTTCCGTTGAGCGACCCTGTGTGTGAAGCGAAGATAAAGTCGTTCTGCGCACAGCCTGGACGTCCATTCCATGCGGGCGGACTCGGTCGTTCGCAGAGCTCGACCGGGCTGCTTTGCTTTCTGCACCAAGTCGAGCTTGATCGCCAATCCACGCCGTGAGCGAATGCTTCTGCGTCCATGGGTCCGCGAACCAAATCAGAATTACCTCCGGACTTCGGCAGATGAGATCGAGGGGGCCGGCGGTGTGTCTCGGTCCGATCGCCGGCCGGCAGTGTGTCTCGGTCCGATCGTCGGCCGGCGGTGTGTCTCGGTCCGATCGTCGGCCGGCGGTGTGTCTCGGTCCGATCGTCGGCCGGCGGTGTGCCTCGGTCCGATCGCCGGCCAGTGGGGGACAGCAGCCGGGCGGAGCGACCGCTGGCTACCGTCGTCAACCCCCTGTCACCCCTCCCCCCGCCCCACCGCGTCTTCGCCATCTGGTCAGTTCCAGGCGGGCGTGTTTCGACGACACCAGAGCACGGTTACATAACGCGGCAGCTCAGTTGCCTGGTAACAGGACCGGCCAGCCGGCGAGCGCGACCCTCGGCCGTCGGCCGTCGGGACTACCGTCCACCACCGGCGCGGCGCTACAGCCCACGGATCGGCCGGACTCCCCGTCGGGACTACCGTCCGCCACCGGCGCTACAGCCCACAGAAAACACGCGCTTGTCGAAGTTGGGGCAATGGCAGTTCAAAAGGATGTGTGGTTAAAGCGTTGCTAGTTACAAGAGTGGGCTCATGAATCGCGGGTATTAGGTTATCGTGGTGTGGTTTGCATGTATGGCGACGCCTGGTGGGTCGGTGGAACTCTAGGACTAATGTTTAATGTCTGGCAGTGGACGGTGTTCCTTCCGTGGTTGTGCCCTTCTCTAAGCTGAGTCGCATGCATGAGAGCTTTATTTCTACGTGAAGCTTGGTTCTTTTGTGACGTCAAGCGCTACAATGAGCTGATTGCGACGGTTTTCGATAAAAGGTAGACGTTTTCATCGACATAAAACTCTATATTATACAGTGGCGTCGCCACGAAATTCTTCCAGGGGGGGCAATGTTCATAGGGGGCCTCCTGTTCCCCAAAAGGGGGCCTCCACTGTTTTTTTAAAATAAATATTCTTAAACAGAATATGCATGGGTGAATACGAACCTAACAAAATAATCCATCACAAAAAAAGAAGAAAACAAAACACATTCATTCAGGCACATCATACCTTTCTGTGTTGCCATATATCATCAACAATGACATCCTCTATGGCAAGGTAGACTTTTAAAAAAAAGTTATCCTTATTAATTATAGGAACTAGATTCTGTCTTCAGTTTTCGTTTGATTTGTATAATTCCATAAAGTAACGTCCAAGACATTTCTTTAGCACTGCTTTTTTCCTTGGCACCTGTTCTATTCTGGGAAATATTTGGCAAATTACACTGTTCCAGGAGGTCCTGTGTTAGGGCCTCCTATTGCTTTTTAATCTCTTAGCATGGTTCCCGAATTGGAACATGATTTAATATTGATGTCTTGTTTGTTCTTGGCATGGTGCATCATTTACGCAAAACGCAACAGCAAGAATCATTTTTTTTCGCTGAGAACTAAGCCATACCAGGGTATAAATAAGCAAATGTGGATAAATACGTCAGTGCCAAAACAAACCAATATCTTTATGCTTTATCGACGAGAAGAATCTTCCAACTGGCCTCTAGATTGTAGCGAGCTGGTGGGGCTCGTGCTGAGCATATCTGAAAGATATCTCCCATTGATCAACCCACTTCTATGTCCACCAAGTTTAACTGAATATAGCTAGGTTCATCACTACTGTTAGTAATTCCCACCAGCTTGATCTCATAAACAAGCTTAAACGATCATTTCTCAGTCCTCGGACGACAATTTCGCGAACGCGACAACGAGAAGTGAATTGATTTGGTTTTCTGATCGTCATCTTAGGGGTTTATTTCTTCTTCTTTTTATATAACATTTGGTGCTGGCTGCAAGGCACTTGGCACAGAAGCTAAGATAATAAATCCTCCGCGAATAAATTCACGGCAAGAACAAGCATTGAACAATAATGCATCAATGGCAATGCAACAATGTAACAATGATAATGCATAAATAATGCAAAACCTTCGAATTCCACGCCTTCACGCCCATGGTTATCACTGTGCTGTACCGTTTTGTAAATTGTGTCGTTGAGAAGGTACTGAAGCTGGGAAGCTCTAACCATGCAGGCTGCAATCACAGAAGACAACTTTGTAGGAAGAAAATACGTTTTAAAACATCGTTCCTCCCATTTAATATGGGGAATCGGTGTTGTTTTGTATGTTTGTGAAGGGGAATTTTCCCCCGAAATGTTGACCTTCCTCCATGGGCGTAAGTTTTCCGATTTAGACCACTATTTTGTCAAAGGGGACCATTTTAAATACAATAATTAGTGATTGACTGGATTATCCTGTTGAGGGGCCTAATCTATCACTATCTTTTCTGATTCGTCTGATTTCACCCCTAGCTCCCCCACCCTGTTCGAATGTATTATTTTGGTATCCCTTGACAAGTCACCTCGCACTGCTGAAATTACACCTACGCAAATCACTTTAAAATAAAAAAATCCCAATTTCAGACATGCCGGTTCATAGTGCCCGGTCGCCACGACTCCAACGTTATTGCACGTGCACACCCATCTTGCGCATTCGGCGCATTCGCCACACTTCGTGCGATGCTACGGATTCTGCTGGGCTTCCTACGCTTTGCTAATTATTGCCGCATGATAGACTTGTGCCATATCTGACGTGATAGAATGCTTCGTATGGTCGTTCGCTGCGAAAATTCGATGAATTAAATTCGATTCTTAGTTCCCTACTTCCCATATTTTATGGTAAAGAAATGCGGATACCCGCTGAGCTTTGATTCACCTCATATCTTTGATTAAACATGCTTCCAGGTTGGCTACCGAATCGAGACCCAGCCTGAGTGTACTTCTTTGAACCAGTTTCGTATTTCTTCGTCTACGGATGTGTCTTAGGGCTCCAATCCATTTTTGTTAGAGATCCAAAGCATTTTCGAAACTACTGCTCGTATTAGGGTTTATTGCTTTTTTTTGTGCACCGAAGACTTTTTTTAGTTGTCGGGACGCTTTCAAAGATCTCGATGTGTTTACTTAGTGCCCGGCATTTTTGTTCGTTTCGGACCATGTTGCTTTTTGCGGCCCCAGCCTCTTTTCAGGCCCTTGTGCAGTCATATGGTCCCTGTGTGCCTTGAGAGCCTCCGGTGTTTTTTAAAAATGATGTTTTCTAGAGTTCCCGGTATATATAGTTATGGCTACAACACATGTTTTCGGGTCCTGTCGCTTTTTGCAAGACTGCGCTTTGGAGGGCCAGTCGCATTCTCGGTCCTCGCTGTGCTCTTAGGGTCCCGCTGTGTTCATTTGGGGCTTCTGACGCACATTTGTGGTGTCCCGGTACCATTTCGGGGCTTTTTCTGGGTCCTATCGCGACTTATCGCGTCCAGGCGCGTGGTTCCGGGACCCAACGCCAGTTATCTGGGCTCAACGCGATTTTGTGGATCTCTTCTGAATTTTCTTTAAATTCCGAATCCCGGCCTCATTTTTTCGAGTCCCTGGCGACATGTTTTTGTATCTCACCTCGATTTTCTTCGAGCTCCGGTATGTTTTTCGATGCCGTACGCGATTTGTCAAGGCATCTGATGACATGTTCGGTGCTCCAGAACCATTGTCCTGACCTGGGCTTTTTTGGAATCCCTCATTATTTTGGAGGGCTCCGGCTTTATTTTTCGGATACAGATGCGACTTTGGAGGTCACACGGTGCCTATGTGGGGCCCTAGACGCCAATTGTTGGCAGCCCCGACGTTAATTTTTGATGCCCAGGCCAAATTTTTGGTACTACCGATGGGAATTGTGGGTCCGGGCGCGAAATTTGGTGGGACCGGTTCGAGTTTGCGGGGCGCGTTGTACCTAGCTGTGACCCCAACGCGATCTCGGCGGTTCCTGTTGCAGATTTTTGTGCCTCGGAGCGAGTTTTCTGGGGCCCAGCGTATTTACTAGGAGTCTCTATGCGAATTCTGGTGGACCGACGCGAATTTGTGTGGCCCCAGCGCGACTTTTGGGGGTCTCGGCTCGATTCTTGGGAGCATATCCCTCTTAGGAGGGAGGGGGCATTTGCCCTTTTGATATGTCACTGCGGCCACCAAAGGACTTCTTTCAGCCGATGGCACCTTTCGGAGTATAAATGCCCTCCGGGCAATTTTTTCCGAACCTGTTCTTAATTTTCTGGTGCTGGGGTCGATTCTATCGAGACTCTGTGTGAACTTTTGGACATCGAGTTCTATTTTCTTAAAGGTCCTTATGCGATATTTTTCGGTCCTGGTACGATTCTTCGGTTTCCAGGTGCGATTTTTTTCGGTGCCCTGACACGTTTTTTTCCAGTGTCCAACGGGTTTTGGGGGGACTTTGACCCGATTTATTTTTGTGGAGCAGAGTGACATTCCGGTTGATAATTGATTTTTTGGTGCAGCTGTAACCTTTTGTGTCCAGGCGCGACCTTTTTGGTGTCTAGTGAGATTGTCAAAGGCTGCGACGCGACTTTTTTTCTAGTCCAATGTAATCTTTTATGTCCCGACGTCATTTGCTTGGATCCCTAGCTCGAGTTTTAGCGACCTAGACACTTTGTGGGTGTCCAATACGTTTTTGATGCTTTTGGTGTCGTTGTTGAGGCCCCAGAGTGATTATCCATGTCCGGATTGTTTTTCGTTGCCCCGGCTTCATTTGTGTCCCAATGATACTGTTGGGGAACGGTACTACCTATCGTGCCCCTAGCGTGATTTTCATGGTCCGAGCGTGAATTTTCGGTACCCCTAGGCTCAGCGTGATATTCAGGGGCCCCGGCCGGATCTTTTTGGGCCCATATCGTGATTTCAAGTACCCCGGCACGATTCCTGGCATTTGAGGGGCTTCTTGCAAATCATAGACCTCCTCTCGCGTCTTAGGGGTGGGTCTCGCCTCATTTCCTGGAGCCTTTTTACCGGCTTTTGGACGTCTTCTCGTGCATCCTACCCTCCTCCATATTCAATGGTCCTCCTCTACCGTTTTTGAGGACCTCCTCCCACATCCTAAGACCCCTTTAACGTGGCATGGGGCTTCCTCTCATGTTCCAGGGGCATCCTCTGCCAAATTAGGGGCCTCCTGCCACGCCTCGTGGGCCTCCTTTGTCCTCGCAAAGCTTACCCGTCTTGAGGGATCTTCAATTTGGAAACCTCGCCTCCTTACATACCTGCTACCTGCCACTCCCATCTTAAGTGCCTTCTCTCATTTCCTGGGAATTCCTTCCGGTCGTCGGGGCTTCATTCGGCCCTGGAAACCTCTTACTCGATCTCGAGGGACTCCTGTCGAGTCCGGCAGGGGCCTCCTTTTCTCTTCTAGAGGCTTTCTTTTTCAAATTAGGGGCCTCCTCTCACGTCTTCGGAGCCTTCTGTTCTGCGTTTTGATTATATCTTTGCCCATTTTAAGGGTGGCCTCTTATCTCCTGGTGGATTCCTGTTCTCTCTCAGGTACCTCCTCTCCCAAATTACAAGCAACCTTTCCTATCTCAGTTACTTTGTCATTTCCTGGGGACCCTCTTACCGGTCTTGAAGCCTTCTTTCTCGCCTGGGAGCCATCCCTCATATCTAATTGCCCTTCTCTCATATTTTAGGGGCTTCCTCGTTTATCATAGGGTCTCATTTCCAATCTTATATCGCCCTCTTCCGAATTAGGTGCTTCCTGCCACTTTTCAGGATCATCCTTTTCTATCTTGGTGGAACCTTACCCGTTTTAGGGACTGCTTTTGCGTCTCCGAAACCTCATCTCATATCCACTGGCTTTATATTCCGTCTTTGGGCCTCCTCTCATTTTCTGAGGTATCCCTTCCCGTGTTGGGCCACCTTTGCAATCCTGGGGCCTCCTTTGTAATCCTGGGGCCTTCTTTGCAATCCTGGAGGCCTCCTTTGCAATCCTGGGGACTTTCTGTTCATTCCTGGGGGCCTCCTGTGCAATCCTGAAGTCCTCCTTTGCAATCCTGGGGGCCTCCTTTGCAATATTGGGGACCTCCTTTTCAATCCTGAGTGCCTCCTTTGTAATCCTGGAGGCCTCCTTTGCAATCTTGGGGGCCTTCTTTGCAATCCTGGGGGGCCTCCTTTGTAATACTGGAGGCCTCCTTTGCGTTCCTGGGGGCCTCCTTTGCAATCCTGGGGCCTCCTTTGTAATCCTGGAGGCCTCCTTTGCATTCCTGAGGCCTCCTTTGCATTCCTGGGGGCCTCCTTTGCATTCCTGGGGGCCTCCTTTGCAATCCTTGGGGCCTCCTTTGCATTCCTGAGGGTTTCCTTTGCAATCCTGAAGTCCTCCTTTGCGATCCTGGGGGCCTCCTTTGCATTCCTGGGGCCTCCTTTGCATTTCTGGAGGCCTCCTTTGCTATCTTGGGGGCCTCCTTTGCAATCCTGGGGCCTCCTTTGTAATACTGGAGTCCTCCTTTGTAATCCTGGGGGCCTCTTTTGCAATCCTGGGGCCTTCTTTGTAATCCTGGAGGCCATTTTTGCAATCCTGGGGCCTCCTTTGCATTCCTGGGGCCTCCTTTGCAATCCTGGGGGCCTCCTTTGTAATCCTGGGGGCCTCCTTTGCATTCCTGAGGGCTTCCTTTGCAATCCTGAAGTCCTCCTTTGCGATCCCGGGGGCCTCCTTTGCATTCCTGGGGGCCTCCTTTGCATTTCTGGAGGTCTCATTTGCTATCTTGGGTCCTTTGCAATCCTGGGGCCTCCTTTGTAATACTGGAGTCCTCCTTTGCAATCCTGGGAGCCTCTTTTGCAATCCTGGGGCCTTCTTTGTAATCCTGGAGGCCTTTTTTGCAATCCTGGGGCCTCCTTTGCATTCCTGGGGGCCTCCTTTGCAATCCTGGGGGCCTCCTTTGCATTCCTGGGGGCCTCCTTTGCAATCCTGGAGTCCTCCTTTTCGATCTTGGAGGCCTCTTTTGCAATCCTGGGGGCATCCTTTTCAATACTGGGGCCTCCTTTGTAATCCTGGGGGCCTCCTTTGTAATCCTGGGGGCCTCCTATCCTCTCCTTGGTGACTCCTTCTTCAAATTAGGGGCCTCCTCTCACGTCTTGGAGGCCTCCTCTCATGTCTCGTCGGCCTCCTTGCTCACTTTTTTTGCTGTGCATTCCCGGATAGGGGCCTCCTGAAATTTCAGTGGGGGCGGCGCCCCCCCCAGTCTCACGGTAGGGGGGCGACTGCCCCCCTGCCCCCCGGTGGCGACGCCCTTGATATTATACCACTGGATTGTGTGCTTCTTAATACACTGAGCATGCATAAATTGCGCGCAATTCAAATATGAACACAGGGCCCTCGCCAGGCCTTCGAGGTTGGGGATGAAGCTTTTTTCAGATTTTCCCCAATTTTTGCTCGAAAACCGAAAAGTCCTCGGATTTAAGCCACAATGTCTTGAGATTGCAGAGAGCTCCCCGGTGTCCCCACTCCCCGTGGCGACGCCTATGTTATATGTGTGGATATCGCCAGTGTTGTTTGATGTGGAATGATTATTGTGACCAGTGGCAGATCCAGAAGACTATATTTCTACCGATTTTGGCGGGGGGGGGACATTATTTCCTCCGATCGAAATATTCTTCAGATTTGAAACCTAATTCGGTGAGTTCTTTCAAGATTACATTTTATTCCTTCTAATAATGCAATATTTTTGCGTCGAGAAAATGCCGATTAGGTGCTAAAGTTCGGAAAATCAGCGTATTTGGGGAGAGGGGCTGGGGGTGTCAAGGCCTCCGTGGCCCACTAGATCCGCCAGTGACTACGACTGCATCATGCGGATTAGTCACGAAAATACACAATCCGTAAGTAATCGATCCGAACACGATATGACCGTAAGTAACCGATCCGAACACGATGTGGACGTAAGTATCCGATCGGAACACAATATGGCCGTAAGTAACCGAACCGAACACGATATGTCCGTAAGTAACCGCTCCGAACACGATATGGCCATGAGTAAGCGATCCGAGCACGATATGGCCGATATACGTGGATCTCTCACATGGGTGATGGGAGACGGACTCAGAAGATGAGGTATCTCGTTTCGAGGAGAGTTACGGATGGTTGCGGAAGACGAGATGTCTCGTCCGACGGGAAGGCTTGGTTACAGATGCAAATGACGGACCGATCGTTTTTTTTCTGGGTAAGGGCAGCTGTCTCCCTCCTTCTTTCTTTTACGCCTCACCAAGACCCTTGATAAATCAATACTGGTCCAATTATGCTAGACCGAAGGCTATGTTTCCAGGAAACGTTCAGATTAATATGCTCCCTGAGTCCTTTGGCATTGTTTTTATGCATTTGTTTGTGTGCATAATATGGTACCGAGTAATGCATATTATTTTCTTTGCTGCAGAAGCCGAGGGATACCCCAATGTCCATCTTCATTTTCATCACAAGCTCATTCATTCCGACCTCAGCAAGGGACACATGGTCTTCGACAAGTAAGCTAAACGCTGCAGCTAGTGGCGTAGCCAGGGGACGACTGGGGCAGCTCCCCTGGAGGGTCGGAGGGGCAGCCGCCCCCTGGATGGTTGGAGGAGGCCCATTTGTGTCCCATTTGTCTGAATGCCACATGTTCCCGATCTTCAGACATGCCCGTAAGACGCGGGTCGGTGACTCAGATAGATGATACTTTACGCAGCTGTCTGTCCATAAAGCATGCTGAATGTTTGCTGATTGCATGCAGGCCCAGACCCTCGGTCAGACAATACTTAAATAAATTCAAGAGGCGTACTCCTGCTGTAAGACATGCTCTTATAGAGAACGATTGCTTCAATAGTCGCAATGGTAGGTTATGGTTCGTTAGGTGGATTTGTGTGCAAATAGGTACAATTGTGGGCACTTCACAATGCGTGGTTTCGGCTACTAAACCATCATGAACCTGGACTGCTAGCGTATGGTTACAGGAGGAGACTTCCGCCATCGGGGACAGTCGGGGACAGTCGGGGACAGTCGGGGACAGTCGGGGACAGTCGGCATCATGCCGTCACAACTCAACGTCCGATGCCGATAATGCTTGGCTCTACTGCGTTCCGTTAAACCTCGGAAAACAGCCCAACGGAGGGGGACGGCTGTCCCTTCGCATCTTGTATGCAACCTTTGAGATGTAATTTGGCTATAGATAATGGTGAAGCAATGCGTTGTATTTTGTTGCGCGTTGTGGTAGTTTCCAGCCCGAAATGTATTGTGATGAATGAACATGGAAACTAGAAAGCTAAGCCAGCAAATTTAGAATCGTGAGGCAGTGAGAGCCTGTATCAGGATCCGAGTAATTATGCCATCCGAATATACTATCCGACTTGCTAATTACAAAATGATGTCTTCGCAAGTTCACATTGTGTACAAGAACATGGTCGTGTTAAAAATCACACTTCAGCTTTCTTCACAACAACGTCAGGCCACCGTACACGTCTATGGATGAGATGTACAGTTCGGCAGGTACTGGCAAACACCACAGTATCCGTACTTAATTATGTGCCCATGCATACTCAACTGAAACATCAGTACCAGTCAAAGTGTCGCCTCAGAGCAAATGCCCGACTAGTTGTACAGCTTCCAAATTCCAGGAAGAACACGGGCTCTTCTAATTATGTATGTCACCCTCCTGATTATGCCGCGTTCGCCATCAAACATGCGAGTGCACGTTATACTTTTTTTCATACGACGCATCGCCAATCGGGGATGAGTAGTCCAGGATGCTCGTCTCTCAGCCGAGAAATTGTGGGTATGACCCACCCGTCGACTGTCAATGCTTCTCGTCCGTGACCAATTGACGTGAGATATTTGGATGGTGTACATTGTACACCTTTGATTGCATTTATGTGTGTGACCAAAACATTTTACTCGTCGTAAAATCCAATAACCAACCAACCTAACTCCGACTTGGAAGTTGTTCGGGCCGATCGATTACAAATGGAGCAACTCGGCATGCGGGCACGGTACACGCGGCCTTCATAGCAACACCGGTCTGGACCGGGTTGGACCATCACTCTCCACCACAACTCGGCACCAGGCAACCACGAACGTACTCGGAAGCACTCGGGACTTCTTGGTCCGTACGCTGCCAGCCCCACCAATTCGGCATCAGATGTAAATATTTAGCAGAACTGGAAAAAGCAATTGCGGAATGAGCAAAGGTGGCACGTCAAAAACCAATGTCTCGTATGTATTCAAGACGTACTTCGGGGAATGGTGGAACTAGGTGATATTCCAGACTGGTGACTGGTGACTGGTCCCCACCATGTGGGAGACATTTTTCCGTTCTTGTGGGGCCTTACCACAAAGTCAAATCCGCATGGGGAATCACCACAAATCCGATACGCGTGGGGCCTCGCTGCAGCGCCAGGTTCGTGTGGGGATTCACCACAAATTCATGTTCCTATGGGGCCTCACCACAGCGCCAGGTCTGTGTGATATCTCACCACAAAGTCAGGTCTGTGGCCTTACGACAGCACAAGGTACCTGTTGGACCTCACCGCCATGTCCTGTATGGGGCCTCACCACAGCGCCAGGTCTGTGTGATACCTCACCACAAAGTCAGGTCTGTGGCCTTACGAAAGCGTAAGGTACCTGTTGGACCTCACCATCATATGGGGTCTCACCACAGCGCCAGGTCTGTGCAATACCTCACCACAATGTCAGGTCTATGGCCTTACGACAGCGCAAGGTACCTGTTGGACCTCACCACCATGTCATATATGGGGCCTCACCACAGTGCCAGGATCGTGTGGGGCCTCACCAGCATGTCACGTATGTGGTCTCACCACACAGCTATATGACTCAACGGTCGACGTGTCGTAAAACCAATAATAACAAACCACAGCGCCAGGTTCGTGTGGGTCCTCACCACCATGTCACGTATGGGGTCTCACCACAGCGCCAGGTTCGTGTGGGGCCTCGCCATCATGTCACGTATGGGGTCTCACCACAGCGCCAGGTTCGTGTGGGGCCTCACCACCATGTCACGTATTGGGTCTCACCACAGCGCCAGGTTCGTGTGGGGCCTCACCATAAAGTCATGTTTCTACGTGGCCTTTCTACGGGGTCATTTTATACCCCCCCCCCCTAAGGTTTTACGCGGATGGTGAAAAGAAACGGTGCGCGACAGCGCGTCGAAATTTGGCATACCTTTCCCCACATCAATTTGGCACGTTGTGTGAAAATTTTTAGGTCAGGTCATCTAAGTTCAACGAGTTAGTCAAGGTCAAGTGAGGTCACCTCCAAAAAAGTTAAACCAGTCGTCACGCTTTAAGATATTTGAATGCAACTTCCAGCGTTTGCTTATCTTTATGGATGCAAAAAAACGCACCAAGGGAATTTTTGGATTCTTTCGTTTTGATGACGTATTAGTTTTGCATATTTGCTCATTAAGGCTAAAATCCAAGATTCTGGCTAAAGTAAGCACTTTTCTGAGAGCAAGTTGGCTTAAAACAACGTTTCTCGGAACGCTCTACGCATTAGAAACATAAAAATGAAGGAAATTAAAAACCCAACATTTTGAAAATTCCAAGAAAATAAAATGTTGATTTTTGGGTGAGCATACATTTTAAGGTCATGGTCGAATTTGCCTTCCTATTCAGGTTCCAAATATTTTTGTTTTTAACATCTCCCCAAAATGAACCCCCCAAGAGCCAAAAATATGTCAGTCGTGATCTCATAGACCCCCTAGTGACGTCACTTCTGTGGGGATTTTGGGGTGGTTTCGGGCCCTACTCGTAGAGCGCTTTTCGATGACACCATCTTCGTTTCCGTGCGACGCTTAGTTTGAAGTCGGCGGGGGTACAAAATGACTCACTCCCCGAGACGCGGTGTGAGGATCTGACCGGAAAGAAGGCGCGGGATAAGGGTGGGGCCCACACTGTTGCGCCTTTTCAACACCGTCATTCCTCAAAATGAGGCGTGAAGACCAGTGGGGAAAATTAAGTGCAAAATTTGGGGACAGGGGAAGGACTAACAGCATGCCTGACCAGTTATGCCCAACACACATCTTGCAGGTTAATCGTATTGATATATTTTCTTTATATTTACGTATGTTTTTTCTTTAAACCTTTTTATTATTTTCCTTAGCTTTACGGGGGGCTCTATTAGATCTCAAGAGCCCTCTCAAGCTGCTAGGAGCCCTGGTTAGTTATCGACGGCTCTTGTGGTTTCAATAATATTCTAGTTCCAAGACTGGCCCTCGATATTCCTCACACCCATCGCCAGCCAACATACATTTTTTTAATCTCTCAGGGAACCTTGTTCATCAATTAGGGGCCGCTCTCAACCTCAGAAGAATCCCAGTCCAGTGCTTTCTGACTTTCACGAGGACCTCCTCATTCCTCAGGGTCTTCTGCTGCTTTTAGGGGCTCATCACAGTTCTCAATATTCCTGTCCAGCTCTCATCCTCGGGGAAATTCAGATTTGAGATGGGCCCTCACTGGTCCTTTTCAGCTCTTAGGGGTCTTGTTCATTCCTCAGGGGCCCTTTCAAATCCGAAGAGCATCCCAGCCTTTTCGGACCCTCGGAATGCTTCAGGTCTTATCTGAACGACCCAATCTGGTATCCACTTGAAATTTGGAACAATAATAAAGGACAATACTATATCAACAATGTAAAATATTACAACATATGCAACCTCCGATGTTACGTTTGGAGCACAAAGTCGGTTTGCCTCAACGGAAGGTAGTTTACATTTTGGTGTGACCTGTGACTTCACAGTTATGTCATGTAACTGTGATGATGCTGTGCTGTGGTGTGAACCGCAATGTGATATAGAGTTATGTACCGACAGTAGCGGCCAGGAGGTGCAGGCAGAGGCGGACCTGATCCTCTGTGCCGGCAGTAGCGGCCAGGAGGTGCAGGCAGAGACGGACCTGATCCTCAGTGCCGACAGTAGCGGCCAGGAGGTGCAGGCAGAGGCGGACCTGATCCTCTGTGCCGACAGTAACGGCCAGGAGGTGCAGGCAGAGGCGGACCTGATCCTTTGTGCCGACAGTAACGGCCAGGAGGTGCAGGCAGAGGCGGACCTGATCCTCTGTGCCGACAGCAGCGGCCAGGAGGTGCAGGCAAAGGCGGACCTGATCCTGGGCTGTGACGGCGCGTACTCAGCCGTACGCCGCCAGATGATGAAGATGCCACGCTTCAACTATAGCCAGATATACATCCCACACGGATACATGGAGCTGTGCATCCCGTCCACGACAACCGGGCAGGTGACGGTCAACTGGCGCTCTGTATGCTGAGTACGACAACCGGGCAGGTGACGGTCAACTGGCGCTCTGTATGCCGAGTACAACCGGACAGGTGACGGTCAACTGGCGCTTTGTATGCTGAGTACGACAACCGGACAGGTGACGGTCAAACTGGCGCTCTGTATGCCGAGTACAACCGGACAGGTGACGGTCAACTGGCGCTCTGTATGCTGAGTACGACAACCGGACAGGTGACGGTCAACTGGCGCTCTGTATGCTGAGTACGACAACCGGGCAGGTGACGGTCAACTGGCGCTCTGTATGCCGAGTACAACCGGACAGGTGACGGTCAACTGGTGCTCTGTATGCTGAGTACGACAACCGAACAGGTGACGGTCAAACTGGCGCTCTGCATGCTGAGTACGACAACCGGACAGGTGACGGTCAACTGGCGCTCTGTATGCCGAGTACGACAACCGGACAGGTGACGGTCAACTGGCGCTCTGTATGCTGAGTACGACAACCGGACAGGTGACGGTCAACTGGCGCTCTGTATGCCGAGTACAACCGGATAGGTGACGGTCAAACTGGCGCTCTGCATGCTGAGTACGACAACCGGACAGGTGACGGTCAACTGGCGATCTGTATGCTGAGTACGACAAAGGGGTAATTATAATTTGGACTTTAGTGTGCTTTGATTGTTGTGGCCACATTCCGTGGCCAGCCCCCACATGGCGCTGCAGTGCTGCGGGGCCTCCCGTGGACAACCTCCGCATGACGCTGCAATGATGTGGGTCCACTTTGGACAGCCTCCACATGGCGCTGCAATGATGTGGGTCCACTGCGGACAGCCTCCACATGGCGCTGCAGTGCTGTGGGGCCTCTCGTAGACAACCTCCACATGACGCTGCAGTGCTGCGGGGCCTCCCGTGGACAACCTCCACATGGCGCTGCAGTGCTGTGGGGCCTCCCGTGGACAGCCTCCACATGGCGCTGCAGTGCTGTGGGGCCTCTCGTAGACAACCTCTACATGGCGCTGCAATGATGTGGGTCCACCGTGGACCGCCTCCACATGGCGCTGCAGTGCTGTGGGGCCTCTCGTAGACGACCTCTACATGGCGCTGCAATGATGTGGGTCCACCGTGGACAGCCTCCACATGGCGCTGCAATGCTGTGGGGCCTCTCGTAGACAACCTCTACATGGCGCTGCAATGATGTGGGTCCACTGTGGACAGCCTCCACATGGCGCTGCAGTGCTGCGGGGCCTCACGTGGACAACCTTTTGGTGTTTGGGATCGCTGGAACTCAGATAATTACGGTGACGGTTCAGCTGCTGGTTTCATTTCGTACACTGTAAGTGAGTTCGGTAGCGCTCATTGCCCTCTTTGCCTCCTCAGTATTTCGGAATTATACTTTCAGTCCACCGCCCAAAGCTTTCCACATATCGCCATCACCCCAGGACCTGACGCACGCTTCCTTTCTCTGGGAGCGGTGGCATCGAGGGACTTTTTGCTTATTCTACTGAATGCATGATGAGGCTACAAGGCAGGAAAACTAGCTTCAAGGCCCGACCCCACATGTAGGACATCCGGATTCCCGACAGGAGATTGGCTCATATGCTCCTACCAGTGGGGTGGGGGTGGGGGGGTAGGTGGATTGTTTTAGTGTGCGATATTGCCATGTGGTGCATTACGTGTTCGGCTCTGCTCGTTATTATTCCACCTCCAGTGGACAGAGGACGGGGGGGGGGAGAGACTCCTACGATCACAACGGAGGGACGTCAGACTACGGTATCCGGCTGTATGGGGCAGCCGACTGACTGTTCATTCCCCAGGGGTTCCTCCCAACCTCAGTGGCATCCCAGTCCAGTCCTGTCTGGCTCTCAGGAGCCCTCCTCCTCCCTCAGGGTCCTCTCCTGCTTTTAGGGGTCATCAGTCTTCAATTGCCCTGTCTAGGTCTCATCTCATCGGCATTCCGGCTCTGAGACGAACCCTCTTTCGCTCTCAGGGGCCCTTTCAAACCCAGGCAGCATTATTTTTATTGGTTCTTGTCGACAGCTTTTTCTTCGACAGGTTTTTCTTTCTGGTGTTTACCGGACTGTTGGACCATGATTGCATGTCTTGGTTTAACCATGATTTAGCACCGAGTGCCTTATTTTCCCACGTATTTAACCACCTTTGGCAAATTATATGTAAGTCTATATATATATATATATATATACAGATTTAGTGAGTGGCGTAGCGACCCAGCGCTCCATGCGTTCCGGAACAGGTGACTGTGCAAGTGGACTGGACGGTAACCAGACGGACAGGTGACTGTGTGCGCTTGATGCACCGGAATTGAGTACAGTGCACCGTATTAAATATGGATGCAGCCTGCGCGACCTTTCTTCGAAATGACCAACAGAGTTGATTGTGTCGGCGTTTGGTGTTCCTTGAATCGGTCACTAGGCTTGAGGTGCAGTACAGAACTGGGCTGGACATGGGTTTTGGGTGGAGCCCGTAGCGTCGGGCAACGCTTTCAACGTGAGGTGCCTTCGATGGTGTGCCGTTGTGCTATATCCTCGACGGTGTATCATTGTGCTATAGCCTCCGATAATGCGCCATTGTGCTATAGCCTCCGATAATGCGCCATTGTGCTATACCGTCCGACAATGTGCCATTGTGCCGTAGCATCCGATGGTATGCCATTGTGCTATAGTATCCGACGAGGTCATTGTGCTATAGCCTCCGATGATGCGTCGTTGTGCTATAGCCTTCGATGATGTCGTGCTATAGCCTCCGATTATGTGACATAGTGCTATAGTCTCCGATGATGTGTCATTGTGCCATAGCATCGTTGTTGTTGTTGTTTTTATTGGGGTTTAGGGGCGCATCAACTGCCTAGGCTATACAGCGCCCAAGTGTGCCATAGCCGTGCCATCAGATGATGTGCCATTGTGATGTATCCTCCGATTATGTACCGTTGTGCTATAGCCTCGGATGATGTGTCGTTATGCTATAGCCTCCGATGATATACGATTATGATATAGCCTACCATGATAAGCCGTTGTGCTATAGCCTACGATGATATACAATTATGATATAGCCTACCATGATGTGCCGTTGTGCTATAGCCTACCATGATGTGCCGTTGTGCTATAGCCTACCATGATGTGCCGTTGTGCTATAGCCTACTATGATGTGCCGTTGTGCTATAGCCTACCATGATGTGTCGTTGTGCTATAGCCTCCGATGATATGCCGTTGTGCTATAGCCTCCGATGATGACGCTCGGGTGTTTTCAGTTCGCGATGGAGCCCAACTTTCTGCACATCTGGCCGCGGGGTCAGTTCATGATGATCGCACTACCGAACCAGGACAAGACGTGGACGGTTACGCTGTTCATGACCTTCGAAGAATTCGCGAGCATCACCAACGCCGATCAGCTGCTCACATTTTTTCCGCACCCACTACCGCGACGCCATTGCTCTGATCGGCGAGGAGAAGCTCACCAAGGACTTCTTCGCGAACCGACCGCTGCCGCTTGTGTCGATCAAGGCGAGTGAATGCGTGTGCACGGTGTGTCGATCGGCAGGCGTGTGCGCACCGAGAGTGTGATCAGCTGAACTGTTGGTCGGTGGAATGTCACTCGCGAACGCTGGCAGCCGACCACATGGTGCGTTGGCTGCCATGCTTGACTGGCATGCTTGATGGACCTCACTTCATTGAATGACAACACAGCGTGTGCAGTCCTCTCTCTCCACTTGACTTCAAATACGCAATCTGCCCATCCGACGTCTCGGAACGTTCTTTTTCAGTGCTCGCCGTACAATGTTTCCAGCAAGGCGCTCATTATGGGAGACGCCGCCCATGCCATGGTGCCCTTCTACGGACAAGGCATGAACGCGGTAAGCATACCAAAATATACACGACAGGTACATCGCCACTATACCAAAACACCCATAATTCACATGGCAAACACATAGCAGCCGGCATCAGGTCGGCAAGTGCATCCCAAGTCTCTGCGGTGGCGGGTGTGGCGGCGCTGACAGACACATGTACTACGGTGGCGGGTGTGGCGGCGCTGACAGACACATGCACTACGGTGGCGGGTGTGGCGGCGCTGACAGACACATGTACTACGGTGGTGGGTGTGGCGGTGCGTCTTCACCGGCGCTGACAGACGCATTTGGCCTCGTTTATCGCATAGTAGTTTTGCTTTTCTCGATGCCAGAGATAACGTCACGGTACCATGTCGGAAACTATGCCAATTGCCGCCTTTGAGTAAGTGTAGCTAAATTATTTAATGTAAATGCACCGGCCGATGAACGTGTCAGAACCTCTTCAATTGTTGTCACCGCAGCTGAATCCACGTACGCGAAAAGCGTGCCTTTTGGTGTTTTCTGCACCACGTCGTTATGTGGCCGGGCCGACGGGCACACACGGTAATGTTCATGAGCTTTCCCAGGCACAAGCTAAGGCGATATTTACACGTCTTACCTCAGCACAGTATCAGATCAGGGTCGTCTGGCCGGCAGGGTTTTGAGGACTGTTTGCTGCTGGACGACCTGCTAGGCAAGCACCACATGAACCTGGACGTGGCGCTGCCAGAGTTCACCGAGCACCGAAACCCAGACGCCGAGGCCATCTGCGATCTCGCCATGTACAACTACGTGGAGGTAAACAGTGGCCGAGAGCAGACGCGTGCCAGCGCATGATGGCCTACTTAGGACGGACGGCCGGCACGTCTGACGGTCACGAACAGGCTGCCAGACCCCACCCACCGCTCATCCAGCAGGGTGTGGGGATGACAGCCAACACCAGTGCAACACCAGTGCGACCGAGTCCAGGCGTCCAAACCCCACCCCGCCGCTCACCAGTGCGGCCGAGGCCATACCAGCGGCGTTCACACTGATCGATGTATAGGTGTGTTGTGCGTGACTCTTACCACCTCCCCTCCTAAACAGCTCTGCTCGACATGTAGTGCACGCTTTTGAAATGTGTCGAGTGCGGTGTACCGCTATGGTTGAGCTGTGCCGCTCCGCTGCTGTTGTGACCGTGACCGGTGAGCGGCGCGGCCAGATGCGCCACCTGGTCAACTCGCGCATGTTCCTGCTGCGGAGGGCTCTCGACAACCTGCTGCACGCCTTCTTCCCGGCCAGCTGGATTCCGCTCTACGGCATGGTGTCCTTCAGCCGCGTGCGCTACCACCGCGCCATCGCGCAGAAGGACCGCCAGGACAAGGTGAGACTGGTTAAGAACCGCCAGGACAAGGTGAGACTGGCTAAGGGCCGCCAGGACAAGATGAGACTGCCCAAAGACCGTCAGGACAGGGTGAGACTGGCTAAGAACTACCCGGGCAAGGTGAGACTGCCCAAGGATCGCCAGGACAAGGTGAGACTGGCTAAGGACCGGCAAGACAAAGCAAACTGCCCAAGGACCGCCAGGACAAGGTGAGGCTGCTCAAGGTCTGCTGGGACAAGGTGAGACTGCCCAAGGACCGCCAGGACAAGGTGAGACTGCCCAAGGACTGCTGGGACAAGGTGAGACTGCCCAAGGACTGCCAGGACAAATGAGACTGGCCGGCCGGGCTAAATTTTTGGTGACAACTTCAGGTCCTGGGGTGTAGAACCTCTGCGAGGCCGACACGAATGGATCGCGGTTTGTAGTGTATATTGATTATTGCATACAGCCACTGCATGCGTCAGCATGACTACCCTATGTCACACTACGTACAAACACAGGTGCCTAATTACTGATTGCAGCAAAAGAGCAAATTAATATTACCTGAATAGCTTTGATGCTCAAATACCCAGATAAGACTTGCTTTTCCAACACTGTGCCCGGCCCCCGACACGCGACTAGGGATGAGGTCATCTGGCCTGCTGACACGTGGCTAGGAATCAGTTTCATCGGGCCGATGGAAAAGCTCCCAGAGCCTGGTGCAACTCATGCCTGGAGCTCCAAATACGAATTAACTTATGGTGCTGGGTCATGTCGCAGAGCGGCGCGGTGACAGAAGTGCTCAGACTAAGAGCACTTCCATCGCAGGGTGCACGCAACGCCCCGACCAGAGCAGTCCAACACGCACATTGCCATTTTCATCGTCTGGTAAGCAAATATATTTATTATAAAATATGCTGTATTTTAGATATTTTGTTTTCGATCATACCAATATTTTGTATTGAAATAAATTTGAATAATTTCGTCTATCTTTTTTCCACCCTTTTGTACACTGTAAACAAACTCAGCCATCAACAACGCTCTCTTCGCCTCCTCCGCTACCGCAAACTCTACCTCCAACCCTGCACCCTTCAACTTCTCATACCGAATAATTTTTCCAAACCAGTCGCATCCATTTCGACTTTGAAAGGGGGACAAAGAAGCGAGATTCTGTTTTTTTCGCGAAGAATGAGGACCCGGGGGAAAGCGGAAAACATATTGGTGCTGCCTGAACAGGTGGTCCTGCCATTATGAGAGGGACCCAGGAGTCCCCCAGGTCGTTAGGCCGGCGGCGCTCACCTTGAGTGACCATGTTGGCACGTGTCCCCAGATCGTGAGGACGGCGGCGCTCACCTTGAGTGACCGCGTTGGCACGTGTCCCCAGATGATGAGGACGGCGGCTCACCTTGAGTGACCGCGTTGGCACGTGTCCCCAGATCGTGAGGACGGCGGCGCTCACCTTGAGTGACCGCGTTGGCACGTGTCCCCAGATCATGAGGACGGCGGCTCACCTTGAGTGACCGCGTTGGCACGTGTCCCCAGATCGTGAGGACGGCGGCGCTCACCTTGACAGCGGCGCTGGTCGGCGGGCTGGCGTACCTTCTGCAGGATGCCATCCCGTGGCGCTCGGCCGTCAACATGATGCACCAACATGCGTGCATCGCACTCTCCAAACTCGGCATGTGAGAGGCATACCTCCAGGATGGTATGTGCAGATGTCCAAGGTCTCTTTAGGCTCAGCCTATTAGCGACACCTCCTCCAGACGGGGAGGCTGTAGTGGCACCCATCCAGGGTGACTGTAGTGGAACTGTGGTGGTACCCCTCCAGAGCAGTCTACAAGCCGCACCACCTCTAGGGTTGTCTATCTGTGAAGAACACGTCTCACCATCGAATAAATCTGATGTCCTGTGAAATAAGATTGGCGACAATCAAGGGATCGCGTTGGTGTGCATCGCTCATAAACCGCTCTCTGTATATAATGACACTTGAAGTAAGGACATAATGTTGACTGCTGCGCAACGATGCGAGGGAGGGGCAACAGTCAGATAAGATGTGATGGTGCCGCAGTCATATAATGCCCCCAACGGACCGACGGCGACACGCACATTTCAAGTCGCCGAAGATCACGATCATCTCATCAACCACTACCACACTGTTCTTTCCGGATTGATGACGAACGGTTGGGAGACGATGACTATTCGTGTGTTGAAGTGAAATGCACGAATCCCACGCTGGCCTTCCTGCACAGCTTATTTGTGTTGATTAGGTCTGCGCGTCACCGAACATGAGGCTGGCGAATATTCCATGACCGATGTTTACTCTATTTTTATGTTACCAAGTGCCTGATCACGGCATGTGGTGATAATTTACGTACTGCATGAGCAGATCGTGTGCAGTAGCTCATGTCATACGATTAAATGTCACGAGGAACCCCGATATCGTGTAAGCGTACAGGGTGCTCCGATTATTGTGCGTCGCCAACCTCGTACGATGGAGGTTTCACTCCGTATACAATTGGTACGCAGGTCTCGTATTGGTGTGGGAGTTGGAAACGATTTTTTTAAGAATGCGTATTTACGACTAAACGTCTACTTGGTACACGATCCCGCCAGCAATTTGAACATCGGTTGCGGAGTGAAGAAGCCAGGAGCACCCAAGCATGTACGTGCAAATACAGCGATGGAGGTGTGGGGGGCACTGGGATATCCCGATCGAAGAAAACGGCGCCCCAGGACAGCACGGAAAGCGCCGCTTGCGGAGACCAGATTGCACGTTATCGACTTTCCTGCCATAGGCGCCTCTCGGGTAGAAACCTGCGCTCCCTGGGAAGGCGCAACTGCACCCCCCCCCCTCCAATTTGTATCGGCTAGTCTCATTGCTCCAAAGTACCAGCATCCCCTTGGACATCCCAACCAGAATTTCTGGATCCGCTCCTGCACGCACGGTTCGACTCTGCTGTGCCAGGTTTCTCCACCACCATTCAATATTTAGCAACTTTTAAAAACAGATGTACGAGCCAATCGTGCTTTACCACCCCAGAACGGGCAGCGACAGACTTTCCTCTGCGCTCTGCCAGCCAACCGTCATGCCATTGTCACAAACTGAGATTTCTCTCGATGCGTAAGTCCAGGGTATATTGACCACTCAATATGCGCAATAAAACTGGCGCGTGTCTGCACATTTCATGCGTTCGTGCGGTCCGATAACACTCATATACACCGATGTAAGCTCGGCTGATGAATTAATGATGCCGTGGATGACAATAATGTGATTTGTGGCGGTGCCTCGCCACTATGTAGGGTCCGGTTGCACGTGCGGGCCCAGCGACGATGACGACGATGACGATGAGGAGGACAACGACGGCGCCGACGACGGCAAAGATGTGGCCACCAGCACACTGGACCCCGCCTCCGCCGGTTGGGTGGCCGTGGCGTCACCTGCCGCACGGGTCGGAGGTACAAGCGAGGCGACGAGATCCGCCGGTACAGACAGCGCAGGCGGGCCAGACAGACCATCAGCACACGGTACACCAACGCCGGCTGTCTGACCAGACCGCCAGACCACCAGCACACGGTACACCAACGCCGGCTGTCTGACCAGACCACCAGCACACGGTACACCAACGCCGGCTGTCTGACCAGACCACCAGCACACGGTACACCAACGCCGGCTGTCTGACCAGACCACCAGCACAGGTACACAACGTCGGCTGTGACCAGACACCAGCACACGGTACACCAACGCCGGCTGTCTGACCAGACCACCGACCACCAGCACACGGTACACCAACGCCGGCTGTCTGACCAGACCACCAGCACACGGTACACCAACGCCGGCTGTCTGACCAGACCACCAGCACACGGCACACCAAGGCCGGCGGCTGCAGCGACTCTTCTGCGCAAATGAGCCCGAAACCCGCACAATGAACACTATATCAAAACGTAATCGGTGCACACTGAAGACCCCATCACCGACTGTCAATGAACAGGCAAGGCCGGCTATGCAGCGCAGTACTCGCGTGATGCCGCAGCGATCAGCGGTGGCAGTGGCGGGTTGGTGCCTTAGGGCATGATGACTACCAGTTATTTTGTGTCCATTTACTGACATGAAAACCATTGCGAATCTGAAGAATATTGAAGCTCATACACCAAAACAGAACCACCTGAAGTGCCTGCTGGCCTTCTTGTCCCTTTCGAGGGAGACTCCTTGTGGTCTGTCTGCCACTCGCTTGCGGCCACAGCGAGCCGCCTCGCGGCGTGATCGGTATATCTCTGACGTCACACAGGCGAGTTGCCGACTCACTTCGTGCCGGCGCGGCTGTGGTCGGCAGCTGCACCAACTTGAAGCCGTGCAGTCCCTTGAGGCCAGGCAGCAGCACCGGCTGATGGTTCGGTGAACTGAGGACCATCGTCCGGCCGGCCGTCACTGGCCTCGCCGCGGCCACGGCAGACTGAGTCACAGAGGTCAGGTCAGGTCAGGTCAAGGGTTCTCACCGCGACCACGGCAGACTGTGGGTCACAGAGGTCAGGTCAGGTCACGGCACTCTCTCGTGAGAATGGTAAAAGGTCGGGTCACACATCAGATCACAGTAGTGTCGCATCACAGCTGATAACCGTAATGCGGCCCAACGGAAGGTGCAGTGGCGAAGATCACAAAAGAAGACATTCTGCCGAAAAATAGGAACTGAACAAATACACTGAACAGTCAATATACTTATATTTCTGCATTGGGTGGATGGTTGGGAAGAGACGAGAGTTAACAAACATTCGGAGCATTTCGGGAAACGACATATTGAAAGCAAGTGAGAAAATTCACTAAGGGTACCCTTGCACTGAGATAAAGACCAGGAACAAACACATCTTTGCCGAACACTTCACTTGATTCACATGGGCTACGTAAACTGCAGCAACGAACAGGAGCAGACGATAACGCGGGCAGACCGAGAAGCTACACCTGGCAGATCAAGTCAGGCCATCGGCATCAATGTGTACTGCACGCCCCTTTGTTCGCACGCTCGACGGGCGACGTGACTGGCGGCACCGACACCGACACCGACACCGACACCGACACCGACACCGACACCGACACCGACACCGACACCGACACCGACACCGACACCGACACCGACACCGACACCAGCACACCACACCGACACCGACACCACACCGACACCACACCACACCACCACCGACACCGACACCGACACCGCCACCGACACCGACACCGACACCGACACCGACACCGACACCGACACCGACACCGCCACCGACACCGACACCGACACCGACACCGACACCGACACCGACACCACCACCGACACCGACACCGACACCGACACCGACACCGACACCGACACCGACACCGACACCGACACCACCACCGACACCGACACCGACACCACCACCGACACCGACACCGACACCGACACCGACACCGACACCGACACCACCACCGACACCGACACCGACACCGACACCGACACCGACACCGACACCACCACCGACACCGACACCGACACCGACACCGACACCGACACCACCACCGACACCGACACCGACACCGACACCGACACCGACACCGACACCGACACCGACACCGACACCGACACCGACACCACCACCGACACCGACACCGACACCGACACCGCCACCGACACCGACACCGCCGCCGACACCGCCACCGCCACCGACACCGACACCGACACCGACACCGCCACCGACACCGACACCGACACCGACACCGACACCGACACCACCACCGACACCGACACCGACACCGACACCGACACCGACACCGCCACCGACACCGCCACCGCCACCGACACCGACACCGACACCGACACCGACACCGACACCGACACCGACACCGACACCGACACCGACACCGACACCGCCACCGACACCGACACCGACACCGACACCGACACCGACACCGACACCGACACCGACACCGACACCGACACCGACACCGACACCGACACCGACACCACCACCGACACCGACACCACCACCGACACCGACACCGACACCGACACCGACACCGACACCGACACCGACACCGACACCGACACCGACACCGACACCGACACCGACACCGACACCGACACCGACACCGACACCGACACCGACACCGACACCGACACCACCGACACCGACACCGACACCGACACCGACACCGACACCGACACCGACACCACCACCGCCGCCGATCCAGTTCCGTGACAGAGCGGGCCGATGGGACCTGTGGTCATTGGCAGCCGCCAGGGGAACTGTGGTCTGTGGAAGCTCGCGGTACGCTGCAGGGAGCTAAACGTCTGAGCTGCGGTGCGCACTCAGGGCAAGCTGTAATGAGTTCAAGATGTCGGTGAGCTGAGGTGAATACTCACGGTAGGCTCCAATGAGTAGTTTCAGTGAGTTGCAGTGCGTTTATAGTTTCAGTGAGCTGCAGTGAGTACTCACGGTGAGCTGCAGTGAGCTGGCGGTCGAGGTGAGTTGGACGGCAGCCGGCAGTCGGCTCTGAACCTGCGCCGAACTGGACGGACCACCCTGCACCAACACCTGCCGGCACACAGCAGGTGGAAACCTCCAGTCACGCCCGCTCCCAGCAGCACACTGCCCAGTGGTGCTGCACACCACACCTGCCGGCACACAGCAGGTGGAAACCTCCAGTCACGCCCGCTCCCAGCAGCACACTGCCCAGTGGTGCTGCACACCACACCTGCCGGCACACAGCAGGTGGAAACCTCCAGTCACGCCCGCTCCCAGCAGCACACTGCCCAGTGGTGCTCCACACAACACCTGCCGGCACACAGCAGGTGGAAACCTCCAGTCACGCCCGCTTCCGGCAGCGCACCGCCGGTGGAAGCCTATTCCCTTTTCGTCCCGCCCTGAGCACTCACCGCTGTTTGTGAGCACGTCACTTCGGGAGAGCTCGAGCTGAACAAAAAGAAACGTCTCAGCATTTTGCATCCTATCACATGTCACACAATTCATAATCCTACTCCTTACTTGGCATCCACGCGCTGCCTATTCCGTTTACTCTTATCTGTACATGCACTTCTGTATCACTTGCATGCTAATCGTCATGCTATTGTTATGTATTCCGGATGTACTAGCATACCATAAACAAGTAGAGCATGGTGCAAACCAGACTGTTGTGCAGCCGGCCGACTGACCTGTGACTGCAGCGGCGGATTGGCGGCGCCGGACCGGGTGGCGATCAGCACCTGTTTGCCGCCGAACTGAGCCAGGGTGAGCGGGCCGGCCGGAACGCCAGTGGCGCCCTGCTGCTGCAGCAGCCGAGACAGCTGCGACACCGGGATGGTGATGTGCTTCAGCTGGCTGCCGCCGGCTGAGACGGCCGCCGCAGCTGGCGCCGGCGCCACGCTGGTCAGCCGCGGCGGCGGCGCTGCTGGCGTCACCTGACACGGCACCGGGTCACCGGTCACAGACTGGGCACACCGACCTCAAGTCCCCACACGGTCACAGGCACACTGCGCCGGCCAGCCACCGTGCCACCCCTCGGTACTGACCTGCACCGTGCCACCCCTCGGTACTGACCTGCACCGTGCCGTGCCGCCCCTCGGTACTGACCCGCACCGTGCCGCCCCTCGGTACTGACCCGCACCGTGCCGCCCCTCGGTACTGACCCGCACCGTGCCGCCCCGCCCCTCGGTACTGACCTGCACCGTGCCGCCCGTCTGACCCGCATCGTGCCGCCTCTCGGTACTGACCTGCACCGTACCGCCCCTCGGTACTGACCCGCACCGTGCCGTGCCGCCCCTCGGTACTGACCTGCACCGTGCCGTCCCCCCTCGGTACTGACCCGCACCGTACCGCCCCTCGGTACTGACCCGCACCGTACCGCCCCGCCCCTCGGTACTGACCTGCACCGTGCCGCCCCTCGGTACTGACCCGCACCGTGCCGTGCCGCCCCTCGGTACTGACCCGCACCGTACCGCCCCACCCCTCGGTACTGACCTGCACCGTGCCGCCCCTCGGTACTGACCTGCACCGTGCCGTGCCGCCCCTCGGTACTGACCTGCACCGTACCGCCCCTCGGTACTGACCTGCACCGTGCCGCCCCTCGGTACTGACCCGCACCGTGCCGTGCCGCCCCTCGGTACTGACCTGCACCGTACCGCCCCTCGGTACTGACCTGCACCGTACCGCCCCCGGTACCCGCACCGTGCCGCCCCTCGGTACTGACCTGCACCGTGCCGTGCCGCCCCTCGGTACTGACCCGCACCGTGCCGCCCCCTCGGTACTGACCTGCACCGTGCCGCCCCTCGGTACTGACCTGCACCGTGCCGTACCGCCCCTCGGTACTGACCCGCACCGTGCCGTGCCGCCCCTCGGTACTGACCCGCACCGTGCCGCCCCTCGGTACTGACCTGCACCGTGCCGTACCGCCCCTCGGTACTGACCCGCACCGTGCCGCCCCTCGGTACTGACCTGCACCGTGCCGTGCCGCCCCTCGGTACTGACCTGCACCGTGCCGCCCCTCGGTACTGACCCGCACCGTGCCGTGCCGCCCCTCGGTACTGACCTGCACCGTGCCGTGCCGCCCCTCGGTACTGACCTGCACCGTGCCGCCCCTCGGTACTGACCTGCACCGTGCCACCCCTCGGTACTGACCTGCACCGTGCCGCCCCTCGGTACTGACCCGCACCGTGCCGTGCCGCCCCTCGGTACTGACCCGCACCGTGCCGCCCCTCGGTACTGACCTGCACCGTGCCGCCCCTCGGTACTGACCTGCACCGTGCCGTACCGCCCCTCGGTACTGACCTGCACCGTGCCGTGCCGCCCCTCGGTACTGACCCGCACCGTGCCGCCCCTCGGTACTGACCTGCACCGTGCCGCCCCTCGGTACTGACCCCGTACCGCCCCTCGGTACTGACCCGCACCGTGCCACCCCTCGGTACTGACCCGCACCGTGCCGTGCCGCCCCTCGGTACTGACCTGCACCGTGCCGTGCCGCCCCTCGGTACTGACCTGCACCGTGCCGTACCCCCCTCGGTACTGACCCGCACCGTGCCGCCCCTCGGTACTGACCTGCACCGTGCCGCCCCTCGGTACTGACCTGCACCGTGCCGTACCGCCCCTCGGTACTGACCCGCACCGTGCCGTGCCGCCCCTCGGTACTGACCCGCACCGTGCCGCCCCTCGGTACTGACCTGCACCGTGCCGCCCCTCCGCCCCTCGGTACTGACCTGCACCGTGCCGTACCGCCCCTCGGTACTGACCCGCACCGTGCCGTGCCGCCCCTCGGTACTGACCCGCACCGTGCCGTCCGCCCTCGGTACTGACCCGCACCGTGCCGCCCCTCGGTACTGACCCGCACCGTGCCCCCTCGGTACTGACCTGCACCGTGCCGTACCGCCCCTCGGTACTGACCCGCACCGTGCCGTGCCGCCCCTCGGTACTGACCCGCACCGTGCCGCCCCTCGGTACTGACCTGCACCGTGCCGCCCCTCGGTACTGACCTGCACCGTGCCGTACCGCCCCTCGGTACTGACCCGCACCGTGCCGTGCCGCCCTCGGTACTGACCTGCACCGTGCCGCCCCTCGGTACTGACCTGCACCGTGCCGCCCCTCGGTACGACCTGCACCGTGCCGTCCGCCCCTCGGTACTGACCCGCACCGTGCCGCCCCTCGGTACTGACCCGCACCGTGCCGCCCCTCGGTACCCTGCCCTCAGTACTGACCTGCACCTGCCGCCCTCGGTACTGACCGTGCCGCCGCCTCTCAGTACTGACCTGCACCGTGCCGCCCCTCGGTACTGACCTGCACCGTGCCGCCGCCTCTCAGTACTGACCTGCACCGTGCCGCCCCTCGGTACTGACCTGCACCGTGCCGCCCCCTCTCAGTACTGACCTGCACCGTGCCGCCCCTCGGTACTGACCTGCACCGTGCCGCGCCTCTCAGTACTGACCTGCACCGTGCCGTGCCGCCCCTCGGTACTGACCTGCACCGTGCCGCCTCTCAGTACTGACCTGCACCGTGCCGTGCCGCCTCTCGGTACTGACCTGCACCGTGCCGCCTCTCAGTACTGACCTGCACCGTGCCGCCTCTCAGTACTGACCTGCACCGTGCCGCCCCTCGGTACTGACCTGCACCGTGCCGCCTCTCAGTACTGACCTGCACCGTGCCGTGCCGCCCCTCGGTACTGACCTGCTCCGTGCCGCCTCTCGGTACTGACCTGCACCGTGCCGCCCATCCCCACCGTGCCGCCTCTCAGTACTGACCTGCACCGTGCCGTGCCGCCCCTCGGTACTGACCTGCTCCGTGCCGCCTCTCGGTACTGACCTGCACCGTGCCGTGCCGCCTCTCGGTACTGACCTGCACCGTGCCGTGCCGCCTCTCGGTACTGACCTGCACCGTGCCGTGCCGCCTCTCGGTACTGACCCGCACCGTGCCGTGCCGCCTCTCAGTACTGACCTGCACCGTGCCGCCTCTCAGTACTGACCTGCACCGTGCCGTGCCGCCCCTCGGTACTGACCTGCTCCGTGCCGCCTCTCGGTACTGACCTGCACCGTGCCGTGCCGCCTCTCGGTACTGACCTGCACCGTGCCGTGCCGCCCTCTGGTACTGACCTGCACCGTGCCGTGCCGCCTCTCGGTACTGACCCGCACCGTGCCGCCTCTCGGTACTGACCTGCACCGTGCCGTGCCGCCTCTCAGTACTGACCCGCACCGTGCCGCCTCTCGGTACTGACCCGCAACGTGCCGTGCCGCCTCTCGGTACTGACCTGCTCCGTGCCGCCTCTCGGTACTGACCTGCTCCGTGCCGTGCCGCCCCTCGGTACTGACCCGCACCGTGCCGTGCCGCCCCTCGGTACTGACCCGCACCGTGCCGCCTCTCGGTACTGACCCGCACCGTGCCGTGCCGCCTCTCGGTACTGACCTGCTCCGTGCCGCCTCTCGGTACTGACCTGCACCGTGCCGTGCCGCCCCTCGGTACTGACCCGCACCGTGCCGCCTCTCGGTACTGACCTGCTCCGTGCCGCCTCTCGGTACTGACCTGCACCGTGCCGTGCCGCCCCTCGGTACTGACCCGCACCGTGCCGCCTCTCGGTACTGACCCGCACCGTGCCGCCTCTCGGTACTGACCCGCACCGTGCCGCCCCTCGGTACTGACCCGCACCGTGCCGCCCCTCGGTACTGACCTGCACCGTGCCGTGCCACCCCTCGGTACTGACCCGCACCGTACCGCCCCTCGGTACTGACCTGCTCCGTGCCGCCTCTCGGTACTGACCTGCTCCGTGCCGCCTCTCGGTACTGACCTGCACCGTGCCGCCTCTCAGTACTGACCTGCACCGTGCCGCCCCTCGGTACTGACCTGCACCGTGCCGTGCCGCCTCTCAGTACTGACCTGCACCGTGCCGCCCCTCGGTACTGACCTGCACCGTGCCGCCCCTCGGTACTGACCTGCTCCGTGCCGCCTCTCGGTACTGACCTGCTCCGTGCCGCCTCTCGGTACTGACCTGCACCGTGCCGTGCCGCCTCTCAGTACTGACCTGCACCGTGCCGTGCCGCCCCTCAGTACTGACCTGCACCAGGTGCGTGGCGCTGGCGGCCACCGGCAGGCTGACGATGGCTCGCGTCGGAGCCGGTGACGGGGCCGGCGCCGGCCGGCGCGGCATTCCGACCGAGCCGACCATGCTCTGGGTGCTGGGCCGCAGCGGCGACACCGCAGCGGTGGCGCCCACAGCCAACGCCGGGCCACCCGGACGCGGTCTGGCCGGCAACAGCTGGGGGCCGGCCGACACCGCAGCGGTGGCGCCCACAGCCAACGCCGGGCCGCCCGGACGCGGTCTGGCCGGCAACAGCTGGTGGCCGGCCGACACCGGCGGCACCCCCGCCCGACCGTCCGCGGCGCGAGCAGGTGCCGCCGTGCTGGCCACAGGTCGCGCGGCTCCCACCAGAGCCGTGCTGACTGAAGGTCGCGCGGCTCCCACCAGAGCCGTGCTGACTGAAGGTCGCGCAGATCCCACCAGAGCCGTGCTCGCCAGCGTCCGCGCACCTGCCACCATAGTGGTACTGGCCAGAGGTCGCGCAGCTCCGATCAGAGCGGCGCTGGCCAGAGGTCGCGCGGCTCCGACCAGAGCTGCACTGACCAGGGGTCGCCCAGCTGCAACTGCAGGTGTGCTGGCCAGAGGCCGCGTCACCCCCACCAGAGCTGTGCCGCTCAGGGGTCGCGCGGCGGCCAGACCGCCCGACAGAGACCGAACGTCCGACTTGAGCGACTGGGGACAAACGACACCGTTAATCACATACAAACGCCATAGACGCCACTGGTACGTGTACGTCCCATGGCTGGCAGGCCTGGCGTTTTTTTGTTGTTGTTTTGTTCCGCCATCCACTAAGTGTCTACCTGTTGAACTCAATGGAGTATTGCATAGATACACAACATTTTGCATTAGGTTTAGTGACAAGTTAAAAAGGTACCACATGCAATCGAAAAATATCGCTTTTAGAAAATACTAACTGCCTGGAGTATCCACGTACACTTGAGGGCATACACAGGGCGGGGCTACTCCCAATGTATTATGATTATGCGAAATCTGCCTTTTTCTTCGCAGTCATCAGTGTTATCGGGATTCGAGAAAATCGTTCTGCAAATGATGCTTTGAAATTACGGCTAGCTCTTGGCCACCTTAAGCTGATATTTACTGGCTAAGACCAGTTTTTGCCGATCGGCATGCACATACTAGTTTTGCTGTCTTTTTGACAACACCGATACATATATATATATATATATATACATATACATATGCATACATAGGAATGCACGTGCATACGCATGGATGCCTATGCAGTTTTGAGTTTATATATGGGCTTGGTGCGGTCTCGATCATAAATTTGTTAAATTAGCAACGCCCATAACTGTTATTTTCGAAAGTCGAGTGGAAGTTTGCTGAGAAGTAGAAGTAGAGTAAGGAGAGTACATGACATCAACCTCGACTGCCGCATGGTAGCCAGAGATGTTTTCAGAATGAAGCAGTTAATCGCACCTCAGCGGCCATACTTCAGACAATCGTCATCTGTATCGCACCTCCACTAAAAACCTTGGGTTCTTTTATGACGCATTCGACCGCTAGGTCATATAGCATCGCCAACCTCTCACGCCGATTGGTCGCGGATGGACTCGGTAAATGTCTGCGGTTGTGAGACTCGAACCCACAATCTTGCGATCAAGTCCGATGATCCACCAACTGAGCTACCGCCGCCCGCACCTCCACTGTGTTGCACGTGACCAACACATGGTCATACCATCAGGATGTCCAGGCAGTCGGGCCACTATTGCCTCTCATCACTACGGATAATGTAGCGGTGGGTAGCGAACGTGCCGCCGTTGCACAGCCTACACAGGATAGCTTTTTCGTTGTTGGACCCACGAAGATAGGCGAACCAATTTTCGGAGCATGATTTGTCCGTAAATTCTGAAGACTGCTGCACTTTCTCAGACTTCAGAGTGCACTTGGTTGGCATGCCACAGGGAATGGCAAACGGGCTCACGGCTCGTCTGGTGTTTGTACCTGGTGGACACTTCACCTGGGTCAGACTGTGTGGGTGCACCTCACCTGGGGCTGGTTGACGATGGGGATCAGTTTGCCATTGGCCAACAGCGCCAACTGAGGTGCGGCGCCAGGCGTCTTGGACGGGATCTGCACGATGGCGTGCTGGTTTTTCACCACTTTCACCGACTGTACACCGGCGACTGTCGATCAACGATACTGCGTTATTCCCGGATAAATCGCACGCACTCAAAAACTGAGTCTGCCTCGAGACTCAAATGTGCTGAGACTGCTTAAGTGCCCACTGTTTCCGGGCAGCTAACTGGGCGTGTGTTAAGCAGATTTCAAGGGCAGCACAATGGCAAAAATACCAAATGAAGGCCATCGAATGGAAGGTGGTAAGCTACTGTGTAAATTGCTGATGAAAATCGTGAACACGATTGTACTCAGGACGCTTCCCTGTGACATACATTTTGTTTTAAAAGATCTCCCACAGAGCTTGCTAGCCCTATGTAGAAAGAAAAACGTCACATGGAAATTGTTCGGCTACACATGAACAAATACTCATATGACCGACGTAAAGTTTCATACATAGCTGATGGTAACAGACGAAGTCAAAAGCACAGACAATATTGAAATAAAGCAGCTTGCGTACTCGCTGAATAAAACCAGAAGGAACACGGGGGGTCAAGAGATCATGCACGGTCAGTGTTAACACGACTTTTTCTGCGGCTACATTGAACGTGACTGTTGGGTTGATTTTTAGACCATAACCGCCGCCGGATGTGAATATCTGAACGCGAGTGGTGTAAACAGACACCGCATGGTCGGTCATTGGCGCTGTCCGACGTTGGCGCTGACCTTGCTGCACGGGCGACGTGAGGGCAGTAACCGTGGCGACGGTGGCGGACAATGTCGGACTGTGGGCCACCAGCTGAGGCGCAGTGGAGGCCGACGCCGTCTGACAACACATGCAGCGACACGTCAGCACGGACGACACGACACCAGGCACCGCCCGGCAATGACACCTCGGGACACTTAACGTCAGCACGGACGACACAACACCAGACACCTCGGGACACTTAACGTCAGCACGGACGACACAACACCAGACACCGCCCGGCAATGACACCGTCAACGAAAAACGGCCCCCCCCCCCGGGGTGACACCTCGGGACACTTAACGTCAGCTCGGACGACACAACGCCAAACACCGCCCGGCAATGACACCTCGGGACACTTAACGTCAGCACGGACGACACAACACCAGACACCGCCCGGCAATGACACCTCGGGACACAACGTCAGCTCGGGCGACAACACCAGGCACCTCCCGGGAACAGCACCAGACACCACCCGGCAATGACACCTCGGGACACTTAACGTCAGCACGGACGACACAACACCAGACACCTCGGGACACTTAACGTCAGCACGGACGACACAACACCAGACACCGCCCGGCAATGACACCTCGGGACACTTAACGTCAGCACGGACGACACAACACCAGACACCGCCCGGCAATGACACCTCGGAACACCTAACGTCAGCACGGGCGACACGACACCAGACACCGCCCGGGAATGACACCTCGGAACACCTAACGTCAGCACGGGCGACACGACACCAGACACCGCCCGGGAATGACACCTCGGAACACCTAACGTCAGCATGGGCGACACGACACCAGACACCGCCCGGGAATGACACCTCGGAACACCTAACGTCAGCACGGGCGACACGACACCAGACACCGCCCGGGAATGACACCTCGGAACACCTAACGTCAGCACGGGCGACACGACACCAGACACCGCCCGGCAATGACACCTCGGAACACCTAACGTCAGCACGGGCGACACGACACCAGACACCGCCCGGGAATGACACCTCGGAACACCTAACGTCAGCACGGGCGACAACACCAGGCACCGCCCGGCAATGACACCTCGGAACACCTAACGTCAGCACGGGCGACACAACACCAGACACCGCCCGGGGAGTGGCGCCTCGGAACACTTCCAACCGCTTGTGATGCCACGGAAGGTGTCCAACCGCTTGTCCAAGGTCCAACCGCTTGTCTCCGCTACCATTCCAACCTCACCACTTCGTTACAACCACGGCGTTGCCACAGGTTTCATGACCAGCTCTTGGCGACACAGGCAGTGAAGGCTACGTCGTAACCTCGGCACAGTTCCGCTGACCGGCAAGCACACCCTGACCGAATGCCGGCCCGTCCACAGGCCGACAGAGGCCATCACACACACCATGTGTGTAGCCGAGACGACCCGAGCTGGGTGTAGACTGGTGGCCGGTGCTGCAGTGGGCAGGATACTCTGCACGGCCAGCTCGGTCTGGCTCAGCGCCGGTGTCGACTCCTGTCACCAGCGTAGCCCATCCGTCACTACGGCAACATCGACAATACACACGGAAACACTCAAGATCATCAGAGGCCAGCATACAAGTTTAAAGCCGATGCCTACATCCAGTGCGTTAGCTAAAGCACTCCCAGTCATGAAAGGTAAACTCTGAACGATAATATTGATAGAAACAAATAGTAGAAGGTAACGGGTAATTATTATAATTGGTCAGCACCGACTGAAAAATGGCTTATGCTACAGGACAGCATACCAGCACCAACTGATAAATGGCTTACGCTACAGGACAGCATACCAGCACTGACTGATAAATGGCTCACACTACAGGACAGCATACCAGCACCGACTGATAAATGACTCACACTACAGGACAGCATACCAGCACCGACTGATAAATGGCTTACGCTACAGGACAGCATACCAGCACTGACTGATAAATGGCTCACACTACAGGACAGCATACCAGCACCGACTGATAAATGGCTCACACTACAGGACAGCATACCAGCACCGACTGATAAATGGCTTACGCTACAGGACAGCATACCGGCACCGACTGATAAATAGCTCACGCTACAGAACAGCATACCAACAACTGATAGTTACATGGCTTGAAGAGCAGATCAGCTGGAGTGGTTACAGTAATGGCAGTTTGCCAACACTAATCAACAACAGGCCCTGTGGGGCATGCTAGGACAATTCACACTCATCAACGGCAGGCATTGCGGAGCGTGCTGGGACAAGTCTGACCAGCACATCACCAGTGAAGCGCAAAAACCTGCACATCACCAGTACTGGGCACTGACCTGTGGAACATCAGTGCCGGGCACTGACCTGCACATCACCAATGCTGGGCACTGACCTGCACATCACCAATGCTGGGCACTGGCCTGTGGAACACCAGTGCTGGGTACTGACCTGTGGAACACCAGTGCTGGGCACTGACCTGCATGGCTCCAGCGATGGGAACGGGCGGCGCGGTGGTGAAGACGGGCCGCGGTTGGGCGGAGGTGGGCGCCACCACGGTCGGAATGAAGCGTGGCTTCAACAGCGACGAGCCGGCGGGGGCGGCCGGCGCTGTCCTCGCCACCGCCGCCGCCGACCGGCGGGTGGCGGTGCGCCGGCGCGCCACGCTGCTCTGCCGCTGACGGTCTATCGCCTCTGCAGCAGACGACACCGACGTGTCAAGCCTCATTTTCGATTGCCAGTTGGACGTGGATCAAAACTGTCAATGCCTCCTTTAATCGTTGTGACAAGATGAGAAATTGTACGCATGAAATTGTACACAGATTTTGGTCTGTGTAGCGCTCAACAACAAATACCACTCCAGTCCGAAGCTGAGGTCAATGTTAGCTGGATCTTACAAATCGTCGATCTCAAGGACGTGCTTGACAAGAACTAGTGATGGATGTCAATAAACAACAAACCATTTGATTTCGAATGCACAATGACAAGCTATGCGCATTGCAATTTTTTTCGACTGGACTTACACATTTTTTATCTCGAAATTTGTCATATTGGTCACGACTCACGGCAAAAACGCAATCATTGGTTCGAGATAAACAGAGTCCGACGGCCACCAGACGAAGGAGCAACTCGGCGACAACGTACTGGAACCAGTTGAGTACGTACCGAAGTCAGCTTCAGAACGGTGCCGGTGTAGGTAGATCCACAGCTTCCGATGCGAGTCGTACCTGCTCGTCAGCCAACACGTCAGTGAAACAGTCTGCGGGTCCGCTGTGCGGACAAGCGTCACTGTCTCGCATCCGGACGTTACCAGGAACTGGTTGGGCAGGCAACAGTATCCTCAGTGCCATAAATGAAGCCACACACAAAATCACGTGAATTGACCGAACACAGGGGTCGGAACTACGATCAGATAATCGCCGCCACAGGAGTCGGCCTCGTCGTGCAGCTGGTCCCATGACCTGCCCTGCCCTGACCTGACACTGGGCCAGACCAATAGCCGGACCTGAGTCTCGCCATGCAGCTGGTCCCATGACCTGCCCTGACCTGACACGGGGCCAGACCAATGGCCGGACCTGACAGTCTCGCCATGCAGCTGGTCCCATGACCTGCCCTGACCTGACACGGGTCCAGACCAATGACCGGACCTGACAGTCTCGCCATGCAGCTGGTCCCATGACCTGCCCTGACCTGACACGGGGCCAGACCAATGGCCGGACCTGACAGCTCCACCGTGCAGCTAGTCCCATGACCTGACCTGATCTGACATGACACAGGGGCCAGACCAATGGCCGGCACCTGATAGCCTCGCCGTGCAGCTGGTCCCATGACCTGCCCTGACCTGACCTGATACAGGTGTTGCCCAATAACCCGACCTGACACAGGGGTCACCTGATAACCCGACCTGACGCAGGGTTGCCCGATAGCCTGACCTGACGCAGGGGTCGCCCGATAGCCTGACCTGATTGGTTGGTTATTGGTTTTACGACACGTCGACCGTTGAGTCATGTAGCGTCGCCAATCTCTCACGCCGATTGGTCGCGGGCGAAGAATAGCGACAGGTGAGACTCGAACCCACAACCTTTCGATTGTGAGACGAGCATCTTACCCCTAGACCACTCGTCCCCCTAGCCTGACCTGACGCAGGGGTCGCCCGATAACCCGACCTGACACAGGGGTCACCTGATAACCCGACCTGACGCAGGGGTCGCCCGATAGCCTGACCTGACGCAGGGGTCGCCCGATAGCCTGACCTGACGCAGGGGTCGCCCGATAACCCGACCTGACGCAGGGGTCGCCCGATAGCCTGACCTGACGCAGGGGTCGGCCTCGCCGTGCAGCCGGTCCAGGGCGGAGCTGACGGCGCCCGCCATGAGCGGCTCGCCGCCGGCCGCCAGGTAGCCGGAGTCGCGCACCAGCTCCAGCACGTCGCTGCGCGAGCCCTCTCCATTGGGCAGGCGCGCCACGGCGTCCCGCACCAGCGTCAGGATGGTCACGTACGCCGGCCGGTCTGGCACCAGCAGCGCGTGGCCGCGCGCCGCCTTCGAATCGCGTGTGCCACCGCCCTTCACCGGACCCACCACCGAACGGTAGCCGTGCAGGCAGTAGGTGAAGGCGCGCCGCGGTGTCTGGTAGCGCAGCCGCTCCTGCCGGGCAACAGTCAGCAGTTAGAGTGGCTGCATGACCGACGCAGTCGATGCGCCCCTAAGCCAGTGATAAATTATTCAAGAAATAGGGTGGAATATACCACTTAGTGAACACTGAATCGACATCCTTCCCAAAGAAGTATCGACATCGTGCTTGATGCTTACTTGTGAAGTCTTCATGCCTCGTTTCTGACAGTATCCCGTTTATATGTATCATGTTTATGCTCACCATAACGGATTCGGGATCGTGATAATGAACATTCCATAGTGTAATTCCAGGTAAAGAGACTACCTATGATGTGCTATGCTATGCAATGCCGGTTTATAGCATAGGTATTTGTATCGTTATCGTTGATATCGGTATCCGCAAATTTGGTACCTCCCAAAACACGCAAAACGTGTAGTTATATGTATGCAATTGTCTCAAAACTTGGTTTTCAGGACCAAAGTATTTTAAACAGCATTATTTTCACGGCTATTTCGACATCCTGCTGTACTCGTTTCGACATCTCACACCTAACGAAAATCCAATATTTTAACACTGTCCTAAGCTCCAGCTATAGTGTAACGCAGCCGCTCCTGTCTGGCGATAGTCAGCAGTCAGAGTGTAGCGCAGCCGTTCCCGTCTGGCGATAGTCAGCAGTCAGGCTGTAGCGCAGCCGCTCCCGTCTGGCGATAGTCAGTAGTCAGAGTGTAGCGCAGCCGTTCCCGTCTGGCGATAGTCAGCAGTCAGGCTGTAGCGCAGCCGCTCCCGTCTGGCGATAGTCAGCAGTGAGAGTATAACGCAGCGACAGACGGGCCGGGCCGGCTTGCCTGTGTTGCATCACCCGGACACGACACACCGACAGAGTACGCAGTGGCCTGTGCCCCGTGGTCGACTCACCTGTTGCCGGTACTTGTCCTTCTCGGCGGCAGTGCTCGGCTGGACCGTCCAGGTGGTGGGGTACAGCGGCGGCGGCACAGGCGACATCGACTCGGCAGTGGGCGGCGGCGGTGTTGGCTGTGACGGAGGCGGCGGAGGCGACAGTGGTGGCGGCAGCGGCGGTTCCGGCCGCAGACTGATAGTGTCCCTGTAGCAGTAGGCACCGTCGACACTTGCTGGCCACCACGACTGTCTGCTGTATACTTACTGTGCCCAGCCACACACGGCACTGCCATACAGGGCGTGGCACACCTCGCACAGGCGATGCGTTAGGGCCTGTCGGATGCGTGGGGTGAGGTGGATATTCACGGCAACGGACGAGTCAGGGACCAAGCTACTCAGCTGACCGCAGCTGAAACGCACCGTCAGCTTTCAGCAGCTCTACATTCCTGTCTGATGTTGCTTCGTTTCAGCGATGCAGGAAGACAACTGTCGCTGTCTTCCTGTTGTGATGATTTGATACCTGGTATTGGAGAAAGGTGTTTTGTGTCTTCCTGAGGAATCGTAAGTTACACGACTTTATATGTTTCTGCATCGCTATGTCAAATAAAAAAGAACAATGTTGAGACATGTGGTAACTCAAGAACGTGACGAAGCTACCGAACCAACAAATACTCGATGAATAATCTATGCCGCTTTAACCCTATTCCGGCAGGATTCCGCCCTGTCGTTTCTGCCTGACGGCCCCTAACATTCTGTGATTGGAGCGTGAAAATCGACGACCTTTCCTAACTTCCTTCTTCTACTTCGTGCCAAAATTTATTCTCGTAACATCATCACAGGCGGCTCCAGGAGCGAATATTGGGAGGAGCCTCGGTCAGATGTTTGCGAAAACTTAGGAACAGCACATGAATCCGAATACATTCATTGCTCTGCGGTTCAGGTGACTGAAAGTTGAAATTCAACTGCTCATATTACCTTGCTGATTTACGGAACTGCCTATTTGGAGCCCCACCATATCAGGGGCGGATCCTGGCGATGAAAAAATGGGCAACATGTGACCAGTTATTCTCCAACCGACATCTACATTACCATCGGTGGGTTCGGATAGTCAGGTGAATTTGGGACAAGCGGCAACAATCCATCACAAGAGGTGGCAGAGCCAGAAACTTTCCAAATGGCAGATCCAGGTGACAAGAAGTATTTAATACAAACACTATTCAAACTATTAACCGCAATGGCGCGACGAGGGTGATACTTTGCGAATGGCGGAGCAAGGAGGGGAGGAGTGAATTCAAGACAAACGATTATAATAAATCCCATGCAGTGGCGGAGTCAGATGATTTTTACAAATTATTAGTAGCCTTGCCACTCAAACCTCTCAGGGTTCTACTTAGTATAATTTCCTGGCGACGCCTGAAGTAAAACAAAACCTCAAGGTAGGTATTCACATTATGCAAGAATGACAAAATAATGAGTGTAGCATAACCTACACAGATTCAAAATTCCCAAAGGGACCGTACCCTCCACAAAATCAAAACCTCCAATTCAAAATGCCCAAAGGGACCGTAACCTTCGCAGGCCCACAACGTCCACAGCACCAAGGAGGCCATAACCTGCATAACTCCGAAGCGATCATAACCTGCACATTGCCGAGGGGACAGGACAGCCCGCAGCCTTCACATAGTCAAGAGCTCCATGATTTAAAAGAAGCACAACTTAAACCAGCTGTCGCTAGATAGCAGCACGGTCTAGGCTCGCGGCAGATTCAGCACTCGCACCACACGGACATCTCCTAATCCCGCGGCTCACCGGCGAAACAGTGTGGGCGGCGCCATTAGCAGTGTTACATAAAGTGCGTGGTGAACAACCGAATAAAAAAGAATGCAAATAATGAGATTGAACGTTGAAGTGCAGGTAACATATGTCAGATATGCTCGTCAGATGGCAGGATGATGCCATTGAAGTGCAGGTAACATATTCCTCGTCAGATGGCAGGATGATGCCATTGAACACGCGGTCGCTGCATGCTGACATTGTTAGCTTTCGAGAGCTCAGCAGCCCGCCCGCCGCTGCGTGGGAAGCTGATGTGGGGGGCAGTGGCGGATGGAAAGAGCGACCCCATTGAGCCCTATTCGCTTTCGATTTCACGGTTTGCTTGAAATGTTGAGTTGTTAATGCAAAGTTAATTATGAACTCACACAGATGATCTAAAATCTGGGACCAACACGAATATTTCCTTCCATGAGCATGCTACTACTAGTCACGCGAACGTACAGAATGCACTACTCTTATTCTCGGGCTTTCGTGAACCGATACACTGGATTGAGATCAGCTAAACATCGTTGTGAATGAATAAATGTACATCTTAAGTTGTTATTTCCATGGCTAATAATTTAAAATAGTGAATGACGGGTAGAAATGAAGCTTGATGTGGATAAAGTGTTACGAAATATTACCTAATCAGATATTTCCATTAAATTAACCTTGTCATTTCTGTCACAGCCTACGTTCAGCCGGCCGGTTTCAACCGGCTAAAATCGGTAACAGGAACGAATTTGAGTCGGCTGCTGACAACCCTGCCTACAACGCAGCAGCAACATTTGTCATGGAATCTATCAGCTGACAGCCAGGACAAACAGCTCGCATAAACGTCAGCAGCACATCACCAAGGTACACGCAAACGCCAATGAAGACCAGCTGCAAACACGCGCACGCACACCCGCACACACACACACACACACAAACTATAATGTATCATTAGAGCATCTCGGGTATGCTTAATCCTTCCATTACCATCGCAACAGCCTAGCCCAACATTCAGAGAAGCATACACCACTTCAGCATTTTAAACCACATGCAAAACTAGCAAGGCGCCGCTCGGGCAGCCAAGATGCGCGGCCAACTGACTTTCTGTGTATCCAGTAGGCGCAGAGCGACTCGAGGTGAATGTCCGAGTCGCGGCCGGCGCCGATCCACTGGTACACGCCCGAGTCGTGGCCGTGGTTCAGAAACGGCACCAGGTTTATCTGCGGCTGCAGCTCTGCCGTACACGCGCACACTGGCGTCGGCTGGTGATGGTGACGCGCAGGCGTGGTGCTCCATACAAACTAAACACCACTGGGTGGGCACACCAAGTCCACTTAGCAAAAATAGAGGAGTATCTGGGCTATTGGAAGGCATCATGCTTGCGCTGGCTGAGGACACAAATATTGAGCAGGGGGAGGGGGGGGGGGCTGAGAAAATTCTGGCGAAATTTCTCTGGATTTTCGCCTGAAATTTGGGTGGGGAAGGATGCAATTTCATGATAAGCACACGTCATCACAACAAGGGCGAGGCCCGAGCGAGTCCATTTTAGCCCATGCACGACAAACATACCGTCATATCTTAAGCAATCGTGTCCACTCCTGTTTTCTACCTATGTTTCCATTTACATTTTTGAGCTTGCCAAGAGAGGACAACTGGTTGTGGTCGGTGTACACATATTCTGCTCCAATGGTATGGTGGTCGCCCCCGTGACAATAGAACGGCAGCGCTATAACTCGACTTGTCCTTGGTAGTCCAGAATCTGTAATGGCGTCTGATATCGGCCACTACAAACACATGGTGCCAAGATGGCCGGCTCAACATAGCACTTTAAGCTCGCCACTGGCAGATCAACCCCGATTCAGGTTGTGGTCAGCATGTGTAATTCACACGATCTTCGCTGTTATGCTACTATGAGGAGTTAGCAAGGTACAATTTGAATAAAAACTGCTTTCTGACAAGCACTTCTGTTATGCTACTCATAACCCTGACGGCAATGCAGTGAGTAGTTTCATCATCCGCTCCAAACTGTGCTATTTTAGCGAGACCCACCGACACATCCCGCCACAACCCGCCTAGTGCCGGTCGCCGTCAGCCACTGACCTCGAACCTCGCCGGCCAGGAAAGCCAGCGCCGAGGCGAGCGCGTCCACCCAGTTGGCCTCCTGCTGGTACCAGTCGTTGAGCGGCGAGATGGGCGACGTCTGCCAGCCGCCCACCGCCCGGTACACGTCCGCCTCGGCCAGCCGGTCGTCCGGGTCGGAGCAGAACACGTCACGCAGCAGCGAGAAGAAGCACGTGTGCGTCTGCTGGCCCAGGGCGGCCGCCTCCCAGTGTGTGGACGGCGCAGGCGGCGGAGCAGGCGGCCGAGCAGGCGGCCGACCACAATCAGACTCAGAGTCGGAGCTGTGAGCCGGCGGCGACTGCTTCAGCAGCGATTGCAGCTCCTCGTGCTGACCATCACGAGTGCAGGCCGGTGGACCCTGCAGCAGCCGGGCATTGACCGCTGCAACTTCGACACGTACCCACTACAGACGCATGTGTCATACTGGCATAATTGTACATGAATATATATATATATATATATATATATATATATATATATATATATATATAATATATATATATATATAGTTGCTCATAGTTGCACTGATCTTTTATGTCCTTATATATATATATATATATATATATATATATATATATATATATATATATATAGTGTGCGTATGTGTGTGTGTGCGCGTGCGTGCGTGCGTGGGTGGGTGCGTACGTGCGTCCGTACACGCGCGCGCGCGTGTGTGTGTCCGTGCGTGCGTGCGTGCGTCAAACACCCAATACCTATTACTCGGAAATGGTGTCACAGGGCAAAGAGGGTACGACGGAGTACGGAGCGGGATGATGTCCTGGAAGTAAGATATTTAGCTGAAAAACGACACCTACCAGGAAGTTGTTTTGACATTTTGGGGACCGGGTTTTGACGTCCTCAATTCATCTCGGTTGGCTATTTGAGCTTAGGGACGCACCGACTGCGTTCGTTATATGGCGCCCTCCTAAATTAATTTCCATTGAACTCATCTCCATTGAACATCAACATCAACATCAGCATGCACAGTATTAGCAGTTACTGTTTTCATCATACTCGACTTCTATCATGTATCATCACAATCGTGACAGCAGATGCGTGTTCATCTGTCAATATCATCTTTTACACACACTTTTTCTGTCATATTTCCAAACTGCTTCGACGTCTTCAGGAGTTTTGACATCTTCACCTGCTACCTCCCCCCCCCCACGCACGAAAAAAATTAAGTCCAGGACACAGCAATTAGAGAATAAAGATTCGGCTCTAGAGGTCAGGCCTTTGTACATCCAAGTTGGAGACGCGGCGTCTGAAACAGCACGCTGGTGCTGATGAGGTGGGTTTGATATAGCGTGATCATTCCTGCAGATGGTCGCACACATCGCGTAGGGCAGTGCGTTCAAAAATACTGCACTACTTTCTCACGAACGTATCAGGCAATGTTGACAATCTATGTAGGAATTGCATTGTATTGCACATCACTGTGAAATTCAGAACAATATCGACGGTTACCCCAGTCATACAGTAAGTGGCAAAGTATACAGGTGCGAAGCTCCAACACTGGCCGTGCCGGCTGGCAGGTCCACTTTCGCCGGGCCGGAGGGGGCTCTCGAAAGCACCCCCTTTAGCTTCATATCTACGTATGTTAAGATTAAATGCAGAACACCGCTTGAGAGCTCTGTTCATGCAGAGCCCGACAGTGTTAAAATAATGGTTTTTCGTTAGGTGAGCTGTCGTAATGAGCACAGCAGGATGTGAAAATCTGACACAGAATTAGTGTCATTTAAAATGTTTTTGGTGTCTTTCAGACTCAAATTTGAGCCAGTCGCATCCTTATGACTGTACCATTATCATTTGTTTTGATATTCACAAGTTAGGAAGAGCTATATTTGGGATAGCAAGAAAAAAACTATGCAATAAACTGGTATTGCATGCCACATCACATTATAGGTAATCCCTTTTCCTGAAATTGTGTTGTGAAATGTTAGTGTGTCATCACAGCGTTAAAATAATTATTTATCGTTAGGTGTGATATGTCGAAACAAGTATAGCAGGATATCGAAATCGTCATGGAAGTAATGTAATTTATAATCGTGGAAGTCCTGCAAACTTAGTTTTGAGATCATTGCGTACATATGATTATTCCCGTGTTGCGTGTTTTGAAAGGCACCTCATCTGAATATACTGATATCAACGATAGCAATGCAAACACCTATGCTATCAACTGGCATTGTATAACATAAAGCATCATTGGTAATCCCTTCGCCTGAAATATCGCAACGGGATGTTCTTTATCACGATCCCAGATCCGTTATGGTGAGCAAAATTATGATACTTGTGAACGGGATACAGTTAGAAACGAGGCATTGCGTGTAAAGAAAGCATACGACCTTCAATATACCAGGAGGAGCTGAGTTGACATCAAAAGTAACGTTAAGGATTATACTTTATTACTCAACGTTTCGGCCAGGGGCCATCGTCAGGAGTGCCTGTCACTCCTGACGGAGGCAGGAGTGATCGTCACTCCTGACGATGGCCCCTGGCCGAAACGTCGAGTAATAAAGTATAATCCTTAACGTTACTTTTGATGTCAACTCAGCACCTCCTGGTATATTGAAGGTCGTATGCTTTCTTTACACGCAATGTCTAAAACCCAGGAGCATCTAAGAGCCATTCTTCGTTGTATTAAACATAGAAACGAGGCATGCAGACTTCACAAACACGCACCAAGAAGCACGATGGCGATACTTCTTTGGGAAGGATGTCGATTCAGTGTTCATTAAGTGGTATATTCCACCCTATTTCGCGAATAATTTATCACTGTGTCACCATGCCTTATCGAGAGCATAATCATGATACTTATGAACAAGATACTGTTATAAAGGAGACACAAAGACTTCATAAGCATGCATCAAGAAGTAGGATGTTGGTACTTCTTGGATAAGGATGTTGACTGAGTGTTCAGAAAGTGGTATTTTGCACACTATTTCACGAATAATTTATCACTGGCCCGACATATACCTTATATTTGCGTTCTGACTGAATAATGAGGTTAGCAGACGTCGCATCAGGTCAATACATGGACAATATCAGGTCAACATCAGGTCAATACATGGGCCCTGACTTAAGTCCCTGGAAATGCTTATAAAAAGACAGAGCTTGTGTTCTTCAACATTGGTTTGCAATACTGAACATATATGAATGCATTGACATCGACCACGTGTAAAATGGTGTGTGGTATCCGTGTGATATCCGTAGACACGGGGAGGCTGCCTGGCGTGTGACGCAGAGGACATCCAAGCGGTTTTGATGAGTTGACAGTAGTGTCGTCTATTTTGGGTGACCATAATCGGATGTTGATGTGGCAAAGTATTAGGTGCGCGGACACCGGTGCAGTTCCCGCCCCCGGCCCCAGCCTCGGCGGCACCCGCGCTGGCTGGTCTGGCAGCAATGCCAGGCTACTCAGAAGGGTACCAGTTCATGTCAGCGAGGATGCCACAGCCGTCACCATTGAGTTGGCCTTGGCATGCCACCTCCACTGATCAGACCTAATCGCCCGTCACCCAGCCGTCGCCGCTGACCTGACATTGGCATGCCATCTCCAATGACCTGACCCTTGGTCCGCAGCCCTAGCCGTGTCCACTGGTCATGGCCATGGCATGCTATGTCCACTAATCCGACTTTTGGTCCGCCGCCCCAGTCATCGTACTGACCTGACCCTTGGCTCGCCGTTTCCTGTGCTTCATCAGCAGCTGGGCGAAGCGAGTCTCCGACACCTCGTAAGGGTTTCCGGCCGGCGTGACGTCGTCGGTGAGGTGCAGGCCGCGCTGGTGGCGCCGACTGGCGGTGCCCGTCACCACCACGTGATCGGCGCCCAGCGACGCCTCCAGTTTGGTGAGGTGGCGCTGCTGTTTGCGGGTGAGCGGCGCCGGAGCGCCCTCTGCAGCAACACGCGCGTACCAATCAGCGCCCGGTGGCGACACCACCCAGCCAACGCACAGCTGCTGACGCGCCGCCCGACCAACACAGCTGCTGACGCGCCGCCCGACCACCACAGCTGCTGACACGCCGCCCGACCACCACAGCTGCTGACACGCCGCCCGACCACCACAGCTGCTGACACGCCGCCCAACCACCACAGCTGCTGACGCGCCGCCCGACCACCACAGCTGCTGACGCGCCGCCCGACCACCACACAGCTGCTGACACGCCGCCCGACCAACATACTGCTGCTGACGCGCCGCCCGACCAACATACAGCTGCTGACGCGCCGCCCGACCAACACAGCTGCTGACACGCCGCCCGACCACCACACAGCTGCTGACGCGCCGCCCGACCAACACAGCTGCTGACACGCCGCCCGAACATACAGCTGCTGACGCGCCGCGCGACCACCACAGCTGCTGACACGCCGCCCGACCAACATACTGCTGCTGACGCGCCGCCCGACCAACATACAGCTCCCGACGCGCCGCCCGACCAACACACAGCTGCTGACACGCCGCCCGACCAACATACTGTTATTTGTTATTTGGGTTTAAAGGGCGCATCGACTGCAATGGTCATATAGCGCCCAGACCAACATACTGCTGCAGACGCGCCGCCCGACCAACACACAGCTGCTGACACGCCGCCCGACCAACATACAGCTGCTGACGCGCCGCCCGACCAACATACAGCTGCTGACGCGCCGCCCGACCAACACACAGCTGCTGACACGCCGCCCGACCAACATACAGCTGCTGACGCGCCACCCGACCAACACACAGCTGCTGACGCGCCGCCCGACCACCACAGCTGCTGACGCGCCGCCCGACCAACACACAGCTGCTGACACGCCGCCCGACCAACATACAGCTGCTGACGCGCCGCCCGACCAACACACAGCTGCTGACGCGCCACCCGACCAACATACGGCTGCTGACACGCCGCCCGACCAACATACAGCTGCTGACGCGCCGCCCGACCAACATACAGCTGCTGACGCGCCACCCGACCACCACACAGCTGTTGACGCGCCGGGCAGCCGAGGCCTTGCCAGCTGTGGATATTGTCGACATGGTGGAAAGCCGACCGGCGGCCGCCACACGACGTGCCTGGCCGAACGGGAAGACTGGTTCAATCATATTGGTTGGTTATTGGTTTTACGACACGTCGACCGTTGAGTCATATAGCGTCACCAATCTCTCACGCCGACTGGTCGCCGGCGAAGAGTAGCGACAGGTGGGATTCGAACCCACAATCTTTCGATTGCGAGACGAGCATCTTACCCCTAGACCACTCGTCCCCTTGGTTCAATCATAGTGAGCTTGCTGCCTGGACTGTAACTAGGGTGACCCCTTTTGCATTGTGTTTGAGACATTCGGTTTCTGGGTATAATTCGATGTTTTTTCATGCTTAGTTCAAATATGCTATCTTTGTTCCAAAAATAAAATTTTATTTCCCCGCCCAACTGCCCTAGTCATCAAAGTTCACAAAATGCTTCACTTTTCGCACTCTCACTTCCATCGAGGGCGGCGTTCCTTCCTAAGCACCTATCTGGTATGTCGCTACATTAATGTTGCATATATGTACCGCTTTTGGTGTCCATCACCCTTCTCGTCTTGCCACAATACTGCCGTATGCAGCTACTTGACCGGTAATTCACAAGCTGGCTCATAGGTGACAGCACCGTCGCACCGCAATGAACAGAGCATTCGGCAATGCTTGATCGAATCTATGGAAGCACAGGGGTCAGATACTGACGTAGGTAGATATTTCGAGATGGAGAATGAGCGGATTCTGATAATGATAGATAATGATGGGTAACTATTGCTCGCTACTGCAGTATCTTTATGCTTCTTACCAGTCATCACCCCTGGCAGTAAAACCATTCACCAGTGCTAAATAACGTGTTTTCGATATGTGCGAAAATGACGAAGCGAGTACAGCAGGATGTCGAAATTTGCCATGAAAATAATGTTATTTAGTTACTTTGCATAATTTATCAGTCCTTCAAGCTCAGTGTCGAACAAATATCATACCGTTTTGCACCTTTTTCTTACTTTACAGTACGATTTCGCTTGCTTTGAGGTGCAGAATATTTGGAGGAGGATGCATACATTTATGATAACGATACAAATACCTATGCCATTATACACTGGTATTGTACAACAAACCAGACCACAGGTAATCACTTTATCTGGAATTACGCTGCAGGACGTTTGTGTATCACGATCCTTTATGGTGGCCACAAGCATGCTACAAACGGAATACTGTTAGAAACGAGGAATGAAGACTTCATAAACATACAAGAAGCATGATGTGGATGCTTTTTTGGGAAAAAATGTCGATTCAGTGCTAATAAGCTTGTACATTCCGCCATATTTCACCAATAATTTACCACTGGCACTCACCATTCATCCCAAAACATCTACCTGCGTCAGTATCTGACCCCCGTGCCTCCATAAACTCGGTTAGGCATTGCCCAATGACGTGTCAACTGAAACGCGACGGTGCTGTCACCTATGAATCAGCTTATGAACTTTAAGGTTAAGTTAGCTGAACTTTGAGGTTAGGTAGCTGCATACAGCCGAGTGTTGTGGCAAAACCATCAGGATGATGGACACCAACAGAGGCACATATCTGCAACACCAATGTACAGACATATCAGATAGGTGTTTTGGAAGGAACGCCGCCCCCGATTGAAGCGATTATGTGAAGTAAAAAGCTTCGCGAACCTTGATGACTTTAAGACGGGTGGTGGGCAGGGAAAGAAAATTGTTTTTGTGACAAAAACGGCATATTTTAACTCGGCATGAAAAAAAACACGTTGAATGAAGCCCGGAAATCGGAGATCTGGAACAAACATAGAAAAAGTGGTCACCATAGTGTACACACGTCACGGACACACCATTCCACTCTGGTCCGATACGATGCGTCGAGTAACACCCACCGGCTTGCCACACCCCAAACAGTGACCGACTGATATGTCCGTACGGGTACCGCGGACGGTCCGATACCCACCGGGGTCGATACCGTCGGGTACCGCGGACGGTCAGGCACCCACCGGGGTAGTTATCGTCGGGTACCGCGGACGGTCCGATATCCACCGGGGTAGTTATCGTCGGGTACCGCGGACGGTCAGGTACCCACCGGGATAGTTATCATCGGGTACCGCAGACGGTCCGATATCCACCGGGGTCGATACCGTCGGGTACCGCGGACGGTCAGGCACCCACCGGGGTAGTTATCGTCGGGTACCGCGGACGGTCAGATACCCACCGGGGTAGTTATCGTCGGGTACCGCGGACGGTCAGGTACCCACCGGGGTAGTTATCGTCGGGTACCGCGGACGGTCCGATACCCACCGGGGTAGTTATCGTCGGGTACCGCGGACGGTCAGGTACCCACAGGGGTAGTTATCGTCGGGTACCGCGGACGGTCCGATACCCACCGGGGTAGTTATCGTCGAGAACCGCGGACGGTCAGGTACCCACCGGGGTAGTTATCGTCGGGTACCGCGGACGGTCCGATACCCACCGGGGTAGTTATCGTCGAGAACCGCTGACGGTCAGGTACCCACCGGGGTAGTTATCGTCGGGTACCGCGGACGGTCCGATACCCACCGAGGTAGTTATCGTCGGGTACCGCGGACGGTCAGGTACCCACCGGGGTAGTTATCATCGGGTACCGCAGACGGTCCGATATCCACCGGGGTCGATACCGTCGGGTACCGCGGACGGTCAGGCACCCACCGGGGTAGTTATCGTCGGGTACCGCGGACGGTCAGATACTCACCGGGGTAGTTATCGTCGGGTACCGCGGACGGTCCGATACCCACCGGGGTAGTTATCGTCGAGAACCGCTGACGGTCAGGTACCCACCGGGGTAGTTATCGTCGGGTACCGCGGACGGTCCGATACCCACCGAGGTAGTTATCGTCGGGTACCGCGGACGGTCAGGTACCCACCGGGGTAGTTATCATCGGGTACCGCAGACGGTCCGATATCCACCGGGGTCGATACCGTCGGGTAGCGCGGACGGTCAGGCACCCACCGGGGTAGTTATCGTCGGGTACCGCGGACGGTCAGATACTCACCGGGGTAGTTATCGTCGGGTACCGCGGACGGTCAGGTACCCACAGGGGTAGTTATCGTCGGGTACCGCAGACGGGCCGATATCCACCGGGGTCGATACCGTCGGGTACCGCGGACGGTCAGGCACCCACCGGGGTAGTTATCGTCGGGTACCGCGGACGGTCAGATACTCACCGGGGTAGTTATCGTCGGGTACCGCGGACGGTCAGGTACCCACAGGGGTAGTTATCGTCGGGTACCGCGGACGGTCCGATACCCACCGGGGTCGTTATCGTCGAGAACCGCTGACGGTCAGGTACCCACCGGGGTAGTTATCGTCGGGTACCGCGGACGGTCCGATACCCACCAGGGTAGTTATCGTCGGGTACCGTGGACGGTCCGATATCCACCGGGGTAGATATCGTCCGGTACCGCGGACCGTCAGGTACCCACCGGGGTAGTTATCGTCGGGCGACAGCTCCTCCTCGCCGCAGCCGGCCTCCAGACGAGCCTGCTCCAGCTCCTGGAAGTAGCGTTTTCGGGCGCGCTGCTCCAGCACACCGCGCCGACTCTGCACGGACCACAGTCGCGGTCAGATACCGTCCGCCAGAGTGGGCGCTGCTGAGCCAGCGCCACCAGTTGGTCCGGGCAGGTCAGGTCGACGGCACTACGCCGACCGCGTCCCACCATCAACAGCACGCTCAACCCCCGCCGATCGCGCCCCACTACCAACGGCACGCCCCCCCCCCATATCCTCCCGCCGACCGCGTCCCATCACCAATAGCACGCTCACCCTCTCCCTTCCGACGACCGAGTCCCACCACCAACAGCACGCTCAACACTCCGCCGACCGCGCCCCACCACCAACAGCACGCTCAACACCTCACCGACCGCGTCCCACCATCAACAGCACGCTCAACTCCCCGCCGATCGCGTCCCACCACCAAGAGCACGCTCAACACCCCGCCGATCGCGTCCCACCACCAACAGCACGCTCAACACCCCGCCGACCGAGTCCCACTACCAACAGCACGCTCAACACCCCGCCGACCGAGTCCCACTACCAACAGCACGCTCAACACCTCACCGACCGCGCCCCACCACCAACAGCACGCTCAACCCCCGCCGACCGTGTCCCACCACCAACGGCATGCCCCCCCCCCACGCCGACCGCGTCCCATCACTAACAGCACGCTCAACCTCCTCCCCTCCCCCGCCTAGCAAGCACCGCAAACGACTGACAGTATCAGGCGTGTTACAAAACCGGACAGGACAGGACGCGCTGCCAGACATCACCGACCCGCGCCAAAATGCAGCCGGACCAATCAAGTGGAGGGAGCGCGCCATCTGAGCGCCGCGTCGCGGCGCTTTCACCATATTATTGTCAAAATGTGAATTTCCTCCGGCTCAATACTCCAGGCGCCTCACATCAACTCGATGAACATCGTGATGCCTGATCATAGCATGCTGACCGTGAACATTGAACACGTTGACTGCAATCAGGTTATCCGAGAATTTAGCCCAAAATATGCATCAATCACCTGGTCCCAAAAATGCATTGATAATTAATCAGAACAATATATTTTATGTTGCATTTTACCAGGCAAATCATGGATCGTAATTTTTTATAGTTAAATGTGCAACTTCCAATGTCCTAGAGATTACGGCAGGTCACGCGACCTTAGGTCAAGATGCCAATTTGTCAAAATCAGTACAAAGTAAAACATAACGATAAAAGTACTTTTCTGAAACATTTGTTAGCCACAAAATGTTGTGTAGCTTCAGGGTTACTGTTTCTGGACGCTTGGCATCCAGAAGACTATTTTCTCCCGAAAACTATCCTCTCATTATTCTTATTTGGAGACTAAATAGTGTTGTTTAACAATGAACTGGCCTGCGACAAAGTGCTCATGATTCAGTAAAAAGTGCAAACTCAGCTTCTGATGCCATAGGTTTGGGAGAAAATGTCCTCCCCATGTTTGATTACCCAGGTCGAAAATACTGGCCATTACTGGACGAGTTCGCTGGAGAACAAAACTAGCAGGATAATCTCTTCTCGCGTGTCATTACCCGACCGACCTGCTGGCCCACACGACCAGGTGAGTGTCATTACCCGACCGACCTGCTGACCCACGCGACCAGGTATGTGTCATTACCCGACCGACCTGCTGACCCACGCGACCAGGTGCCACTACCCGACCGACCTGGGATGTGGAGCACATACAAGCACACGGAGCACATACACATACGAGGGAACGTGACGGATGTGTTGATGGTGATGAAAACACATATGACATTGGAAAACATAAATTTACAAATGGCGTCATGTGACCACTTTGGACATTAGTGCTATAACCATAATTCAAGAATTATCGCTTCTTCCCTGGGAAAAGCACGACAGAACACAGAGGTGAAAAACACAAATTCTGCATACGGACAGAAAGAAATTCATTAAATGGCAGTAACCAGTTTGGTTTTGCAGTTTTTAGAACATCAGCTAGCTCTTCTGCTTGGTACCTTTTTCTTGTTGGGTGGCAGTGAGATGGCAGTGTCGGGTGGTGTCCTGACGGCCGCCGCCAGCAGCAACTTCCTCTTCACCACCAGTTCCTTCAGAAGGTCGTCCAGGTAGTTGTGACGCCATACCCTGTACCGAACATATTACCCTGTACCACACATGTTACTCTGCCCCACACATATTAACCCTGCATTGAACATATTGCCCTGTCCCACATTAATACCCTGCACTATACACATTACCCTGTACCACACACATTACCATGTAACAAACATTAACCATGTACCACACATATTACCTTGTCCCACACATGCTACCCTGCACCACACATATTACCCTGTCCCACACTACTACCCTGCGCTGCACACATTACCCTGTATGACACATATAACACTGCACCACAAACATTGCTCTGTACCAAAGATATTAACCCTGTACCACACATATAACCCTGTCCCACAATATTACCCAGTACCGAACATATTACCCTGCACCACACATATCACATGTACTGAACATATTAGCCTGTCACACACTCTTACCCTGCACCACACACAGTACCCTGCAACAAATATATTACCATGCACTACACACATTACCATGTCCCACATTAATACCCTGCACTATACACATTACCCTGTACCACAAATATTACCCTGTACCAAACATATTACCTTGTACCACACACATTAACCTGTCACACACTATTACCCTGCACCACACACATTACCCTGTACTAAACATATTATCTTGTACCACAGATATTACCCTGTCCAACACTATTACCCTGCAACACACACATTACCCTGTATGACAAACATTACCTTGTACCACATGCATTATGCTGTACCACACACATTACTCTGTGCAGCACATTACTGTGTACAACACATATTACCCAGTACCACACACATTGCATTGCACCATGCTTATTACCCTGCACATCACATTACCTTGTATACCACATATTATCTGGTACCACACACATTACCTTCCACCATGTGTATTACCCTGCACAGCACATTACCTTGCACGACGGTCATTACCCTGCACATCACGCTACCTTGTATGATACATATTACCTGGTACGACACTTATTCACCACGGTTGGTGGGGCAGTGCGGCCTCCAACTACACGGCACCTCTTACCGTGCGTCCTGCGCCTTAGTCTCGGCCGTCAGCCGGCGCAGCGAGTGAATCTCGTCCGTCAGCCTGCCCTCGTACAGGTGGACGAAACACTCGTCCAGCGGACTGCCGCACAGGAAGTTCTCGCCGGCGAAAAGGCGGCGGATGGTCTCGTCCTGCTCTCGACCAGCGTCGTCGCCGTCGAACTTTGGTAGAAACGTCTGTTGCATGCAGGGACGCTTCAGTCAGTTCAGTATGCACCAGTATGCTGGCAAAAGCGCCTATAAGGACAATGGGCAAGAGAGGACAAGTGTCAAAAGCACAACTTGTCAAATGTCCGTACATATGCCATAGACGCATTGCATTTTGAGTGCACACACAGTCACATGCCTTCAAGCACACATGCAGAACTAGCAATTTCAGGTGTGAAACATCAACTACAATACAGCTACCCCACAACTGCCACCCCCCAATACAGCTACCCCACAACTGCCATCCCCAAATACAGCTACCCTACAACTGCCATCCACAAATACAGCTATTCTAGAACTGCTATCCCCCAATACAGCTACCCTACAACTGCCATCCCCAAATACAGCTACCCTACAACTGCCATCCCCAAATACAGCTACCCTACAACTGCCATTCCCCAATACAGCTACCCTACAACTGCCATCCCAAAATACAGCTATTCTAGAACTGCCATCCTCCAATACAGCTACTCTACAACTGCCATCCCCAAATACAGCTACTCTTACAACTTCCCTCATCCAATACAGCCACTCTACAACTGCCATCCTCCAATACAGCTACTCTACAACTGCCATCCCCCAATACAGCTAATCTACAACTGCCGGGGACGAGTAGTCTAGGGGTAAGTTGCCCATCTCACAATCAAAAGATTATGGGCCCAAGTCTCACCTGTCGCTACTCTTCGCCCGCGGCCAATCGCGTGAGAGATTGGCGACGTTACGTGACGAGATTGGCGACATTACGTGACGGCGACGGTCGATGTGTCGTAAAATCAATTACCAACCAACTCTACAACTGCCATCCCCCAACACAGCTACTCTACAACTGCCATCCCCCAACACAGCTACTCTACAACTGCCATGCGCACCGCAGCTCATGTCCGGCACGTGACGTCACAGCCAGCACGGTCGCCGTTTTCGATCTGCGTTTGGCAGCTATGTTTCAGAGGTCAAAAAGTAATGCAAATGAAAGTGAATGATGGGACGGATATTAGCTTACATACTCAAATATTGTTCTTATTGTATTGGCAACATTTCTAGAAAACCTTCCACCAGTCCACTATGTCAGACATTTATACTACCACATATATACCACCTGACCAGCTATATGTTCACCAAGGTCGGTTGGTTATTGGTTTTACGACACATCGACCGTTGAGTCATGTAGCGTCGCCAATCTCTCACGCCGATTGGTCGCGGGCGAAGAGTAGCGACAGGTGAGACTCGAACCCACAACCTTTCGATTGTGAGACGAGCATCTTACCCCTAGACCACTCGTCCCCTTCACCAAGGTCCAGAACTGTACATTTAGTGACGAAGTCTCACGCACTGGTAACCACCACCACGTGACAGTCACCACGTGACAGTCGCCACGTGACAGTCGCCACGTGACAGTCGACACGTGACAGTAACCACGTGACAGTCGCCACGTGACAGTCGCCACGTGACAGTAACCACGTGACAGTCGCCACGTGACAGTCACCACGTGACAGTCGCCACGTGACAGTAACCACATGACAGTCGCCACGTGACAGTAACCACGTGACAGTCGCCACGTGACAGTCGCCACGTGACAGTAACCACGTGACAGTCGCCACGTGACAGTCACCACGTGACAGTCGCCACGTGACAGTCACCACGTGACAGTCACCACGTGAAAGTCGCCACGTGACAGTAACCACGTGACAGTCACCACGTGACAGTCGCCACGTGACAGTAACCACGTGACAGTCACCACGTGACAGTCACCACGTGACAGTCGCCACGTGACAGTAACCACGTGACAGTCACCACGTGACAGTCGCCACGTGACAGTCGCCACGTGACAGTCACCACGTGACAGTCACCACGTGACAGTCACCACGTGACAGTCACCACGTGACAGTCACCACGTGACAGTCGCCACGTGGCAGTCTACACGTGACAGTCGCCACGTGACAGTAACCACGTGACAGTCGCCACGTGACAGTCACCACGTGACAGTCTCCACGTGACAGTCACCACGTGACAGTAACCACGTGACAGTCACCACGTGACAGTCGCCACGTGGCAGTCACCACGTGACAGTCGCCACGTGACAGTAACCACGTGACAGTCACCACGTGACAGTCGTCACGTGACAGTCGTCACGTGACAGTCGCCACGTGACAGTCGCCACGTGACAGTCACCACGTGACAGTCGCCACGTGACAGTCACCACGTGACAGTCGCCACGTGACAGTAATCACGTGACAGTCGCCACGTGACAGTCTCCACGTGACAGTCGCCACGTGACAGTCACCACGTGACAGTAACCACGTGACAGTCACCACGTGACAGTCGCCACGTGACAGTCACCACGTGACAGTCGCCACGTGACAGTAACCACGTGACAGTCACCACGTGACAGTCGCCACGTGACAGTCGCCACGTGACAGTCGCCACGTGACAGTCTCCACGTGACAGTCGCCACGTGACAGTCACCACGTGACAGTAACCACGTGACAGTCGCCACGTGACAGTCACCACGTGACAGTCGCCACGTGACAGTCACCACGTGACAGTCACCACGTGACAGTCACCACGTGACAGTCACCACGTGACAGTCACCACGTGACAGTCGCCACGTGACAGTAACCACGTGACAGTCACCACGTGACAGTCGACACGTGACAGTCGCCACGTGACAGTCACCACGTGGCAGTCGCCACGTGACAGTCTCCACGTGACAGTCGCCACGTGACAGTCACCACGTGACAGTAACCACGTGACAGTCGCCACGTGACAGTCACCACATACCCGCAGGTGGTGTCGCTGCTGCTCCGACAGCGCGCTCCACGTGGTCTGGCTGAGCACGGCGTCAAAGAGCCGACGGTCCTCGCAGATGGCCGCCGGCACGGTCACCAGTTCACCATTCAGGCGGAGCCACTCGGCGGCCGGGCCCCGCGACGCCATCAGCTACCCCGTGTCGGCCGGCACCTTCGACTGAGGAGAGATCGACCGTCACACCACTGTCAAGCGAGCATAGTAAAAAAAAATGTTCCCAGCAGCTGTCTGAAATAAAGATACATGAGTCAGATTAATGGCTTCAGTTGGCGGCTGGAGGCACAGCTGGCGGAAACAAAAGTAGAAAATGAATGGCATGTCAATCTCAATGTTCATCCACTCATCCAGGCAGAAAAATACATACCTGCACAACATTTGTTCCAGTATCTATGAATACATCAAATCACAACTTACAACATGCAGTTGCAATTGTCCCTGATAACTACAGGTGAATGATCAGCATGGACACCATGCAACAATTAACAGTTTGTGTCTGAAAAGCTGCCCTAATCAATTGCAATGTCTTGTAATTTCATAATATATGTTAAAACCAGCAACTAACAGAAGCTTGTTTTTACCTCCTTGGACAGTTTTATATTTCTGAATCAGCTTTTGTGAAACATGACTGCATTTCACAGTAGTTCATCCCATTCAACTACACTAGTTCATCTTATTCAACTTCACAAATTCATCCTATTTGACTGACTACACTAGTTAATTGCATTCAACAACTACAACTCATTTTTTACACTACTCGATTTTAGCATAATCATGCAACATTTTGCTTACAACTCCCCTTTTCATTTTCATGCAAATTGTTCATTTCTTTTGATGTCACCACTGGTTATAACCTCTTGAGTTGATATGCCCAATCATGGAAAATCAATCTAGGGACACTTATCAACCAAGCAATCAGCAGGGAAAACATCAGTCAAGTTTTTTGGTAAAGTAATATTCACCTTTGCTCTTTTTATCAGGCAACTCAGTTGTTCTACTTACTCCTGAATTTAAGCCCACCTCCACCTAAACATATGAGCCCACACATAAAATTCCACCATTGGCAATGACTGAAGGCATTCTAAGTGTCCTTGCAGAGAACTAAGTTAGTGTACACTGTTGAGCTGCATCAGTATACTCAAATACCAAACACCACTATTATTCAATATACATTTTTACCAAAAAATGATGCTCTGCTGATTCTTTTACAACACATTTGACTGCCTGCCATCCATATGCCATCCATGCAACTATCACCAATGCATGTAATTACCCCTACCACATTTGTACCTGATAGATACCATTTGTGGTACTTGCTCTGAAATGCTCTGATCATCAAAACTCCAAGTCCCAATAAAAGTAAGCCCATTTGCACACACATCTTCCCTCCTACATCACAGTACCAGCAAAAACAACAACTAACTCAGAATCCTGTCCATCAATATCCATTGCATAATGCACATCCTCATTCTGTGTTCAGGCCCAATGGGTAGATGCCAATCAAGTAACCCTAGTATATTATAGGCTAGAATAGTGTGATAATTCAGCTCAGTGTTTCATTATGGTTCAATCAATAATGACCCAGTGAGGTTCCCATCCATGTGGCCTTGAGCCCTATATCATATCAGAATGTCCAATGGATTTGAAGTATGGTCATCTTGGGCCAGTATTAAAATAATGTTTTTTTTAGGTGTGAGATGTAGAAACGAACACAGTGGGATGTTGAAATTCACCATGGAAGCATGTTGTTAATATATTGCTGAAGTCCTTTGAGATCAATTTTGTCCCCACAGAATACTCCTAAGAGCATTCTTTTTATTTTGGGAGATACCTAATATAGGGATATCTGTATGATAATAATAATGTGACACCATACTATCAACAAATGATGTGGTATGACAGATTACATCATGGGTAATCCCTTCACCTGGGAATCCCAGGTGATCCCAGGTGTAGTACAATCCCAGTGGGATTGTACTACAATATGTTTGTGCATCGCGATCCAAAATTGTGAGCAAAAGCATGAGCATAAGCATGATACTTATATCTTATACCCTAGGGACTGTTAGACAGAAGGCATGCACATTTCATAAATGTACATCATGCAGCACAATGTAAATACATATTTGGGAAGGATGTCTGTTCAATGTCCAGGAAGTGGTATATTCCACCCTATTTCATGAATAATTTATCATTGTCATGGGCATATCTTTCAGTGGACCCCTGCAGGAGTGTCATCTGTTCTATTTATTAAGTCCTGAATGTGCTCATTCAACCTGCACTGGACTGTTTTGCTTCCCCAATACATGCAGCTTGCAAGAAATGCTGCATGCTTCATCCTTGTGTACTCTTGCAATTTCCCACTTGCAAATTGAGAGGCAAAATGTGTGTAAAACTTGCATTGTGTACCTTAAACCACAATAATACCAGGGCCCATTAGTAAGCTCAACCAAAAGTGGCTAGAGAGTTCAGAGGAGGGCCACCTGACTAGTGGTAGAAATTAGGCACCAGCCATACCCTAAGAGGCTGGTAATCCTGTTAGTTAGTTATAAGGGCTTTAGGGCACATCAACTTCATTGGTCATGTAGTGCTCATGATATGGGCCATGTAGCACTGGTAATCCTGAAGCTACCTTCATGCCACCATAGTCATGACCATCGTGCTATGATAGTGGTATTCCAGATTTTGCAAGGTGGTGTGGTAGTGCATGCAGATGACTTTATCACAGGAACCATATTCAACTCCACAAGAGGCCACCAGTGGAAGATGCCTCATACTGTATCATTTGCCTGACAGCACTCATCAGCCACATAGTTGTAAATGACTGCAATGCTTTTCCTGTTGACATGACATTTGTTCTGTCCGTAAATGTGTTCAATTCTGGGCTGAATGAACAATGGGATGACCCAACATATAGCACTTTCACACTGAGAACAGCATCAGTATCAGAGCTTGACAAGTCCAGCACCAACAGGTGAAGTGACCTTGCAACTCCCAATTACCATAAGATTAGGTAAGGTAGGGCATGCTAATGAGATTGCTGTTATTTTCAATCTCATTCTTGTCTTGAATGCTTACTTCAGGCATGTGAAAGTTTGAGGACAGCCAACTCTATGCTACAGAATGCTGAGCAGAGTATGATTTTGGAATGCAAAACTCTGAGTATTATTGTACTTTAAGTTTTACTCACATTTTGCCTGCATAAAGCAAACAAAGTGGTTAGGCGAGACTAGGTCAGGCTTGGTTAGTTTTTTATTTGGAATTCCCCCCCCCCAAAAAAAAGAAGAAAACTCTTTGACAACAAAGATTTCAGAAGTGTTTTTCCCAATGCAAGTTAGGCTGCAAATGTAAGTTGAGTTAAGTTCTATTTAATTTGAATAATTTTGAAGAAAAATAATTTGTTTTCCAATACTGGGTTGCATTTTTTCCCCTGAAAGAGACATTGAGTTACCCGAAAGCTAGGCTATGCGACATTTTATTCCTTTTCAACATTATCTTTTATGGTTAATTACAAGACTCAAAGCCCTTTTTGGTATCAATTTTGCTTTCTGTCTTAAAAGTAAGCATTTGCAGGAAATTAATGGTTACATCACCTTCATCATGCTCCTAAACATATTGGAAAGACAGTCCAAGAAATCAAAAATTGCCCTGAAGCACAATTTTACAATTGTCTGAAAGATGTTACCTTACCACAATTGTGCATTGGCAATTAGCAAACCAATTGGCACTAAAGTAAATAAGGTATTATTGTGCTTTAAGGTGGCAACAAGACAAGTTTTTTAAATACACATTTGCCTCCATAAAGCAAACCAATGGTTTAGGTTTCAATAGGTTTAGGTGGGAAAATTTTCCACAAAAAATACAAAAACATTCTCCAAAAATTTTGAAAAGTATTTTTCTTAAAAAGCAGCATATGTTATGTTAGGTTAGACTTTTTAATTCTGAAAATTTTCAGAAAATAAATTTTACATTTTTCAAATTTATGTTGTTTTTTCTCCAAAGGGAAGTTAAGCTAAGTTAGTCTAGGTTATGTTGCATTTTTATTTTATTTTGAAACATTTCTTTTATGCTATGCTACCAAACTTATAGCCCCTTTTTTGTTATTTTGCTCACAACCTGAAAAGTAAGCATTGGCACAGAAAATAAGTGGTTCCATCATCTTAGTCACTTTCATAAACATGGTATTTCCCCCCCCCCCCAAAAAAAAATATCAAGAAACACCTAAGCACAAATTTACCACTTAACCTAACATAACCAAACCCAACCACATTGTTTGCTTCATGGAGGTCAAAAGTATGTAAAACTTGTCTCATAATACCTTGAAGTGTGACCAGAAAATTCCAATGTTTGCATGTGTCAGCCAAATTCTGAAATTGAATCACTGATGACAAGAACACAACACTGGTATGTTAGGGATGCATTGCTTAACTTAATTACATACACCTCCCATCTTCTGGATAATTGTGTACTGCTGAATGCAATGTAGGGATGTTTGCTTACATTCATGGACCTCCATTTGCAAAGCATTTGGCATGAAGCAACTTATCTGTTTTTGCTTGATATATTCCTATTATCAGGCTGTTTCTAAATTTAACTTCAGGAACAATGTGAATCATGCTCAGTACCTAGGTAGCACAAATGATCAATCCTGGTTGAAGCACCCTAAAGCCCAGTACCTAGGTATGCATATTTCATATGACCTAGGCACCTACCTAACAAGGTTGAGGTAGATACCTACCTACGCAGGACCTACCCAATTTGCGATTTTATCAATGGTTTGCTGTCTGTTCTGTCACTTACCTACCTAAAGACCATACATTCTGAACGTGCCAACTGTACCGGATGAAGCAGAAAGGTTGTGTTGAGCATTTGGTAAAGTCCAGGCTGAAATTTATTAATAATTGCCATGAGACTATCCCGGTTTGTTTTAAAAGATGCTGTTTATAACAGCCCAATTTACACAATACATGCATATTTTTCACGACAATCAGGAAATCATCAGGATGTCACAGATCTTTCGCCATTCAATATCAGGGACGATGCTGAAAACTCCTTCAATTTACCTCCCAGAGGCGCAACGCGCGCCAGATTGGCAGAATTCGGATAAATTCAGTACAGGGGCTTCCACAATGAGCGGACATTTTGGCAGCACCACCAGGTACGAGAAGAAAATATATTAGCTGTATTAAGGGTGTTTTCGCAATACAGCGCACCTTGGTAGCACATTCAGTGGCACATTGGTCGGCACATTCGGCAGCACATTCGGCAGCACATTCGCAACATATTCAGCAGCACATTCACCAGTTATCGAAGGCTCCTGCCAGTGGCGTACCAAAGGGGGGGGGATGAATTGGGGCAGTTCCCCCCTGAGAGGTTGGGGGCCCCAAGAATCGCGCCGGGGTTCGGAAAAATTGCGCTAGGCTCCTAAAAAATCCCGCTGTTGCCCCAATCAACGTACCGCGGCACCTAAAAAGCACGTTGTTGCCCCTGAAAATGACGCTGGTGGCCCGAAAATCGCACTAGGGCCGCTAAAATCCCATTGCGGGCCCAAAAAGTCGCGCAGGGGCCCCTGCAAATGACGCTAGAGGACACTAAAATCGAACCAAGGGACCTCAAAATCACATTGGAGGCCCCAAAAATCGTTCCGGGCCCATAGAAATAACGCTATAGGCTCCAAAATGTGGGACCGGGCACCTGTAAAGACCGCTGGGGCCCAACAAAGCATCGCCGGGACCTAGAAAAGTCGCGCAGGGGGCCCACAAAATCACGTGGGGGCTCTAATGGTCTAATGTTGCTCTAATGGCCATTTTGTCTTCAAAACAAATGGGATGGCTCAAATTCTTATTGATGTGGCTCAGAAGAATGTTGGAGTGGCTTGAGCCATCCCAAAGGTATACAAAATGACACCTTGGCGTATACCAGAGAGCATCCAGTTACGCACCTGAAACTGAGCGAACTGAACTGACTTCCACTGAAGTTCCCTTATCCTTACCAAAGGATTCCAAACAGGTATATGAGGTGCCATAGTATGATTCAAAACTTGAAAAATTAAATAAAAATAGGCGAAAAGCGAACCATTGTGTGGGTCCAAAACCGTGACGACCCGACATGAAAGTTCGTCCGACCAATTTCGAAAACCGTACGAAAAAAAACTATTTGGTAGCATCGACCTATACCAGTTTTGTCACTGCGTCAGATACAGATACATTAAAAGAAATCATAATCTTACAGCGCATTCTATAATCGCTCTTATTTTCTAGCAGCACTAATCAGAATCCGGGTGGTTGGAGAAACTTCGTCATAGATGTTAGCAGACGTCATATATTGCACTATGTTCGCCATCATATTGCTATTCGATGACGTTGGGTAACAAAGCTAACACCAAATTCCGAACGCATTCCTGAGGCCGGTGGGCAACGTTAAGGATATCTCAAATGAATATGTAGTGGCTTGGTTGTGAAACGGAAGATTGAGGTCGCTGTTTGGGTATGGTTTGTAGTTACGTTCACTGTGTTTTCCCTAGTTCTGTTTTGCTCTCTGCTTAATATCACCGTGCCACTCAGAGTTTGTAAAGGTATGCTCGTTTGAATGTGACAGAAACATTTTAACCGTCAATGCAGCCCGATGTCTGCTCTCACCTGGATAACGCCAACTGAAAGCTAACGTTCGTGTATTTTTTTGTTTGTTTTAATAATGTAAAGTTGAGGTACACCATGCACTATGAACTTTGCATGCTCATTTTTATTTAAGCCTGTTCGCAATATGAATCATTCAATTGCATTGCTCAAGATTCTTGCTGTGGACATGGCTGCTTACCTAATTTGGTATTGCTTTTTTGTCCTGTCGCTGTCGGATGTTGATGTATGCACTGTAAGTAGCTATGCAGGAGTAACATCTATTCCTGCATCTCATGTTGCATGTGATGTTAAATAGTTGGAGCTGATGATCATATTTTGCTCAAAGTAATTGATGTTTTCTGGTGTGTGTCACCTCCCAATGTTAAGGTGTCATGAATTGGCCAGGCCATGTTTAGTAATATATTGTTTGGATTAAGAGGGATAGTAGCTTAATAAGATATTAAGCATTGTCAATCAATCAGCAGCCAAAATTGTTGGATTGAAATACAATTATCAGTTCTGAATATTTCATCTGTATTCTTCAAGTATTACCCCTCAGACTTACTTTAACTCAACAATGTATCCAAGCCATCATCAGCTGACTGTCAGTCAGCTGTTGGTGACGTTACTCAAACGTATCGAGACACCCCCAGTTGGGTGCACTGAATGAACCAAGGGCATCACCATGAACATTTATAAGGGTTAGGTTAGGTTACGTTTGGTTATTGTTAGGTTAGGTGTTGTTATTGTTAGGTTAGGTTTGACCCCTTATAAATATTCCTGGTGACGCTCTGGGGTCATTCAGTGCAGTCGTATGGAAGTGTTGTTTCTGTACGTTTGAGTGACGTCACCAACAGCTGACTGGCAGTCAGCTCTCACCTGGTTGGCTCCCCATATACTCACATCACTCACCCAGAGATGAGTACCGTGCCTGATGAGGGGAGCCCGTATCTGCAGGTACGCCAGTCCCCTAGATTAAGGAAAATATTGTTATCAGATAGTCAGGGCAAGACACAGGAACTGGAAAGTGTACCTTAAGCAGAATTTGTATGCTTAGAGTAGCCACTACATTCTGCTAATATTTTGCTGTCAGTCAAGATTTCTGAAAAAGAAAATATAGAGATTAAATACAGAGATTGAATACAGAGATTGAATATAAAGATTTAATACAGAGATTGAATATAGATATATAGAGATCTCTATATTCTGAATATAGAGAAGTTAAGCTACTCGTCATGTTTGATTAGTATGTTATCATGGTTAATCTATTCAATATATTCATGCAACAATGTGCAGAGATTTGAGTGCAATGCAGCTTTAAATGCACCCAGGTCCGTTAAGGTTACAACATTATCAGGCAATGAGTTCCAAGTGGCACAACATCTGAGGCTAAAAAATATCCTACAATCCACTGATGCACGCCTGTGAGCCAATTTCAGTGAGTGTCCACGTGTGTTCACCAATGGTGCCAGCACAAACATGTCGGGGATCTTAATGGCAGAATGACCATGAAAAATCTTCCAACATTTGATAATGTCTGCTCGAATCAATCTACCTTTCACAGAGTACAGACCTAGTTTCCGTAATCTGGCACCATAATCCAGACCTTCTATCCCCTCTATGTTTCGTGTCCACGTTCTCTGTACTGATTCTAGTCGCCTCAAATCACCTACGTAACCTGTATTCCACACACACGATGCAAACTCCAAAAGAGGCCTGACATGAGTAATGTATAGGGTTTTCATAAATTCAGGAGAACGACATAAAGTAGAACTTAATAGGTTGCTGGCCAGACTTCCAGCTTTCTGTACTATACCAGCAATGTGTTGATGGAAATGCAAGTTTTTATCTACTGTGATACCTAGGTCAGTATGCATCTCAACAAAGCTTACCTGAAATCCATCTAGGTAATAATGTGCATAAGGGCCAAGATTTTTCCAGTCATATGACCCACGGTGTGCTTTGAGAACTGCCCATTTTTTGGAGTTCATTGCTAGTCCCCATGACTTGGCAGTACTAACCAGTGTATCAATGTCCTTTTGACCCTGTGAAATGCCAGCCAGCAGGTCTGTGACAGATTTGTACTTCAGTTTCATGTATATTTTTAGCTGACTGTGATTTGGATGCATTGTTGATATAAAGAAAGCGTGAGGGTACTACTTGAAGATTACCTATTTCATCTTGTTTATGACACATCGTATGGGAATAGGTAGATGTCTAGGTACTCTGGTAAATATTAAGACCTAGGTAAAATGTGATGTTTTGGAATGTTTGTTTTGAATACACGGTATTTTAACGTAAAAATGACTATGCGACCACTCATTTTCTCTGCCAATGATTACTTTCATGTCAGCGACGGTTGATAACGTCATAATGATTTGATGACGTCATATGCATTAAGTCGGGGACAAAACAAAAAACAACCTAACCTAACCTAACCTAGACCAAGATAACATAGCATAATATATCAAATATATTACATCATAATATAATCTGACCTAACCGGAAAACCAGAATCGTCCAAAACATTTTTTTTCCGGCCATGACATCATCAAATATATTACAAATAAAATAATATGGCATCACAAGGAATTTCTGGCCCTTATCGACGGTTTCTGGTGCGGCATGTTGCGAGTATTCATTCTCGGAGATAATGTCGAATTAATGCAGAAACATAGGGTTTTTGATGTCAAAGAGTATTAAATCAAGTGCATGAAGTGTTGAATGTCTTCTTTATCAAGTCTGTGACACACCAGGTATGGATAATTATACACTATGTGCTATGTTTTCAGAGTGAAGATTATGATAGTGTATTTGTTTTCCAACTGAAAAGTAATCATTTGCAGAGAGAATTAGTGGTCACATCATCGTTTTTACATTAAAATACCCTGTGTTAAAAACTAAAAATTTCCAAAACACAGCATTTTACCTAGGTCTTAATATATACCGCACTCCTGTATAGATACATTTACAATAGAAATAGCTAAATAGACAAGAATCTAATATGGATGATTTGATGATGGTTTAACTAGATCAAGTAAAATAATACAGCATTGATGTATTATGGATGCTTTGGTAGGTAGGTACCTACCTGGTACAGGTAGTTCTTAACTGGGCTAATATGGTATTTTGAGAAAAGTAATGTCAAACATTTCTGCATATGATTAGTCATAAATAAAGTGTTAAGGCTTAATAAGAGCCACATGGACCCATCTGGGTTAAGCCTATCTAGAAAGGGTACTAGAAATGTACGTACTCTCACCCCAATCAATCCCTTATCTCAAGTTCCTAGGGAGCTATATATCCCAGCCTATCTAGCACCATTCACTTGCTATTGCATAACACACTCAACAATTACAAACTCCTCCCATCATACCCATTGTGCTACCATAGACAATCTCATCAGTATCACATCCCAAAGGAAGGTGCTGAATCAATTGCTAGGTACCCCCTATATAAAGTTATAAAGCATTCAGACTTAATAACAGACCCAAAGGCCCATCCAGTTAAGTCTGCAAATGGAAGACACCATAAGCCTGGGAAAAAGACAAACCCCAACCATTCCACATCCTGAAGAAACCAGTCCTCCAACATCCTGCACACCCATCAATGCCCATCCACCCTAGCTATGCAGCCCTATTCCCCTGTTCCCTATTCTCTTATTCTCTTTTCCCTATTCTCTTAACACATGTGGATTGAATGCCTTATCAATAATTTTCCAACTGCATCCATGCCTGCTTAAACGGGTCTGTGCCGTGCACACTTACTTAACATAAATCTCACCCTATCCATCACAAATTAGACCTCAAAAACAAGATTTTCCTGTCTAAAAAATTGGTCCACCACACTTTTAAATACATTCAATGAGGAACTCCCCACAGCATCACAGGCAACCCATTCCACTGATCAACAACCCTTTGACTGAAGACCTGTTGTCGCTTAACTGTCCTACACCTCCACTTGTCTAACCTGAATTGATGACCTCTATGTGATACTCTAAACTGAAGAGCACCATTCAAATTGACCTGATCTAGTCCTTTAACAATTTTGTACATTTCAATCATGTCCCCCTTAATCTCCTGTACTTGAGTGAGTACATATCCAATGCCACAAGCATTTCTCCATATTCCAAGTTACCTATTCCACTAATGAGTAGTTGCTTTGCACTGCACTCTTTCTAACATGTCTATATCTTTTTCTAGGTAGGGGCTCCATGCATGTACCAAATATTCCAAGTGGGGTCGCACATATGCTAAGTACAGTTTTTCATGGCTTCCTTGCTCTTATATATATCACACTTCTATTAATGAGTCCCAGCATTCTGAGTGCCCTGTTCCTAGCTGAGCTACATTGTTTTTCTGCTTTAAGGTCTCTTGAAACCAACACACCTAAGTCCCTTTCCTCTTCAATAACATCCAGTTCCCTCCCTCCCATTGTATATCTTAAAGTCTCACCTCCAGACCCCAGATGCATAACCTTACACTTGTCATAGTTGAAAGACATCTGCCATTGATCAGCCCACTTTTTTAGGTCCTCCAAGTCTAGTTGAATATTTATAGATTGATCACAACTGTTTGCCACTCCTACCAGCTTGATGTCATCAGCAAATTTGAACACTATCCCTCAGCCCTACCTCAATGTTATTCACAAAGATGATAAAGAGAAGTGGCCCAAGAACAGAGCCCTGTGGTACTCCATTCAGAACATCCTTCCAATCAGATTTACATCCATTTAACATTACCCTTTGTTTCCTTCCCCTCAACCATGCTTCATACAGTCATAAAGTATTAAGGCTTAATAAGAGCCACAGGGGCCCATCTGGGTTAAGCCTATCCAGAAAAGGTACTAGAAATGTACATACTCTCACCCCAATCAATCCCTTATCCCAAGTTCCTAGGAAGATATGTATCCCAGCCTATCTAGCACCACTCACTTGCTACCGCATAACACCCTCAACAATCACAAGCTCCTCCCATCATACCCATCGTGCCACCATAGACAATCTCATCAGCATCACATCCAGAAGGAAGGTGCCGAGTCCACTGCTAGGCACACTCACACAAATTCATAAAGCATTCAGACTTAATAAGAGACTCACTTGCTGTTGCATAATACACTCAACAATTACAAACTCCTCCCATCATACCCATTGTGCTACCATAGACAATCTCATCAGTATCACATCCCGAAGGAAGGTGCTGAATCCACTGCTAGGTACATCCTATATAAAGTTATAAAGCATTTAGACTTAATAAGAGACTCACTTGCTATTGCATAACACACTCAACAATTTCAAACTCCTCCCAACTCCCAACTCCTCCCTGTCGATCAACCCTCCCTGGAATACAGAAAAACAAGCCCCCTATTCTTATAATGATTGTCTATGCCGTTTTTAAAGATGTTCAGTGTGTTGCTACTGACAATGGTTCCTGGCAGCTGGTTCCAGTGTTCTACTACCCTGTTGGTGAAGAAAGACTGTCTTAACCTTGTCCTGCTGTGATTAACTTTAATTTTGAATTGATCTCTAATTGCATCATTTCTGTTAAATTCAAACATTTCCCTGAGATATCCCTGTTCCTGACCATGAACAAATTTAAAAACCTCGATGAGATCTCCTCTCAGCCTTCTGTATCTAAGTGAAAACATATTCAATTTCTTCAATCTTTCCTCATATGCCAGGTTGCCTAGACCATTAACCATTTTTGTTGCCCTCTTTTGTACTCTCTCTAAAAGTCAACAATCTTTCTCATAACTAGGGGACCAAGCTTGGACACAGTATTCCAAATGTGGCCTGACATATGCACAGTAAAGCTTCCTGATGACCTCCTCACTTTTGTATAACACATTCCTCTGTATCGCTCCAAGCATTCTTAGTGCCTTCTTCCTGGCTTCTTTGGTCTGTTCTGATGCCCCCAATTTTGTGTTCAAAATAACACCTAAGTCCTTCCCCTGCTGAGTTACAGATAGTACTTGGCCATCCATCAAGTATGGCGCCTTCATATGCTGCCTACCTACATGCATGACTTTGCACTTATCAAAATTAAACTTTTTTGCCATTTTTCGGACCACTTCACAAGCTCGTCTAAGTCGTTCTGCAGCAAAACCTGCTCATTGTGCCCTGTTATTGCCCTAAAGATATTCAAATCATCCGCAAATTTCAAAACCTTACTGCTTAGGCCACATTCAGTGCTATTCACAAATATAATGAACAACGGTGGCCCCAGTACCGACCCCTGAGGGACTCCGCTAAGAACATTTTGCCATGATGACTTTGTACCATTTAGCATCACTCCCTGCTGTCTATCTGAAAGCCACAACTCAATCCATTTTAGGATGCTACCTGCAATGCCATGGACCTGAAGCTGCATCATTAACCGTTTATGGGGTACCTTGTCAAAGGCCTTACTAAAGTCAAGATATGCTACATCAACCTGATTTCCCTGATCAAATTGTTCTGTAACAAAATTTAAAAAGTCCAAGAGATTTGTGAGACATGATCTCCCTTTTCTAAACCCATGTTGAGTATGTTGAATCAATCTATTTCCTTCCAGAAAACTAACTATTCTATCCTTGATAATTGATTCGAGTACCTTGCAGACTAGGGATGTGAGGCTTACTGGCCTATAGTTTTCAACTTTCTCTCTTTCTCCTTTCTTGAAAATAGGACCTACATTTGCCCTTTTCCAATCTGTTGGAATTTCATTTTGTGAAACTGATCTACAAAATATTATACTAAGTGGAATTGCCACTTCCTTTTCAGCTTCCCGCAATACCCTAGCATAAATTCCATCAGGTCCTGCTGCCTTGTTTGGTTTTATTTTTCTGATATAATTGAAAACAATATCACTATCAATGAAATCAACATCGTGTATCTGATCACCTGTCACTGAACTGTGGTTCACAGTTGGCAGATTAGTCACGTCCTCCACTGTAAACACTGATCTAAACTGCTTGCTCAGCTCCTCAACCATCTCACCATCCTCACTCAATATAGTGCCATTTACTTCCAGTGGACCAATTGTGCTTGAAACTTTACTTAGCTTGTAGAAACTAAAGAACTTTTTACTGTCCCCATTACAGTTCCTAGCCAAATCCAATTCTTTTGCTCGCTTTGCTGCTCTGATTTTCTGCTTCACAGCATCTCTAGATTTTTTATACGACCTTAGATTTACGATATATGAAGCTTCCTTAAATACTCTAAATGCATCTTTCTTAGCCTTAATTGCTTTCATCACATCTGGTGTAAGCCATGCTGGCTTTCCTACCCTTCTTTTGCGCCTTTGCTTTTGGGGGACATGTCTAATCTGAATTTCCCTCAAGTAAGATTTGAACTTTTCCCACATTTCACAGGCATTTAAATCAAAGAATTCTTCTTCCCATTTGATGGTACTTAAAGCCTCTCATGCAGTCAAAGTCTGCCCTGTTAAAATTTGGAATCTTTGCCAAATTATCCTTGATTGTCCCTGCTACCTGTGCCTTGAATCTCACTGTGTTATGGTCACTTCTTCCCAGAGTTTCTCCTACAGTCAAGTCTTGAACTAGCTTCAATCCAACCTAGAACTTTTCGAACAATCCCATGTTGCTGTAGTTGATGAATTAGCCTCCCATGTGGAACTTTATCAAATGCTTTGCTGAAGTCCAAGTACACAACATCCATCCTGCTTTGATTGTCTACTTCTTTAGTAACATACTCCATGAACTCCAAAAGGTTAGTTAAACAAGACCTTCGAGATCGAAATCCATGTTGAGTATCCATTAAAAGATTGTGCCCATCAAGATGAATCTGAACATTCTGTTTAACCAGATTTCCTAGTACCTTGCAAACTATTGAGGTCAGACTGACTGGCCTGTAGTTCCCTAAACACTTCATACTTCCCTTTTTGAAAATTTTTGAAACATTTGCATTTCTCCAATCTTCAGGCACTTCAGAATATTCCATAGACCGCCTGAAAATTATACCTAGGGGAACTGCTAAAGCTTTAGCACACTACTAAGACCCTAGGATATATATCATCTGGTCCAGAAGCTTTATTAGGTTTTATATTCTGCAACTGCTTTTCTACAGCTTCTGTAGTTACTGTAAGATACTCCAACCTATCACCTGTCATGGCATAAGATTCAGTTGTTTCTATTCTACCAGAATTCTCTTTGGTAGAGACTGATGAGAATTGCTTGCTTAGGGATTCCACAATATCACCATCATCAACCACTAATTCCCCATCTACCTGCAGTGGTCCTACACTACACTTTTTAGCTTTAAATTTGTAGAAACTAAAGAATCTCTTAGCATTACCTGCTGAACATTCCAGAGCTAATTTGATTTCAGCCAGTCTTTTAGATGCCCTAACACACCTAATTGTATTTCTAGCTATTTTATATGATTTGAGGTTTACCTCAGAGCTAGCATATTTTAGTTTCTTGAATGGCTGTTTCTTTGACTCCAGCAAATGCTTTACTTCCCGGGTCAGCCATGAAGGGTGCTTAACCCTGGTTAATCTAATTTGCCTATTGGGAATGAATCTATCATGACCTTGGAATAGTTTATATTTTATAATTCTCCACATTTCATAAGAATCTAAGCCCTTCAATAAGTCTGCCCAATGAATTTAATTCAAGAAGATCCTGTACTCATTGTAATTCCCTTTGGCAAAATTTGGACTCGATGTCTTATTGGTTCCTACACTTCCAACATACAATGAGAAGCATATAATGTTGTGATCACTATTACCCAAGGTCTCTCCTATGTTCACATTTTGTACAAAATTTTCCTGATTAGTAAGCACAAGATCTAATATTTAATTTTCCCTTGTAGGTTCATGTATGATTTGAACGAAATTTTCCTAAAAACAATCCATGAAACTTCTTCCTGATTTGTTTAGACCTATAGTTTTGCTTCCCCCAACAAAACAGTTCTCTCCTGCACTCTCCTACTTATCTCTTCCTGCATCAACCTGTCCATGTTTTCATTCTGGTCTGGAGGTCTATAGAATGCCCCAATCCTAAATTTTGTTCCATTCTTCAGAATGATATCTAACCACAAGGATTCTACTCCTTCATTATGTACACTATCCTCTATGGAATGACATTTCATTACTTGTCTGACATACAAGAGTGTACCTCCTACTATCCTTGCCTTCCTTTGATAAGCATGCATGTTGTAGCCTGTCAATTCAAATTCTTGCAAGTTGTCTCCAAAAAATGCTTTCATTAACCCATGCCTCTGTTATGCAAACCAAATCTAGATTTTCAGACAACATATTTGCATGCAGTTCCCCTAATTTTGTTCCTAACACTTCTGGCAATGACATACAAACATGATTACTAAATAAAAACTAAACATAAAAACAAAAACTATTCCTTCCCTTGCTTTCAAGACTTCTCTCTTTATCCGCTAGATCCCCCCATGACCTGCCTAGTTTCCCTGTTTCCTATTGAGAGTCTCCTCATACCTATTGCTGAGCAATTCAACTCCTCTCATGCTCAAATGTAACCCATCTAATGCAAACATTTCAGTCCTCCCCCCAGAAATCTCCCCACAAATCCAAGAACCCCACCCCAAGCTCCTTGCAAATATTGGCCACCCTGGTATTCAGCCCAATGGCCCTCGAGTACCACTCTATGCTTGTGTTTACCATAGGGAGGATGGATGTTACCATTCCTCTTTTCCTACTTCCTGCCAACCTACCTATCAAAGCCCTATACTCTTTTATTGTTTCCTCTGCTTTTGCTCTTCCTACATCATTTACACCAACCTGCACAATTACGATTGTACTCTCTCCACTACCCTTCATTACTCCTTCTATCCTATCCCCAACATCCTTTACCTGGGCCCCTGGGAAGCAAACACGAGTCCGTTTGTTGGGGTTCCTACTGCAAAAAGTGAGATCCATATACTTCACTCTCGAGTCCCCTATAACTAAAACCTCCCCCTCTCTATCTTCAGCCACCTGGTCACTCCTACCTTCCTCCCTAGCAGCATTACTATCTCTCTCTTGCATTACCTCAAACCTATTATTAATATCAATGCCTTTGTCAATTTTCCTTCAAGCTAGTCTGGTACTTTGGCGTCTAGCTACTTTCCACTCTCTACTATCATGGACCAAACTATCTTCACCCCTATCACTCCTAGACTCCTGCACCTGGCTCGCCTGGCTGACATTTCCTATGATGGGCCCTGCCACCAAACACTTCAGGCGCTCCACCTCCCTTGCTAACATATCTACTTTCTTACTCACGTCCCCAATGACTCCCATACACTTACAATTCCCACAGTCACCTTGCATTTTTTTTGCTACTGTTATTACTAACTAAGTCTAGTTAAGGTAAACCTTTACTAACCAAGTTGCAAAGATAGTTAGCAAGTTATGTAACCAAGATTAAAATGATACAACTATTCCCATGGAAAATGAGTAACTTTTAGTTGGTGACAAGCTATTGGGCAGTGATAAATTATTTGTGAAATCGGTTGGAATATACCATTTACTGAACATCGAATCGACATCCTTCCCAAAGAAGTATCGAGGTCATGCTTCTTGGTGCGTGTTTATGAAGTCTTCATTCCTCGTTTCTAACTATATCCAGTTTACAAGTAACATGCTTATATGTACTCACCATAACGGATCCAGGATCGTGATAACGAACATTCCGCAGCGAAATTCCAGGTAAAGGGATTATCTACGATGTGCTGTTATGTAAGGCCAGTTTATAGCATAGATGTTAGTATCATTATCGTTAACATCGGTATGCCCAAATTAGGTGATACAGTGACAGTGATATGTACATTGTGATATGAACAGTGATATGTACGCAATAGCCTTAAAACTGGGTTTGCAGCACACATTTTTAATGGCGCCATTTCCATGGCGATTTCGACATCTTGCTGTACTCGTTTCGACATCTCACATCTAACGAGAAATCATTATTTTAACACTGCTATTGGGTCCTCATCTAGCATAGCCTTTTTGGTATCTATGTAGAAGCCCCTGAGCACAAATCAGTAAAAATGTATGGACTTGACTTGTTGAAGCCGACCTAAGAAGCTAAGACACACCCTTGGAAGGAAAGGCACTCCTCTGGAATGCTCTAGTGCACCCTGCCCCTGTTACTCCCTCATCCAGAGGCACTCCTCTAAGAGAAAAAGGCACCCCTCCAGAGTGATACTCAAGTATTATCTCTCATACTTTCTTTGTGTCAACAAGGTACCTAAGTTACCATCAGCTGACTGCCAGTCAGCTGTTGATGACGTTACTCAAATATACCAAGAAAAACCTCCAGCCGGGTGCATCAAATGAACCAATGGGTTATTTTAGGTTATCCTGCTGGTGCCCCTGAATGAGCACCACATCAACCCCTTCAAAATATCCCTGATGATGCCCCTGGGTTCATTCAATGCACCTAGCTAGAGGTTTTCTTAGTGTGTTTTAGTGACATCACCAGCAGCTAACTGGCAGTCAGCTAATGGTGACTGCCAGTATTGTTATCTCACCTGGTTGGCTCCCCAAATTCTCGAGCATCACTCACCCAGAGATGAGTTCCGTGGCCGATCAAGGGATCCCGTATCTGCAGGTATGCCAGTCCCCTAGATTAAATAAAAATATGGTTATCAGATAGACAGGGCAAGACACAGGAACTGGAAAGTGTACATTAAGCCGAATTTGTATGCTTAGAGTAGCCACTGCACCTGCTAATATGTTGTTGTCAGACAAGATCTATGATGCAAGTTAAGAAAAATTAAACATAGAGAAGTAAAGCTACTCTTCAAGTTGATTAATTTATTATCATGGTTAATCTATTCAGTATATTCATGCAACAATGTGCAGATATTTGAGTGCAGTGCGGCTTTGAATGCACCCAGGTCCATTAAGGCTACTACATCATCGGGCAATGATTTCCAGGTGGCACAGCATCTGAAGTACAAAAAAAAACATCTTTCTACAATCTACTGATGCACACCTGTGAGCCAATTTCAGTGAGTGTCCACATGTGTTCACCAATGGTGCCAGCACAAACATGTTGGGGATCTTAATGGCAGAATGGCCATGAAAAATCTTCCAACATCTGATAATGTCTGCTCGATTCAGATAATGTCAGCTCTTTCACCGAGTACAAATCTAGTTTCTGTAATCTGGCACCACAATCGAGACCTTCCATACCCTCGATGTTTCATGTCCACCTTCTCTGTACTGATTCTAGTTGCCTTAAATCACCTATGTAACCTATATTCCAAACACATGATGAAAACTCTAAAAGAGGCCTGACATGAGTAATGTATAGGGTTTTCATAAATTCAGGAGACCAACACAAAGTAGAATTTAGTAGGTTGCTGGTCAGACTTCCAGTTTTTTGTACTATACCAGCAATGTGTTGATGGAAACACAAGTTTTTATCTACTGTGATGCCTAAGTCAGTATGCATCTCAGCAAAGCTTACCTGAAATCCATGTATAATGTGTATAATGTGCCATGTATAATCCATGTATATTGTCAAGATTTTTATAGTCATATGAGCCATGGTGTGCTTTGAGAACTGCACATTTGTTTGAGTTCATTGCTAGTCCCCATGACTTGGCAGTACTAACCAGTGTATCTATATCTGTTTGGCCCTGTGAAATGCCAGCCAGCAGGTCTGTGACATATTTGTACTTCAGTTTCATGTATATCTTTAGGTCATCTGCAAAAACCTTGAACTGGGAGTGTATACCATGAGGTACATAATTCACATAAATCAAGAATGACACAGCACCCAGTACAGATCCCTGGGGTACTCCACTCAGAACATCCTTTGGTTTGCTGGAAAGGCAGAGACAAGCACTTTCATTTCCCTCCCACAGATAACATTTTTGATCCAGGTGAGGATTATCTCTGAAATTCCCAGAGCTCTCAGTTTTGTTAACAGCACATGATTAACAACATCAAATGCCTTTGAGAAATCAAAGAAAATTACATCCACCATATAGCCCACATCTAGCCAGGTAGAGACATTCTCATATGTTAGCAGTAGTTGATCCTCTACCGAACGTCCATACAAAAGCCAAATTGTCCTTGGTCCAACAAGTGATGGACCTCCAAATATTCTGCAAGCTTCTCAACAATTACATGTTCCAAAATTTTACCTGGTACAGAAGTAAGACTCACTGGGTGATAATTTAGTGGATCATGCCTCAAACCCTTTTAAAAAATTGGAAAAATTGAAAAACTTACAAGTGCCTGGTTCTGGCACAGTTAAAGGGGGTAAGTATAAACTTTTTTTTTTTTTTTTTTTTTTTTTTTTAATTTAAAAAAAAAAAAAAAAAAATTTAAATTAAAAAAAAACACCAAAAAATATATTTTTCCAAAAAAAAAAAAAGTGGTAGCTCATCCAGAAAGGAAAGAGCTACTCAACATGAAAAAGCCAAAGCTGGTTATGGAACATATGTTAAGTGTATGATGCTTAATGCTCAGAGTATTCGATCCAAATTTCATGAGTTCAAGTGTTATGTTGCTGAGGAGGAACCAGATTTTGTTTGCATTACTGAGGCATGGGTCAGTGAGGGGTATTTTGGGGATAACTTGCAGGACTATGAGATCCAGGGATACAATATGATTTTGTGCAATAGGAGTCCAGCAGTGAAAGGGGGTGGTGTGATGCTGTATGTGAATAGCTTATTCAGTTCTCAAAAAGTAGCAGATGGGGTAAAAATGTGTGTGGAGTCCATTCGGCTTGATGTTGCCGTGGGAAATGGCAACAGCAATAAACTGAGGATAGGAGCTTTGTACCGATCAGGAACCTTGCCACATTCTCAGCAACTGGAGCTCGATAAGGTGATATGCGAGGAAATCAGTAGAAACGTTCGGAGGAAATGCCTTATTCTTGGTGACTTTAATCTAAAAGGATATAAAAATGTTGGAGTTGGCTCGCCATCATGTAAACTGTTTAGGAAATGCCTTGAAGAGGACCTGTTCTTACACAAGTTTGTAACAGAACCAACTAGGCAGAGCTCATTCTTGGACCTTGTCTTCTCAGATTTAAGTGATTTAGTTCAAGACTTGACTGTAGGAGAAACTCTGGGAAGAAGTGGGAAGAAGTAAAACTGGGCTAGGACTTTGGGTTCCTTTACGATTCGTTTAACTGTTACCCACATAGCGCCGCCACCACCGACCTCCGTAGGGGACGAGTGGTCTAGGGGTGAGATGCTCGTCTCACAATCGAAAGGTTGTGGGTTCGAGTCTCACCTGTCGCTACTCTTGGCCCGCGACCAATCGGCGTGAGAGATTGGCGACGCTACATGACTCAACGGTGGACGTGTCGTAAAACCAATAACCAACCAACCAACAAATGTTCCATAACCATCTTTGGCTTTTCATATTGAGTAGCTTTTTCCTTTCTGGATGAGCTACCACTCTGCCCCCTTGATCTACTGCTATCCCTATTTGCTGACTGCGGGGTTCTATTGCCTATGCTGTCACTATTGGCATATCCCCGAGATGGCAATGCCACTTCTTCCCTCCCCACCCCATTGTCTAGTTTCCCTGAAGGACATGCTCATATACTTTGCTTAATACTTGCACCCCCTTCTCGGAGAAGTGCAGGCCATCCCTCTGATAGAGGTTCCATGAGCCATAAAACCTGCACCACTTGTCGACAAAGGTCAAACCTAACTCATTGCAGAGCCTACCTACCCTGGCATTGGCTGCCAGTGCCCTAGAGCTCCACTCAGGGGAGATTCCAGCCCTAGGCAGAATATCCGTCACAATGACTCTGCTATTGCTTTGCTTCAGGGTGGCCAGAAGGGCCCTGTAGTCCTGCAGCAGCTCCTCACTAAAATGTTTAGGAAATGCCTTAAAGAGGACCTCTTTTTACACCAGTTTGTAACAGGACCAACTAGGCAGGGCTCATTCTTGGACCTTGTCTTCTCAGATTTCAGTGATTTAGTTCAAGACTTGACTGTAGGGGAAACTCTGGGAAGAAGTGACCATAACATAGTGAGATTCAAGGCACAAGTAGAGGGTACAATCAAGGATAATTTGGGAAAGGTTCCAAATTTTAGCAGGGCAGACTTTGACTGCATGAGAGCGGCTTTAAGTGCCATATAATGAGAAGAAGAATTATCCAATTTAAATGCCTGTGAAATGTGGGAAAGGTTCAAGTCTTACTTGAGGGAAATTCATATTGGACATGTCCCCCAAAAGCGAAGGCGCAAAAGAAGGGTAGGAAAGCCAGCATGGCGTATGCCAGATTTGATAAAAGCAATTAAGGCTAAGAAAGATGCATTTAGAGTATGATAAGGAAGTTTCAAATATCGTAAATCTAAGGTCGTATAAAAAAAAACTAGAGACGCTGTGAAGCAGAAAACCAGAGCAGCAAAGCGAGCAAAAGAATTGGATTTGGCTAGGAACTGTAATGGGGACAGTACAAAGTTCTTTAGTTTCTACAAGCTAAGTAAATTTTCAAGCACGATTGGTCCACTGGAAGTAAATGGGACTATATTGAGTGAGGGTGGTGAGATGGTTGAGGAGCTGAGCAAGCAGTTTAAATCAGTGTTTACATTGGAAGATGTGACTAATCTGCCAACCGTATACCACAGTTCAGTGACAGGTGATCGGATAAACGATGTTGATTTCATTGATAGTGATGTTGTTTTCATATCAGGAAAATAAAGCCAAACAAGGCAGCAGGACCTGATGGAATTTATGCTAGGATATTGCGGGAAGCTGAAATGGAACTGACAATTCCACTTAGTATAATATTTTGTAGTTCAGTTTCACAGAATCAAATTCCAACAGATTGGAAAAGGGCAAATGTAGTTCCTATTTTCAAGAAAGGAGAAAGAGGGAAAGTTGAAAACTATAAGCCAGTAAGCCTCACATCCCTAGACTGCAAGGTACTCGAATCAATTATCAAGGATAGAATAGTTGTTTAATATAACGAAGAATGGCTCTTAGATGCTCCTGGGTTTTAAACATTGTGTGTAAATAAAATATACGACCTTCAATATACCAGGAGGTGCTGAGTTGACATCAAAAGTAACGATAAAGGTTATACTTTATTGCTCAACGTTTCGGCCAAGGGCCAGTCAACTCAGCACCTCCTGGTATATTGAAGGTCGTATATTGTATTTACACACAATAATAGAATAGTTAGTTTTCTGGAAGGAAACAGATTGATTCAAGATACTCAGCATGGGTTTAGAAAAGGGCGATCGTGTCTCACAAATCTCTTGGACTTTTTGATTTTTGCTGCAGAACGATTTGGTCAGGGAAATCAGGTTGATGTAGCATATCTTGACTTTAGTAAGGCCTTTGACAAGGTACCCCATAAACGGTTAATGATGCAGCTTCAGGGTCATGGTATTGCAGGTAGCATCCTAAAATGTATAGAGTCGTGGCTTTCAGATAGACAGCAGAGAGTGATGCTAAATGGTACAGTCATCATGGCAAAATGTTCTTAGTGAAGTCCCCCAGGGGTCAGTACTGGGGCCACTATTGTTCATTATATTTGTAAATAACATGGAAAATGGCCTAAGCAGTAAGGTTTTGAAATTTTCGGATGACTTGAACGTATTTAGGGCGATAACAGGACACAATGAGCAGGCCTCGCTGCAGAAAGACTTAGACGAGCTTGTGAAGTGGTGCGAAAAATGGCAAATTTAATTTAATTTTGATAAGTGCAAAATCATGCATGTAGGTAGGCAGCATATGAAGGCTCCATACTTGATGGGTGGCCAAGTAATATCTGTGACTCAGCATGAGAAGGACTTAGGTGTTATATTGAACACAAAATTGGGCGCATCAGAACAGACCAAAGAAGCAAGGTAGAAGGCACTAAGAATGCTTGGGGTAATAAATAGGAATGTATCATACAAAAGTGAGGAAGTCATCAGGAAGCTTTATTGTGCATATGTCGGGCCACATTTGGAATACTGTGTCCAACCTTGGTCCCCTAGTTATGAAAAAGATTGTTGGCTTTTAGAGAGAGAGTACAAAAGAGGGCAACACAAATAGTTAATGGTATAAACAACCTGGCATATGAGGAAAAATTGAACAAATTGAATATGTTTTCACCGAGATATACAAGGCTGAGATGAGATCTCATCGAGGTCTTTAAATGTGTTCATGGTCAGGAACAGGGGATATATCAGGGAAATGTTTGAATACAACAGAAATGATGCAATTAGAGGTCGTCAATTCAAAATTAAAGTTAATCACAGCAGGACAAGGTTAAGACAGTCTTTCTTCACCAACAGCGTAGTAGAACATTGGAACCAGCTGCCAGAAACAATTGTCAGTTACAGCACACTGAATATCTTTAAAAACAGCATAGACAATCATTATAAGAATAGGGGGCTTGTTTTTCTGTATTCCAGGGAGGGTTGATCAACGGATTTGGTGGGCAACTGGTTCAGTGTCCAGAGTGGAACCAAGAAGGGCCATTGTGGCTCATAGTTGCACTGATCTTTTGTGTCTAACTGTTGGCAATAACCAAGTTTCGTTAACTGCCAGTATGTCAATTGTTCTATCTGAGAGAAAGGCAGATGTGTACAGAACTTTGTTTTGTATGCAATTAAGATTCACTAAGTATATGCAAAGCCTGGAGAAACACAAATTTGCCTGATAGTATTCAAGGGAGCCCTACATGTTAGTTTAAAGGTTTTTGCTCCCCCATGCTACCCTGCCTGCGTCTGTAAAACTCTTGCCGTTGAGTGTATGTTAGGTCCCTATGAATGTAAAGGGACTTTAAATCATCATGTTTTGCCAACTCTCGAGCCTTTTCTAGAACCAATTTTCGGTTTTCACTATCAGCTATCTTAGCCCTCTAAGTATCCTTTTCCTGACTGATGCAGACAATATTTGTCGGGACAACCTCAGTGCCCATGATTCTCTGTGCTGCTTCCTGTGCTTTTTGTTGAACTTCAGGCAGGGATCTAGCTCCAGAGCCACTGATAATTATAGAGTCCTTTCTTTTTTCTGCTCCTCCATCTCTCTCAACTCCTCATGTATTTGAACTCTGAGCTTCTCAGGGCAAGGTTCAGAGATGTAAGCCTGAGTTGCCATGCCAGACCCCCCAGATATCAATGCCTGCACCTGAGCAGTCAGTGCCTCAACAGCCTTGCACAATGTTTTCACTGTCTGGTGCAGCTGCCCAAATGCTCCCAGCACTCACCCCAGTCCCTCCTGAGGAACTGGCAGCTCGGCAATCAGTGCATATAAATGCAATGCCATCACCTCCATGTTCAACAATTGCCTGGACCACCTCCTCAGCTAAACCAAGGCACATTGTTGAAGAGTGAAACCAACAGCTACACCTGTCACATCCTATGCATCCAGGACAACTGTGCCATCACAGGCAGAGCACTTTGTGCTAGCTGAATCATTGCCACCTGTCACCACATTTGCATAGGTTGTCCATCATTAGTAGTAGGGTTAGCACTACTACTCTGAGGTGACTGAGCAGCACCACTGGCACCACCTCCTCGTCCACGCCCCCTCTGCCCTCTGGACATGTTTATTAAGTCAATTAGGGTTTACCAAACAGGTTTCAAATGGTGCAGGTGTCCAGTCCAGTCCAGTCCAGTCTTCCTTGGCAACGATGTCAGCTTGCACCAGCTTCCTCCTTTCCGTGTTGGGTGGTAAAGTCTGTCCCGTCTGTTTGACACTGCCAGGGGTGTGCACTTCAATTACACTAATCACTGTTGATGTAAAGAAAGTGTGAGGGGTAATACTTGAAGATTACCCACCTCCAGGAAGCCTGAGTCCACCTACTCCCCCTTTAATTTTCCTGCCAGATGCTCACTGCAGGTACTTTTGTAGTGGTGCCTCTCCAAGGAAATAGTCCCCTCTAGACAAATGCCCTCATGACAATTTCTGGAGCCGCCAATGATAGCTTGGTCATAATAATGAGTGTTGCAACAGTGGGGGATGAGGGGCCTCAATCTCCCAAGCTTGGGAAAATTCAGATTGTGCCTACCATCCATTTATCTCCCCTGTTGGCCCCAGAGATGAGGATGGACAATGATTGCATGATTAGGATTCAATCAAGTATTTTTCCTCCTTGCCTTTATACATAATTATTAGTGTGCCAGGCAACTTATTTGGTAGTATACAATAATATATAGTGATCAAGCTCAACATGAACCAACATCACTGACAGTCAGTTTCTGTCCACTGTGTGATCAGGAAAAAAATTGTCCATGTTGGGCTTTGAACCCCCACCACTGGTGTTGAAGACAAGTGTGTTAAATAACTGCCAACCATCCACACAGCAATGGAGGAAATGTGTGATTTAAAGCATGTCAATTTAAAGGATGTGGTCTGGAGATATATCCAGACAACAGTTGTACAATTTCGCTGCTCTCTGATAACATGATATATTAACCCAATGGGATATCCACCCAAGCAACAACTTTATCCATGATTCAGTGTCAGCAAATGGAGGCATTGGGAGCATACTGTCTCTATTGGCATGCAGACCATACACATGGTTGCTACATCCCCTACATACCACCAGTGTCTGGTTGTTGCACTCCACCTTTTGTTTTTGTCATGTTAATACACATTTTCATAAGTTGTGTTCAATGTTGTTTATCAAACTATACAACAAATGTGTTTGTCATTTATTTACACCATTTCCATAGCATTACATTTAAATATCTAAATTAAGGCAAATATATAGTTGAAGCCTCTTTCGTGATTATTGACCAAAAGTTACTTCTTCCAGTGTTTTTATGTGATTTGAATGAATTTTATATTAATTTCCTTGGAAAATGAAAGCATTTTAAGATGTAAGCAATTCAAATTGAAGTAGGAAAAATCATCCAGAAAATAGCATAAGAATAATTCCAGTAACATTAACTAACACCAGAAGGACATAATTTGACAATCCAGATGCATGTTATCCCCTCTCAGCAAAATATGAGAAAAGTATACTGAAACAATTGTTTAGGTTGGATAATATATAATGAAGAATAATCTATAATTAGAAGAAAACACCTAACCTAACCTGGCCTACTGATGTTTTATCATCTAAAACCTACTGATGCTGGATTGTCTATGATCATTGTGTCACCAAAGGAGTCTGCATCATCGAGCATGAGTGGATTTTAGCTGATCCAACATCTTTAGATTTTAGGTTATCCAATACCTGTAGGTTTCAAGAAATCCAATATCCATAGGTTTTAGTTCATTCAACATCCATTGATTTTAAGCATCCAACATCAGCACGCTTTAGGAAATCAAACATCAGAAGGCTAATCCAGTTATTTTGTGGTTTAGCACTTTCCTGCATCATATGTTATCCCTCCCAAACCCCCTTTCCTCACACATTTACCATATTTTGTCAAGGAGAAAGAGAATAAGATGTATCCAATTTGTCCAAAAATGTATTCTGGTGTTTTTGAATGTTATTTGAATGAATTTGATGTTCTTTTCTTGGTGAAATGACTATTGGGATATAAGTACTTCAACTTGATTGCTTATATTTGGTAATATCCAAAGGAATCAACATCAAATACATTCATATCATTTAAGGGAGCACCAGAAAATCATATTAAAAAATGGCCTTGGGGCTTCATCTATATATATTGACCACCATTTACTTTTTCTCTTTTTTTTTACCTAGCCTAGCCTAACATCAGTTCTTCAGAAAAATCAATTAAAAAAGTCTTCCAAGTTTCAAAAACTTCAGTCACATTTCTTTTGGGACTGAATTGCTACATCATCTCAATCACATTCAGAAACATGCTCCTACAACACTCTTTTCTTGCAATGCCATTTGGCTTAAAGTAAAAAAAAAATGTACATGGGTAGTTTTCTGGCCATATGTTTGTCTTCTGATCTTGAAGATCAACTGTAGAGCAGCTTGTGGTGGTATACCAGATTGCCAGAGTAGTTCTAGCTCAGAATTACTGATTACTGAAAAGTATAAAGTTTGCAGTAGAAATTGATGTGATCATGTAGGGACTTTCCTCCATCATATTTCCTATAACCACCTGGAATCTCCAGCCACTAGTGCGAGGAATAAGAGCAAAAATATGTGTAGAACTGTCCTGAGCCTATGTATGACACCACTTGGAATATAGTGTGCAGGCATGGAGCCCTTACTTGGAAGGAGATATAGGTATAGATATAGGAGATATGGAACTGGCAATTCCACTTAGTATAATATTTTGTAGATCAGTTTCACAAAATGAAATTCCAACAGATTGGAAAAGGGCAAATGTAGTTCCTATTTTCAAGAAAGGAGAAAGAGGGAAAGTTGAAAACTATAGGCCAGTAAGCCTCACATCCCTAGTCTGCAAGGTACTTGAATCAATTATCAAGGATAGAATAGTTAGTTTTCTGGAAGGAAACAGATTGATTCAAGATACTCAACATGGGTTTAGAAAAGGGCGATCGTGTCTCACAAATATCTTGGACTTTTTTAATTTTGCTACAGAACAATTTGATCAGGCAAATCAGGTTGATGTAGCATATCTTGACTTTAGTAAGGCCTTTGACAAGGTGCCCCATAAACGGTTAATGATGCAGCTTCAGGTCCATGGTATTGCAGGTAGCATCCTAAAATGGATGGAGTATTGGCTTTCAGATAGACAGCAGAGAGTGATATTAAATGTACAAAGTCATCATGGCAAAATGCTCTTAGTGGAGTCCCCCAGGGGTCAGTACTGGGGCCACTATTGTTCATTATATTTGTAAATAACATTGAATGTGGCCTAAGCAGTAAGGTTTTGAAATTTGCGGATGATTTGAAGGTCTTTAGGACAATAACGGGGCACAATGAGCAGGTCTTGCTGCAGAAAGACTTAGACGAGCTTGTGAAGTGGTCCGAAAAATGGCAAATGAAGTTTAATTTTGATAAGTGCAAAGTCATGCATCTAGGTAGGCAGCATGTGAAGGCTCCATACTTGATGGGGGGCCAAGTACTATCTGTGACTCAGCAGGAGAAGGACTTAGGTGTTATTTTGAACAAAAAATTGGGGGCATCAGAACAGACCAAAGAAGCCAGGAAGAAGGCACTAAGAATGCTTGGGGCAATACATAGGAATGTATCATACAAAAGTGAGGAGGTCATCAGGAAGCTTTACTGTGCATATGTCAGGCCACATTTGGAATACTGTGTCCAAGCTTGGTCCTCTAGTTATGAGAAAGATTGTTGGTAGCCTGACCACTTTATGACTATGAGTTTGGAAACTAAGAAATGGCATGTTCTCTTACCTAGTTTTCTTACCTTGTGGGGTTCTTGGTGTTCAGATTGGCAAAGCTAAAGTCAGAAGTAAGGGAACCCGGAAAGGGAAGATAGACCAGTCAGTAAGGAGAGAATGTGAGCTGGTGTGAGGAGACTGCAATTTACAACTGGAATGTGTGCTTCTGCACATCCCCAGGTGAGATATAATGCCTATTTTTGTTATATAGGCACGCATGTTGTTTATCACATTGCTACAATTTTTCCAAGTAGTCATGATCAAGGACAAATATGCAACTTCCATTACAGAGTCACTCAACAAATATATGTGACACTGTGTAGCGTGTTTATAGTCCATGTGACACATTGGTATCATAAGCAGATTCCATTGTATTTGTAGTGTAACCTTTATGGCATGTTTAAGTACGGGCATTGCTGTAATTGAACATCCATAGGCTTTACGCGATCGTTAGGCTGCTTGCCTTATAGCAGAACTGATAGTGGTCTGGGATGGCTCTCACAAAGTCCTTCCAGCAGCTGCACTACTGTGTTCATATGTATTCACAAAGTTCTTCAAAGCTAATCATCTTTAAGTTTGGAGAATGCTATTTAATGACTGTATCACATGGCAGGTGTTGCAGGGTTGTACAAAGCCCTGGAATTATTTCTGCTCGGTACTTTTTTGACATCATAATTTCCTGATGCTATTGCTGCACTGCCGTTCTCGCCTGCACCCCTCGGCGCTTGACTAAGCATTTGAAGGTGGTGGCATTGTGTGCGTGAGGTGATGCATGCTCGCTTTAGTTTTGATTTTGGTTATGTTTTGCAGTGTCAGAAGGTTTCCAACATCACAGGATGTTTTTTTTTCATCAGTATTCTATTATAGCCACTTCCATGAATTTTTGTATTTCAGTTTCGTAATAGTTACTGGGCTCAGTACTAGACCATGATGGGGATTGCAACTTGCCAGGAGGTGCCAGAAGTAACTGCATAGCTTGAACATTTAAGTTATTGGTGTCAATACTCACAGTCTGAAAATATCGACTGATGGCAGTAAAGAAAAAGTAAATGCCTTTTCTATGGAGGGAAGTACATTTCTATTCTAAGTACAGGGATTTTGGGTCCCTCAATTTTCATCCTTCAAAACCACTAAGCTTTTAATTTGGTTAGGCTAAGTTATGTCAAGTTGGGATCCATAGATTTGACATAATCCAATATCTGTATGTTGTATGTGGCCCAACATCTGTAGGCAGTGTTGACATAATATTTTTTTCGTTAGATGTGAGATGTCGAAACGAGTACAGTAGGATGTCGAAATTGACCACGGAAATGATGTCACTTAACATAACTTATAGGTTCTTCAAGCAAAATTATGATCCAACAGCGTACTCCAACGCGCAACTATTCCCTTTGTTTTGAGATACCTAATTTAGGGGTAACTATTTTAGCGACAACGATAAAAAAGTATATATCCATATCAACTGATAATCATAGATAATCATCTTACCTGGAATTGTGCTAACAGATATTCGTGCATCACAATCCGCAATGGTGAGTATCAGCATGATATTTATCAACAAGAGCCTGCTAGAAATTAGATATGAAGACTTCATAGCGACTCACCACGAAACACGATGTCGATAATCCGTTGGGAGGATGTCGATTCAGTGTTCAGAAAGTGGTATTTTCCACCCTACTTCACGAATAATGTATCACTGTCTGTATGTGACATTATGCTAAGTTGGGTTCCATGGGTTAATTGAGATAAAATAGCTGTAGAGTTTATGCCATCCAACATCTATAGGTTGTGTTATGTCAGGATGAATTAGGCTAGGTTGGAGTTCATGTTCTTCCTTTTTGAAGTTCCTTCTTCTCTGATTGCTCGAAAATAAATAGGTACCCCACCATGTATCCTAGCAATCATTAGAAAGAACATTTTGGGCACTAACTGACACAGTTCTTTTTAGAAGCAGTCTTTCAACCAAATAACTAAGCAAATATACATTAGACACATTATCTTCCAATAATTTATCTTCAGGATTGAAAAGTTGTTTTGACTTTCGGAATATGATAAGCACAGGTAATTATTCCCAAAAAAATAGTGAATGTTCATGAGAGGTGAGTAATTTCGATATCACAGGTTGCCATGAGCTGAATTTAATACAAATTAAACTTAGCAGGTGCCCTGTGGGGATTTAGGGTGGTAGGGATAGATCCGCC